>JAWZYT010002917.1:55000-140000 GCA_034508575.1 Petrolisthes manimaculis | reverse complement strand
TGCCTGTATTGTCTGTATGTCTGTCTCTGTCTGTGTGTGTCTCTGTCTGTCTGTCTGTCTGTGTTTCTCTCTGTCTGTTTCATTTCCTCCACGTAGCATTCTCCCTTCCCATCTAACACAGGTCTGAACTCAACACCATCCAACGTGGTATGTTAAGTAGGTACGGTCTAGTGTCTTCTAACCAGATACCTATTGCCTCTAGTCACGACAATTACAAGGCTGATCTGACCATTCCTACCTACCTACCTACCTACCTACCTACCTACCTACCTACCTAGACAATGAAGAAAGCTAGACAACAGACATTGGAGGGGAAAGACGAGGAGGGAATTAAGGGGGTGTGGGAGTAGGGGACAGGCTTAGGGGGGGACTGGGGGGTGCAGGAATAGGGGGACAGGCTTGGGGTGGGTAGAAAGCCTGTCCCCCTATTCCCACACACCCCTTAAGGTGTGGGTTCCAATAAGACGAGTACAGGGAGAGGAATAGGAAAGGGAGACGACTAGGAATGGCTGGTATCTCTGTGTGTGTTATTGCATTGCCAAGGGGGTCGTTTGTATGGGGTCAATTGGTAAGGGCTACTGATTACACCAACAAACTATGCCGGGTAAAACAGACTAACACTGTATTTTAGTAGAGGTCTGTTTTGTTGCATCTCTCTCTCTGTCTGTCTGTCTGTCTGTCTCTCTCTCTCTCTCTTCCTCTTTCTCTGTCTCTCTCTCTCTCTCTCTATTCCTCTCTCTCTCTCTCTCTTCCTCTTTCTCTCTCTTCTTGTTGCACTGCTTGCTTGGAAGTAGTGCTTACAACCCATGCACTACCAACGACTGTGGACTCTACCCATAATAATATGTAATAATTAGTAGCCTCCAATTACCTACTGTTCTTCATCACGTATCCAAATATTTATCTAATAATAATAATAATATATACTGTACAATTAATCTAAACCCAACCTGTTATAATATCAAGCTAAAATTCCACCTAAATCACCCATTACACATATATTTATTTTAGTTGCTTACAGAATAATTTAATCCTGGCTTCCATAGTCAGTCAGCACCGTAATATTATCCTTTATTTTTTGTTCGCGAGTTCCGGTATGTAATATTGCTGCTACATATGAGCACAATAATTCGGCTAGAGAGTTTGTACTGAGATTTACCGCCTCACATACACACACACATATATAAAAATACACATACACACACACATACACATACACATACACACACATACACACACACATAGACATACACATACACATACACACACACATACACATACACATACATACACATACACATAAACATACACACACACACACACACACCACCATGCTAAACCCTTGCCTCGCTAAGCAAAGGACTTTATATCATACAACTAAATTTCCGCTCTTTACAACACCCATGGGCTACATACATACATACACACAGACACACAAACATACAAATAAACATATAAAATTACATATATAACACATACAAGACACACAGACACACATACACACACACACACACACACACACACACACATACACACACACACACACACACGTATTTCAGACAAGACGCACAACACACTTTTCGTGCAAAAATATTGTGGTGAAAAATAAAACAGATAAAAAAAAGAATAAAAAAAATCCTTGACTCCCTGCACACCCTATAAGCGACTCCTTGTACCATGAAATAATTCTCAGAGGGGGAATATATTGAATAGGTTAGATTTTGTGAAGTTTCTCCCAGACTACGAGAAGAAATCTGGAGGGAGTAGTGGTGGTGGTGGTGGTGGTGGTGGTGACAAAAAAGGGAAGGGATGGGAAGGGAAGGGAAGGGAAGGGAAGGGAAGGGAGATGGGGTAAATGAGGTGTGGGGAAAAGGGGAATAGAAGAGTGTGGGAGAGATAGTGAAAGAAGAAAGGGGTTAGGAAGGGATGGAAGGGATGAATGAGAAAGGGAATAGTAGAAAGGGGGAGATACTGAGAGAATAAGAAGGATACAAGGAATGGAAAAGAGGAGAGGTAAATAAGGTGTGAAGAAAAGGGAATAGAAGGAAAGGAGATATAGGGATAGAAGATAGGGAATACAAGGAAAGGGAATAGAAGGGAGAGATAGGGATAGAAGAAGGGGGATAGAAGGCAAAGGGATAACGGTATATAATATAAATAAGATGCAAATAAAGGGAAACAGAAGGAAGGGGAATATACTGAGAGAAAAAATTGAGAAATACAGTAAATAAAGTGTGGAGAGGAGGGGATTAGAAGAAGGGGGAAGTGGTGAAAGAAAAAAGGGGGCGAGGATATACATTATAGGAGAACAGGAACACTGAGGGAGGTAGAGAAAAGAATGGGAAGATGCCGAAAGAGAGAGAGAAAAAAAAATAGACATCGTAGGAAAGGCGAAGAATGAGAGGATGAGAAGGAACGGTGAAAGAGTGGAGGGAGAATGGGAAAGAAAGAGAGGAGGAGGAGGAGTGGAGGGAGTGGAGGGAGAATTGGAAAGAAAGAGAGGAGGAGAAGGAGTGGAGGGAGTGGAGGGAGAATTGGAAAGAAAGAGAGGAGGAGGAGGAGCGGTGAGGAGTGGAGGGAGAATTGGAAAATGCTGAGAAAAAAAAAAAAAAAATCCATTGAGACAAGCAGTTCCACTGTCCTGCATTTTTTTTTTTTTTTTTCCTGAACCTACAATAATCTTTAGTATACAGGGTGAAGAGAATGAGTGTTGGTAATTCTGGAGCAACAGAATCCTCCAAACTATTCCAAGCAACCAGAACACCATTATTTTTGCTCTTCTGATCCTGTTTCCTAGCATACTTTGGAGGAATCAAGACACTCCAATGTACCAAAAAAGAATTACCCCCTTAATTAAAGAGTATAAAACAGTCTCAGTGTCCATGCATGCTACTCCAATTACCAGGGATGAAATTAAAATGAATCACGTCAAACTTCACAGAGAAAGATTATCCACAGTTTATAGTATTGATATTGACTTTGGATAATGTTTACCTAAGGTTGTCATATGAGATTTTTTTACTGAGCTGAAGAAAAAGGGAAAAGAAAACAAAAACACAGCCACAACCAATATATACACTCACCTCTCTCTCTCTCTCTCTCTCTCTCTCTCTCTCTCTCTCTCTCTCTCTCTCTCTCTCTCTCTCTCTCTCTCTCTCTCTCTCTTCTCTCTTCTCTCTCTCTCCACCACACACATACACATCTACATATTCTCCCCCACCTTCCCACTTCCTTTCCACACTCTCCTTGACCTACCTTGTACATTGAGGGTGATTGGCCTGGAGAGCTTGGGTCGAGTGTTAACCTGACACTCGTACACCCCCGAGTCATTGGTGAGGGCAGTTCGAATCTCCAGGGTGAAGGACGAGGTCAGGTTATCCATGTGAACCTACAACAAAACAATAACAACAATAGAACAACAACAAAACAATAAAAACAATAGAACAACAATAAAGGGATAATTTATATACTTTTGGTACAGTCACGAGCACTAATAAGTATCCAGGTGTGCTTCGAATACCTAGAGACAGTAAATAAATAAAGCGTTTAGGTTGGAGATCCGTTTTCGTGAGCCCATTGGATTGCTACTGATTTCTCCAAACTTTTTTTTTGTTGTCAGGAAACAGATAAATATATTCCTTTACCAGTAGAGATCTGTATTATTGTAAACCTGGTAGGAAACGGTAGCACTTAAATTAATTAATCCATAACTGGTTTACCACCTGAACACATGATTTAACCCTAATTATATCCACAGGGAAATGATCAACCTCTACATCGTCTGCTTAAAAAAACTTCTACTACGACTACGGCCATGACTACTCCTACTACTACTCCTACTCCTACTCCTAATCCTACTCCTACTCCTACTCCTCCTCCTCCTACTACTACTACTACTACTAATAATAATAATAATATAAAAATACGAATTGAAGAGAAATTTTTGTTTTTATCGCAATATTAACTAAGGCAAATCATGGTTGTTTTTTTTCATTTCCATCCACGTCATGCAGTCCCTGAAGCACAGTTGAATGGGATGTAGAGCAGCTTAATTAAACAGTTCGGACCACACGAACTATAGACAACAAACACGAAAAGGGTATAATTTGATATGGGCGAATTGGAAGGCTACATACATACACGTTTCTCCACACGGGGCCATGCAGGAAAACAAAACACAGCCTCAGACAACGAGTATACTGTAGAATTGTTTTGCAGCATAGTATTGAGGGAATCAGTGACCCTCCAAATATCCCACAACGGGTTATTGTCCCCTGAAAGCGAGTGATAATGACCATTGCTGGTATTTGACGGAATCAGTGCAGCGATGGGCCGGGGAAAAGTAGATTAGTGACGGGGAATAATGCACTCTCACCCTCTCTCTCTCTTTCGTTCTCTCTCTCTCTTTATCTCTCTCTCTCTCTCTCACACACACACACACAGAGATACGCAAACACACATCCACACACACACCACTAGTCCACTACGTAAAGCAAACATACACTTACAGATACACACACAGAAACACACACACACACACACACACACACACGCACACCCACCAACACACACACACACACATACACACACACAAAACACACACACACACACACACACACACACACACATACACACACACACACACACACACACACATACACACACACACACACACACACACACACATATAATCCCTCTCATGGCTCCCCTATCTCGACTTAGTAAATGAGAGGGGGTTGAAAAATTGTCACTGGTGCCAGACTAATGATATTTTCTACAGTCGAATTTGTTCTGACTCGAGAAATACACACGTTTTCTACACCTAATATAATCTCGAGTCTATGAACATCGCATGCCTCAGTGAAGCAGGCAAGGCGACAGGACTTTTGCCGCCGACTGTACGTTTGATGTTGTAGTTGTTAATTAAGTGTTGGTAAATCTGGAGCAACTGATTCATCCTTATCATTCCAAGCAACAGGCCAC
Source organism: Petrolisthes manimaculis (assembly GCA_034508575.1). Lineage (NCBI taxonomy): Eukaryota > Metazoa > Arthropoda > Malacostraca > Decapoda > Porcellanidae > Petrolisthes > Petrolisthes manimaculis. The sequence goes on along the minus strand of JAWZYT010002917.1, from coordinate 135,017 downwards.
CAGTAGTTTTGTTAATCTAGACCTTTTTTCTGGCATAGTTTGGAGGAATCAAGGCACTTCAATCTACTAACAGTATTTTTTCTGATTCCTCCTGATCATGCCACGAAACAAGCTCCTTCCATATTGGTGACGTTTCGTGGCAATACTTGAAGAACTCATTTACCTCCAATTTTCTTACTTATACATTACAGTGGCCCTTAAGGTGGCAATTCTTTTTTGGTATATTGGAGTGTCTTGATTCCTCCAAAGTATGCCAGGAAACAAGACCAGATGAGCAAAAAAATAATGGTGTTCTGTTGCATCGGAATAGTTTGGAGGATTAAGTTGTTCCAAATTTACCAATACCGAATTTCCTCCTTAAGGATATTTCAGAACTCATGCACGATAATTATATCATAAAAAAATATATAAATAAAAAAATATTATTGTCCCAAATCGCGAAACTAAGAGCATTTTGGAATTTAGGGCAATTACTACAGCCTTCAGCATCTCTGTGTCGTAGTAAGAAGTTGGAGAGTGGCTCGTCATCACAGGAAATGTTCTAAAGGAGGAAGTTATGGAAGGAGTTATCGTGTTCGTATTGGAAGTAGAGCAAAACCCAGGCAGACGGGAAGTATAAGTTGGAGGGATGACTGACACGCTCCGATGAAAACAGCACCGAATGTCTGGCTGGGAGAGAGAGAGCTGGCCGTAGGTGTGGAAGTGTTGGGAATCTTTTTAATTAAGTTGGAGAAAGTTTGTTAAGAGAAGGAACGTGGAAAAACCAACCCAACCCAATCCAAGGCCTCGCACACCCAAGAAACATAAACGCTGATGGTAAAAACTGATTAGAATTTTTGACTTTGATTACTGGATATCAAAGATTGCAATGACGGCGAGTTTAAATTCGCTTTTAATTACTCTGCCAATGGAAGGATATTAATTAAGCATGGTAAACTGCATGTGGAGGTGAAAGGTACTCGACTTCTTTCTCTCTCTCTCTCTCTCTCTCTCTCTCTCTCTCTCTCTCTCTCTCTCTCTCTCTCTCTCTCTCTCTCTCTTCATCTCAACCACTCACTCTCCCACACGCTCTCTCCCTTCCCCCCCCCCCCCCGTTTCTCTCGCATCACTTCATCTTAACCTCTCTCTCTCTCTCTCTCTCTCTCTCATCTTAACCTCTCTCTCTCTCTCTTTCTGTCTCTTTCTCTGTCTATTTTGTATGTTTGTCTTTTTATCTGTCTGTCTGTCTCCCTGTCTCTGTCAGTCTTGTTTGTTTGTTTGTCTGTATATCTGTCTCTGTCTGTCTTTCTCTCTATCTATCTCTGTCTATCTTGTTTGTTTGTTTATCTGTCTCTCTGTCTTTCTGTCTATGTCTCAGTCTATCTTGTATGTTTGTCTTTTTATCTGTCTATCTGTCTGTCCGCCACCATCCCTAGGCAGCCACCCAGCCAGCCAGCCAGTCAGTGACCCAGACAGCACTAGGGCAGGTCCCATGGTCGTAGTCTAACAAGCCATTACCTCGTTACGACCGTCTACACTCTTGCATATTCCACCTCGGTTCCCAGTCGACCCGCACCAGCTGCCTGTACCGTGTTGGGATATTTGACGTAACTTGGGAAGGAACTGTGGCGCAGATGACGTAAAGGATTGTACGGTACCACAATCATAATACTGTAGAATCTCAAAATCAGGAAGGAATCGTAATGCAGATGACGAAAAAGTATTGTACGGTAACACATAAAAGGTACATACACATAATATTGTAGTACCGGTAATTCAAAATTTGGAAGGAAACATAACGCAGATGATGAAATTCTATTGTGTCATATAAATTAATGGTACCACATAATTATACGGCATCTCACAATTTGGAGGGAAACGTAACACTGATAATAAAATTCTATTGTACCACATAAATAGTACCACAGTAATGGTACCATATTCATCATTCTAGACTCTCCTTTTACATGATTTTCACATGATCATTTATATTCTACATATATTTTTAAATGAATACATTTCACATAATAATATTATACGTATATAGAGGACTTAATTTGTCACAATCATTCGTAATGTTGTGGTAACACCCTGTCAGTGTTGATCTCTGGTGAACTATTATAACGCAGGTGTGACTGGAATAATAATAATAAAAAAAAGGTGATAATTTGAATATGATGAAAATACAAGTAAAGCAATTTGTTACAACTCGACTCGCATTACTGATCAACTAGTTCACTATTGCATCAACAAGACACCTCACGTATCTCAGGGAAGTCATGCAAACATTTAATCTATTTAAGTTCTAAAATTTCCCTGGAGGTGTTGAAATGATGCCAACTGTCTGTGCTTCCCTTCCCTCCCTCCACCTGCATTACTTTTGATATGAAATTCCCTGAAGACCAGATACATTCCCACAACCTCCAATAATTAAACACCGATACATTTATTTCGTAGTTCAGGCTGAATTATAGGATTATTTACACTGATACTCATAACTGCATAAATATACATTTAATCTATCAGTTCTGTGGACAACTAAACCAATTTCACGTAATTATATGCATCATTTGATGAAGGGTTATTTTCCAATTAACTGTATATATTATACTATGTAATCACAGCCTCCCACTGGTAGAGTAATAACATATGCCTATACTGTAAACACCACAACACTCCCTGTGGTGTACCTCTTATTGACTATAGTATTAATTTCTTTAATATATATATCTTACATACCAATAATAGCTTACTCCAGTCTCCCACCACCACCACCACCACCTCAACACCACCACCTCAACACCAAACACTCACTCTCTCTCTTACCAACCTCCCTTACTACCTCCCTCTCCACATTATTCCTTTCTCCCCTTCCTTTTTCCACTGCATCCCACTCACTCACTCACTCACTCACTCACCCACTCACTTACTCACTCACTCACTCACTCACTCACTCACTCACTCACTCACTCACTCACTCCACGTTATGTTATACAGGAATTTTGAAGAACTGTGAAGAACGTGGGTAATAACATATTCATACGTATTTACTGTACAAACAACATATTGCCTAGATATTGCATGCTGTGCCTCTGCTGCTCAACACGCTTATCAACATCCAGGCGACGTGCAGAGGAAATTTAATATGAATTAACAGTACGAATTTAATTAATTAAAAACGGCTTAATTAAATAAGCTTGCTCCCTCGCTCAGAGACTCTTAGGTGAGTATGAGTAATATCACCCTCAATCCTTATCCTCACTCCTCACTCACTATTGTCACCCTCACTCCTCATCCTCATTCCTCACTCACTATTGTCAATCTCACTCCTCACCCATCATTGTCACTCTCACTCCTCACCCTCACTCCTCACTCACTATTGTTATCCTCACTCCTCATTCACTATTGTCACTCACCCACTCACTCACTCACCCATCATTACCACCACTCACTCCTCACTCACTCACAAACCGACCGTGATGTTTACAGAAAAAAAAATGAAATAAGTAACACGCAGGAGGCTATAATTTTTCGGGAATAATAATTAATTTACCCGCAACCAAATGGGAAGAACCATTATCCTCTCATTATGGACATGACCTTAATACTAACTTATGATATGAGAGCTCCCTTATACAACAACATGTTAATAATCCAACTCTTGGTAATAACGTACTCGACCTACTATTTACAACAACAACAAAACACTTGGTAGAGAATATTTATGTTAGAGTAATAATGTTTAGTTAGAGTTTAGTAATAGTGACCACCGTATAATCACATTCAGTATTAATGTCAGTAGAAGCGGATTCTCTCTCTCTACGCTAACCATTGTCCCCCTTCCCTTCTCTCACTCTACACTCACCATTGTCACTCAGTCTCCTCACCAGTTACTCATCATTTCCATACTTTCTTCCTTCAGTCACACTCTCCCCGTATTAGACTAATGGATGGATGTGTTATATGGCAGGATTGTAGCGGATATACGAAGGTTTTAATCTACCTACGACAGATTACTTCACTGAATTAATCATGGAAGTATGTGAAGCTGTCAACATTTATGTAATTAAAGACGAGAATAATACATATACAAATACATATATGTGTACAGTTGCGCAAAAAAATAAAACGTCAACATATTCAACGTTGTGTGTTCGATGACAGCCAAGGTACAAATTGTCACTCACAGGAACGAAACAATTGATGGGAAAATATTTGAGGATAAAAAAACCCACCGGCCTAGGACTGGAAGACCCTGTAGGACGAGGGAGAAGGTGACAGAGAGGTGAGACAACAAGTACGAAATAAATGTTAAGAGAGAGAGAGAGAGAGAGAGAGAGAGAGAGAGAGAGAGAGAGAGAAAGAGAGAGGAAGAGAGAGAGAGACTGACTGGCAACTTTAATAGAAGCACCACAACACCACAACACCACAAGGACTAAAGTGACCCTTATAACACAACTCTCACCACCACCAACAACAACAATTATCAGTTCAACAATGATTTTGGTCTCCAGCAACAGATATTAAAATACAACAAAATAATAGACATTGTACAATCACATTAAGTACAATAACCGTAGTAAAACCCATAACATTAATACACAGACACTGCAAGATTTCCCTAACCTGTTTTCGCAAAAGTATGTGTGCGGGTAGAGGGTGATCTAAGTGAGAGTAGTAATATCAGTGTAGGGTTGTGACAAGGATGTGTTATGTCACACTTAGAAGAATTAAATATAAATCAGGATGTTATTTTGAACCGAGATATCTAGTAAAAAATTATATAGCTTGATGGACAAGGCATGGTTATAGAAAAGTGAAATTGGGTTGATATTTAGCTTTTCTTTTGAATGAATTTGTATTAAGATATAGTTTGCTGAGTTTATTTTATTTAATTGTACCTACAATAACAAATCTTCGGGATTTATTCTTTATAATGCTTTGGAAACCAATGTTCATATAACTACCACAAGCAGAAAAAGTGAAACCATCATAATTATATAATACAATATTCTTAAATTTGATAACATTTAAAGGTGGTTCATGGATGTTATGATGGCCAATAGGCTTTGCTTGTCATTATTTATGTATCATCAATGTTGTCCACACACACACACACACACACACACACACACACACATACACACACACACACACACACACACTCACTCTCAGAAAGAGATTTTCTAAATATTAGTCCGCAATTCTCAGAATGCATTTTGCTTACTAAGTTGGAGAGGATTTTAGTAGTAGTGGACAATAGGAGGTTCAGAGCAAAACATCGAATGACATAAAATATAACTTCCGTAAACCTGAACTAAAACACAGGCAGGTCAGGTAGTGAAACGAGGATCGATGTAAAAAAAAACATCGAATGGTATAAAATATAATTTCCGTAAATCTGAACTAAAACACAGGCAGGTTAGGTAGTGAAACAAGGATCGAAGTAAAAAACCATTACCCCTCTGTTTACACTAAGGGAAGTAGAGGAAGCATGGAGTAAATCCGTGTGTATGGAAGCTGCAAATAACGAGGGATTAGTGCACTCGTGTTTGCTATGTAAATAACGATGGGTCAGACCAAATCATGTGTTGCCAGGGTAAACATGTTTGTGTATCAGTACAGTCCAGGATATTATTCTGAATAAATACTTCATGGTTTGTCTATATGGAGATGTAAATGGTTCAGTGACCAAGGGATCTGACTGACAATGCCGTTCCAAAAAAAAAAAAAAAAAAAAAAAAACACACACACACACATACTGTATATAAATAAAATAAAAATAAAAATAAAATTAAACAAATCAATCAAACAAAAAAAAAAACATAAAAAAATATAAAACTTAAAACATAAATAAATATATAAATGCACAAATAAAAAAAACAAATTAATAACAACACAATATTACAAAAAAAAAAAAAAAAAAAAAAAAAAAAAATCGACCCCAAAGACTTAGTAAGTAATGAAAAATAAACGTATATGAAATAATTAATATGAAGTATATAAAAAAACAAACAAGGAAATTAAAAAAAAAGGTCAGTAGTTTTATATTCTAAAGACATACATAATTATTATTTGTGAAAGAAATTATGTAATAAAAATAAATAAAAAAATAATGATAGAGATACAATTTTACTGAATGCAATTGGTGAAAATAAATAAACACACATACATACATTGCAGAACTAATTTATATAAAGTGAAGAAAGAAAGAAAGAAAAAAAGACCACGGAAATTAAAGAAAGAAAAGTTGGTGAAAATAAAGAAAGATAAAGACCACGGAAATTAAATAAAGAAAGATCACGGAAATTAAAGAAAGAAAGCTTGGTGAAAATAAAGAAATAAATAAAGAAAGAAAGACCACGGAAAATAAAGAAAGAAAGAGCACGGAAATTAAAGAAAAGTTGGTGAAAATAAAGAAAGATAAAGACCACGGAAATTAAATAAAGAAAGACCACGAAAATTAAAGAAAGAAAGCTTGGTGAAAATAAATAAATAAATAAAAAAAGAAAGAGCACGAAAAATAAAGAAAGAAAGACCACGGAAAATAAAGAAAGAAAGGTTGGTGAAAATAAAGAAAGAAATAAAAAAAGAAAGACCACGGAAAATAAAGAAAGAAATAAAGAAAGAAAGACCACGGAAAATAAAGAAAGAAAGAGCACGAAAATTAAAGAAAGCTTGGTTAAAATCAGACACAAGGTATACCCAGTTTAGCGTGGCAAATAACGAGCTCATTTACTTTCAGTACATAAACGCTAGAGAATGGTAAGAGGACACATCTCTCCTCTCTCCATTGTTGGCCAGTAATGAAAGTTACAAAAGGTTACAAAGAAGCCAAAACATATATATATACCTACCTGACTTTATATATAATCTGTCTTGCTTTGTATTTTTCTGTCTATCTGTATCTCTGTTTATCTCTGTCTGTACTGCGATTTATACATGCATCTATATTTTAGGGTCTATCCATCTATCTATCTATCTATATATCTATCTATCTTATTTTATGTTGAATTTATCCTGTTACCTGACATTCTTTAAAGGAATTAAGGCCTTCCAATTTCCCCTACAATAAATAAAACGCTTCATTTCAATCCATCCGTCCACCCACAAGTCACCCACCCACCCACCCATGCACCTGACTGACTGACTAACTGACTGACTGACTGACTGACTGACTGACTGACTGACCTATTGACTGACTGATTGACTGATTGACTGACTGATTGACTCACCTTGAACCTGTCGTCTGAAGTGAATATGAGTTGGTTGGCTGAGATGACGTGTAAATCCCTCTGTCTGATCCACGACACCTGTAATGAAACAAAAAGAACTCTATGTAGAACTCACTCACCTGCTCACTCACCACTACCTACCAAAAAAAAAAAAAAAAAAAAAAAAAAAAAAAAAAAAAAAATAACAATCACCTTCCTCCATCACCAGTACTTTCAACACTCCTCCTCCACCACCATAATTTACAACACTCCTAAATCCCTACCTCAAACAGCTCACCCTCCACCATCACTACCTTCAACACTCCTCTACAACTACTACTGTACCTCCAACATTCCTCCACCACTAAATAATTACCTTCAGCAACTCCTCCTCCACCACCTCTACTACCACTACCTCCACCTCCACCTTCACCTCCACCTCCACCTCCACCTCCACCTCCACCTCCACCTCCACCTCCACCTCCACCTCCACCTTCACCTCCACCTCCACCTTCACCTCCACCTTTACCTCCACCTTCACCTTCACCTCCACCTCCACCTCCACCTTCACCTCCACCTCCACCTTCACCTCCACCTCACCTCCACCTCCACCTCCACCTCCACCTCCACCTCCACCTCCTCCTCCACCTCCACCTTCACCTCCACCACCACCTTCTCCTCCACCTTCCCCTCCACCACCTCACCTTTAGTGTGGAAGGGATTGTCTTTACTCTGGCCTGGTATTAAGATGTTATTACACTCTTGTTTTTATTTGGGAGTGACTCTTGCCTTATGTTAGGGTCATATTAATATTAGTCTCTCTCGTCTTGGTAATATGTGGTGCACAATTTCCAGACTAACTAGAGAGGGGACTATCACAGAAGTAAAAGTTAATTAATTGTTTTAGGCAAATCTTACAATAAAAGAGAATGCATACTAAATGAACCGTTTCTTAATTTAAAATAATGGAAATAGTGAAAGGGAAAAATTAAAATAATGGCAAATTCCTATGAGGCCTTTGCTCATTCTGCTCCCAACAAGTTGTTTTACAGAAAAGAAGTTGTCTCGGTGTTGTTGTTAACTATATTTCAAAGGGGTCAGGTATCTGAGGGACCTCCCAGAAACTAACTTGTGGTCCTGTCATGTGGAGGGATATCAGTCTCTAAGGACATCGTATGATCATGTATGTACCAGCTGGTCAAGGTCAAAATTGGCTATTATATTCGTATGTAGGTCGAGATCCGTTAAGCTGGCTATTCGATTATCAATACTGATTAACTTACAATATAGTGTAATATAAATAAAAAAATTGCAAGTTCCGAAACCTAGTCACTATAAACTTCAGAAACTGTTGTATAACTCTAAATGGATAATATCACAGAAAAAGGCAGAGTTCCATAAGTTTTGATGGGCTGGTGGTGGTGGCAGAGAAAGTGGTGTGTAGGGGAAAGGTCCCAAGGTACTGCGGTTAGTGTGAGGAGGATCTTATAGAAGTTGGAATGGAAGGGGAAGGATCCTTAGAGAGGGAAAGTATAGAAACTGCCACCAACTGAGATCCCCTTCTTTGGTTCTCTTCAACTGCTGGCCTGGGAGGGAAGCTAGAAGGAGAGAAGCTAGGCACAGAGAATGAAGAATAAATGAAGGCCTAGAAAAAATGTACCGGGAAGAATATCGGTACCAGGTATCTAAAAACACTAACTATTCTAACGTCAAGGGAAATTATTCTTATATTGAAGCCTTACGTGAAGCAGGAGGCAATGAGAGAGATGCACTTGTGTGGAGGGAGGTGTTGAATACATTTGTTACCTTTTAAGTGAATATGTGTTACGAAAGCTGATATCCACGTTGTTTGTCACTGAGGTAGGAAGGCAAGGGGGAGCATAAAAAGTGTGAAAATGAGCAGTTACGAGGTTGTTAGTTCTTAAAGCAGGAAGGCTGGGTGGAGAAGGTGTAGTGTGTAGAAGAAGTGTCACAGGTAGGAGCCCGGGGAAGGCGAGGCAGTAGTAGTGTGGGCATGAACAATTACGAGGTTGTTTATTCTTAAGGTAGGAAGGCATGCAGAGTGGAAGAGGTGTAGTGTGGCGGGAAATTCATAATAAGGATTTCACTGAGGTAGGATTGTAGGACAAAGATACTGTAGTGTGAGGGGAGGACATGATGAGGATTTCACTGAGGTAGGATTGGAGGACAGACATACTGTAGTGTGAGGGGAAGACATACTCACCGATCGGCCCCTGAGCTTAGTGACGACACAGGGAAGGGAGGCTGTGTCCCCTTCCATCACCGTGACGCCGTTGCCCACACTCTCATCGAACTCTGGCGGCGTCCAAGTCCCACCTTCCTTCTTGGTCTTAGGGCGGCCTGACGGAGGGACAAGGCACGTGAGCACAGAAACACAAACAGTATTTCCACACAAGGCACGTGAGCACGGAAACACAAACAGTATTTCCACACAAGGCACGTGAGCACAGAAACACAAACAGTATTTCCACACAAGGCACGTGAGCACAGAAACACAAACAGTATTTCCACACAAGGCACGTGAGCACAGAAACACAATAAGTATTTCCACACAAGGCACGTGAGCACGGAAACACAAACAGTATTTCCACACAAGGCACGCGAGCACAGAAACACAATAAGTATTTCCACACAAGGCACGTGAGCATAGAAACACCAACAGTATTTCTACACTTGCTTTTGAAAAACATTATATTTTAATGATAACCATAAAAGTGACCTTCTTTTGTGTGTGAACTGGAAGGCTATGGATTCCAGTCAGCTCACCAGGACAAGGCCTCCTTAGCCACGACACAGCGATTTATACACAATTATACAGTTTTATTAAGTTTATAGAGATTGGATAATACTTAAAGCATGTATTTAGGGATAATAGCAGGAAAGGAACCGGTGCATTTTCGCAACACTGAAAAAAAATAAAAATAATAATACCATATCACTTGAACTTGTCACATACAGACCCTTTTACCATAACACCAGTGAGGGAAGATAAAACCAACAATTACCAGTGGATTAAGGCAGAAAAAAAAAATCAGACAAACCGAAAAAAAAAAGAATAAAACTGTTGAAAAGCCCAGCCACCCACACACCAAGCCACCAACCAACCCAGCACTTGGTAAATGTTTTAGCTGGTGAGGTAATAAGCTGGGACCCGCCTTGAGACAGAAGCTTACCCGTGGGGACCGAGTTTAAAGTCTTTTCAGAAGTGGACGTCCAAGACCATTAAATTAGTTCCTGTTTGGAGTGGAGTGGTGGTTTTTTTGCAGGGAATGATACAAGTGAGGTAGATGGAGTTGTAAGGAGAGGTGGGAGTTACATAGGGGAGACAGGTGGAGTTATACAAGTGAGGTATAGGTGGAGTTGTAAGGAGAGGTGGGAGTTACATAGGGGAGGCAAGGCAGGTGGAGTGGTGGGAGTTTTTTCGCTGAGGAATGTGGAATTGTTGTAGGGGGAATACAATAGTGACAAGTGGAGTTGTGGGAAATGTACAGGTGAGGTAGGCGGAGTTGTAAGATGAGGGAGTTATACAGGTGAGACAGATGTTGTGAAATAATAGACATACATATTAACAGCAAACTACAGACACATATGGACAGAAAGTTAGAGGGACAAACCGACATACAGCATGTTACATAGACAGGAAAACAAAATAATGAGAGGCAGACAAACCGAAGATATATATATATATATATATATATATATATATATATATATATATATATATATATATATATATATATATATATATATATATATATATATATATATATATATATATATATATAGAGAGAGAGAGAGAGAGAGAGAGAGAGAGAGAGAGAGAGAGAGAGAGAGAGACAGAGAGGCAAACTGGCTTCAGAGAAAGGCTGGTGTACTTGACGACAAACAGACTGTAAGTTAGAATGACATACAGACAGATAATTGGAATCCAGGTAGACATACATCAAGAAGGACAGACAAAGAGGAAGGTAGAATGATATGAGAAAGTAATTATGTTATAGGACCAAGATGAAAGTGAAGAGGATACGTAAGGTACTCAGAAATGATAATATGTTATTACTATTCCACAGAGAGTATTGACCTACAAGTTACAAAGACTTATATAAGAGTACCACTGGGAGAGAGATATCTTACTCCAGTTCTTTAATTAATTACTGTCCAGGACGTAACAGAGGAGGTATATTTTAGTTTCAGAGATCCCTTATATAAATCTGTTGTGTAACTTTTGTCCCTTCCTCACGGGACATACTGTATACAAAGTTTAATCCCATGAAGGAGTTTTGCGAAATATGGTAAGGTTGTGGTTGGTGTGGTGGTGGTGCAGTCAGGCCAGGGGATCAGACCACTCCATTTGGCTTGCTGTCTGCCTCTAATCCTCTTTCCACCCTGAGTCCCAGTTTTTACCTTCCCTCCAACATACCGGACTATATGTTTTTCAGGTCTGTGCTGGAGGCCTCCTATTCAAATCAAATAAAAAATTATTCGTCACATACAGTATATACAATCGTATATATATATATATATATATATATATATATATATATATATATATATATACATATATACTGCCTCTTGCACATCACTCTCTTAAAGCTCTTAGTTCCAAAAGCTCTTGCAAGGTACTGAACATCCATTTAGTGTACCTTATGCCTCAGGAAGAGTGTGTGGCAGGGTGTGCAAGTTAAGGTGTGAGATGAGGGACGTGTCAGGAAAGGTGTGCGAAAGGTGTGCGAAAGAGGTTATGAGAGAGACGGTAAGAAAGATAGTTTGTGTGAAGTAAGGTGAGTAATGTGTGTTGCGATGGATGTGTAAAGGTGAGTAAAAGGAAACCTGTGTAAGTGAAGTGGTGTGACTGACGGTGTGTGAGTGAGCGAGAGAGAGTTTCCAGAGAGTTTGTGTAACAAGTCCAAGAGAATGGAAGCTACAGTCACGGCCAATAGTCCTACAACACCTTCAAATGAAACTGTCTCGAAAAACGATGTGAAACTACAACTGTTTGTCTCTGTAATAATGACTCATAAGATTCATTCTCACGGTTCATTTACATTTACCAGAAGGTACAGTCTGCGGCAAAAGTCCCGTCGCCTCACTTGCTTCACTGGGGCACGCGATCTTCATAGACTCGATATTATTAGGTGTAGAAAACGTGAGTATATCTCGAGTCCATGAACACTGCTTGTCTCGGTGAAGACTTCTGCCACCGACTGTACACTCGCAATCCAAAATGTGTATCCTAGTCTTGTTGAAGTTTCGAATCATTTAACACACTAGTGAACCAATTACAACACTTATCCTGTTTTATATTTGCTTGACCTCGCTTAAAAATACTCGATCATGCTATTCGAAGCAAACCTGGATACATATTTTGGATTGCGAGTGTACAGTGCAACATCTCGAACGTAAATGGGAAAATGGGGGAAAATGGCCAGATAATGCGAATGTAATCCTCCTTAATATCCGGCTGCCGTCCCAACATAACCATAAACACCTTTTTATTACTACTCGGGTGTATTTCTTTTATCCGGTTTTGGGCCAAGTGCAAAATTTTCACGGCTCTTTACTATCCTTTTGCAGGACTCGTCGAAGGATCTGAATTATTCATATTTTTTATGGAATTATTTTTTTTAAAGTTCTCTTTCGACTTGATGTGTTCCAGACGGGAATGGAATACGTAATAATATTTTTATATGTGTTACTTTTGGGTAGGAAACTGAACACTCGCCTCCATCATTGTTCTTTTCTTTACTGTCCTGTCCTGCATTGTCCTGCCCTGCATTGTCCTGCCCTGTCCTGTCCTGCATTGTCCTGTCCTGCATTGTCCTGCCCTGCATTGTCCTACCCTGTCCTGTGCTGCATTGTCCTGCCCTGCATTGTCCTGCCCTGTCCTGTGCTGCATTGCCCTGTCCTGCATTGTCCTACGCTGTCCTGTCCTGTTTTGTCCTACACTGTTCTGACTTGTCCTGTTTCCTTGTTCACTTTCCAAACGTTTTTATTTCTTCTCTGCTCCGACTTTTCATGTTTTATCATTTTTTCTTTTTATTTTTACTCTCGTCCCTTCCTTCCTTCGGTGCCATGCTGTCCCACTCGTCCAAACCATGTCCCTTTCCTCTCTGTCCCTCCTTTCTCTATTTCATATTTTACTTTTTCTATTCTACCTTCCTTCCTTTGGTGTCTTTCTTATCTATTCCTGCCCTACCTTTTCTCCCATTTCAGCATTATATATAGTTTTTCTTCTGCCTCTTTCAGCCTTTCCTTCTTTGCTTGTCTGTATCCCAATTCTTTCCTCATATTTCTTTATGTCCTCAGCCTTTTATCTCTTTCCCATTCGTCACTGTTCTCCCTTTCCCTTCTGTATCATTCATATCCTATTTTTTTTCCTTCCTTCCTTTCTCTCTCTCGTCTTTTCTTCCCTCCCTCCCTTCCTTGCTTGATTCCTTACTTCCTACCTCAGTTCCATCCTTCTTTCCTTCCTTCCTTCCCTTCTATCATTCTTCCTTCATCCCTCCCTTCCCTCCCTCCCTTCCTTGCTATCTTCCCTCCTCTCATTCTTCCTTCCTCCCACCCTTCCCTCCCATTCCTCCCTTCCTTCCTTTGCTACCTTCCCTCCTCTCATTCTTCTTTCCTTCCCTCTCTCCCTCCTTTCCTGTACTGTACCTCTTATCCCTCACTCCTGCATCACTCTACTACTCTGACCAGCACCCCTCCTCCTCCTCCTCCTCCTCCTCCTCCTCCTCCTCCTCCTCCTCCTCCTCCTCCTTCTCCTCCTCTTCCTCCTCTTCCTCCTCTTCCTCCTCCTCCTCCTCCTCCTCCTCCTCCTCCTACTTGAGTAACTTGGCTCCACTTCGTCTCATTGTTTCATACATTGCAATTTTTTCTCCCTGTCTTCGCTCCTTGCTCCACTCACTTTCCTCTCTCTCTCTCTCTCTCTCTCTCTCTCTCTCTCTCTCTCTCTCTCTCTCTCTCTCTCTCTCTCTCTCTCTCTCTCTCTCTCTCTCTTCTTTATTCTGTTTTGCTTGCTCTTACCTGATTATTCCTCGTTCATATCCTTCGATCACTCCATATTCAGCCTCAAATCGCTTACTCATTCTGTCTCTCATCGCAAACTCTTATTTTCCTCTCCCCATTTCATTCTCTCTCTCTCTCTCTCTCTCTCTCTCTCTCTCTCTCTCTCTCTCTCTCTCTCTCTCTCTCTCTCTCTCTCTCTCTCTCCTTGTCATCCCTTCCTCATCCTATTTACTTCTTCGTGTCCTACTTTCCTTCCTTCCTTCCGTGCCTTTCTGTGTTCTATATCTCATTTCACCCATTCCCTTCCATACCCTTACTAACTCTGTCCTCCTTTCCATCATTTTATATTTATTCCATATTCATCATGTGATTAATTCTTTCTGCCCTTCGTTCCTTCCTTGCCTTCTCTCTTTACCCATCATATGAATATTTAAAAGGGCAATCTCTTATAGTCAGATTATTAAAGGGAACTCCTGAATACATATTAGTTAATGCTCGTGACTATACATCTTTATCTCACTAACCCCAGATGATTTACACTTCCAAAGAGTTGTCCCCCTGACGTTCAAATAATAATAACAATAATAATAATAATAACAAAAATAATAATAACAATAATAATAATAATAATAACAATAATAATAATAATAATAACAATAATAACAATAATAATAATAATAATAATAACAATAATAACAATAATAATAATAATAATAACAATAATAATAATAATAATAATAACAATAACAATAATAATATTAACAATAATAATAATAATAATAACAATAATAATAATAATAATAACAATAATAATAATAATAATAACAATAACAATAACAATAATAATAATAATAATAATAATAATAATAATAATAACAATAATAATAATAACAATAATAATAATAACAATAACAATGATAATAACAATTGCTAGCAAAATCATAAACAACACCTTAATTCTTGCATAGTTACTTTATATATTTACCTAAAATTTTAATTCAACAACTCGTAATAAAATGCTATGTTATGCTAGAGTCACATATAACATCGTGGAAATGTCACTCAGTTTAGTTAGTTCATATTTCAGAATGGTAAATAAGGATGTATTCAAAAGTTTCCTATTCAATTCCCTCAGGTGTTGACTAAGTAATTTCTCGCGTTTCATATTTTCACAGTCCTCTCCTCATCCCTCTGTCCTCATTCTCTACTCCTCACATTCCTCTGTCCTCATTCTCTGCTCCTCTCATGCCTTCCCATCCCTCTTTCACTCACTCACTCACTCACTCACTCACTCACTCACTCACTTCCCTCATATCAAGTCTTTTCTCACACATTCAATATAAAGCTTCAGAAAATCCCTTAGCTCATCCATCTAGGCTATATATCAGTACACACACACACACACACACACATACTCACAAACTCATTCACTCACTCACTCACACACACACAAACAACACACACACAAATGGATATCTATATACACACACGTATACACACCCAACCCTATCTACACACCTACACCTACGTACATAATATTCAAATACACACCTGAACACCTGGTAAACATGTAACTACTATGTACAATTTTAGTTCTAGGAATAGACGTCATGTAATATCACAACCTCCAATTAGTGTATAGTAATAGTATTGTGTATACAAATATTCCGTAATATTATGAAACCGCCTCTTGTTACAACTGAAAACTACCAATGTGTAACGCTTTCATTGCAACAAATTGAACACAGTCATCCCACTCACACACACACACACACACACACACATGCAAGCATCAACACACGTATATACTACGGTATTGTGCAACAGTCTATTAGTTGCGTTTTCATGCTGTATTGACACACATATATATATATATATATATATATATATATATATATATACAGTATACACCAGTACATGTTATATATTTTTTTCATTCGCCTCGTCGTGATTTTCTGTGCATGGAGCTAGATTCCCTCAGCGGTGTGTATGGTTTTATTTATATACTGTATGTTGGGCCCTGGTGAGGTAACTGACTCTCGCCCCACATCCATCATTCCCTTTTTGTCTTGTGTTGGCAGACTCTATACTGGCTGGCTGACTGACTGGCTGGATAGATGACTGTTTGGGTAAGTGATGATGGTGGAGTGTAGCTAAAAGGTTTGTTGGTATACAGTAGATGGGTCGTAGGGTAAAATAATAGGGTGGTGGTGTGTATAGGAATGGTAGGTGGGTACATGTGTAGGGAAGGAAACCCTCTCTAATACAAGTTTTGTTGAAGATAACTGCGAGCTCTGCGCTGTTTATTTTGTAGCAAATCTTTTCAAGTTTGCGAATTGTTTGAGAGAAAGCCGAAACGTCAGGCCAATAAACTCACTTGGTAATTTGCTTTTCCATCTCCCCAGCAATACTAAGAAAACAATTCGTAAACTTGAAAAGATTTGCTACAAAATAAACAGCGCAGAGCTCGCAGTTATCTTCAACAAAACTAATAATAATAATAATAATAATAATAATAATAATAATAATAATAATAATAATAATAATAATAATAATAATAATAATAATAATAACAATTGTGATTTTTTTAAGCCCCATTCTCCGTTTTCCTGCACCCAGCCACCAGCTCCAATATCGCTTCCATTTATCCCCGTATTTTCAGTTTCGTTGTGTGGTTGTATGGGAAGTTATAAAGGTCTGTGTGTGTGTGTGTGTGTATGGAAATCTGAGGTGGTAAAAATAAAGTTAATGTTCCGGTTGTGGGCAGACCACACACACACACACACACACACACACACACACACACACACACACACACACACACACACACACACACACACACACACACATTTGCAGATACACACACACACACACACACACACACACACACACACACACACACACACACACCTACTCCCACACCTCCTTAAAAGGCAATTGATTATTCCAAAACTTTGCTAGGAACCTCAGTACTGTGTGTGTGTCTGTGTGTGTGTGTGTGTGTGTGTGTGTCTGTGTGTGTGTGTGTGAGAGAGAGAGAGAATAAAATTACGCTTTATATTTATCTGTTGATAGTTGTTCTGTGCCTTGGAATTATTTTGGAGTATCAGGTGAAGCCTTCCAATTCCTTCATATAGGATTACGGCCTTAATTAATTAACTTCTCAGCTACTGGAATCGATTGTTGCTCTAATATCCTGACTAACTCTAGATTATTAAGTATTCTGATTAACTTTACACTAATAAGTATTCTGACTAACTCTAGAATATTAAGTATTCTGACTAACTCTAGACTATTAAGTAGCCAGCACCACTACCACCAACTCACACTTCACCATTGACATCACCACTTCCATCACCATCATGCATTTTATATCACCACATTCACCTATATCATTATCACTATCATAACTACCACCATCATCACCTCCATCACCATTATCAACATCAATCGGCATCACCACCACTTCCATCACCACCACCACCACCACCTTCATCACCAATAACATTACCACTATCATAACTACCACCACCATCACCTCTACCACCACCAACAACACCAATAACCACAACACCAATCAACACCATCACCATCTCTATCATTATAACAATACTAAGACCCCATCACCCACACAAACACAAACAATTTTAATCACAGGTGGAACTTTTTGCCTTTGCTGGACCTCCCAATCATTTGCCACAAAATTCTCGCGCCCTGATCTATAATAATGAATTTTATGGCCTAAAACAGCAGCAGGCCAGTGGGTAAAAACATAGCATACATCCCCGTTGGTGCAATAATTACCAGCATTGTATATCAGTAATCCGCACACACGGCCCACAACTAAATATGAATATCATAATCCATTTTGGTGTGAGTTAGTCAGAGCAGAGAGTGCATGGGTGTTGTATGGGAGATGAGGCCTGCATTGTGTGGATAGGGAGGGGGGATAGGGATGTGTGTCTGTGTCTGTGTGTGTATGTGTGTGTGTGTGTGTGTGTGTGTGTGTCGCCTCACCTGCTTCACCGAGACGCACAGTGTTCATGGACTCGAGAAATACGCATGTTTTCTACACCTGATAATCTCGAGTCTATGAACATTGCGTGCCTCGGTGAAACAAGTTAGGCAACATGACTTTTGCAACCGACCGTACATACATTTAATATCCAAAACCTGACAACTAGGCATACAGTCCACCATACTTATCTTTCAAGACCCAGACAAGACTCTTCTAATTTTATTATGAAGAGCATAAGAGTTATTTTCCACAGGCTGGATGATACACTCCTCTTAATAATAAACTGTTCAAGTAATGCAATGAGGACGATATAAGAAACGAGTCTTATAAGATATTGTGAGAGAGGCATTCCATAATATATATTCAAGACGATGACACGGCTCAAGTGAAATTCATATGCAAATGAGGCACACTGCAGCTTGGCACACAAACTGCAAATAAGCCCTGGAAGAAGACAAGGAAAGGAGACAAATAGGAGGAGAATGCAGATGAAACGGGAGACAGTAAAGGGAGAACAGAAACGAGAGAAAAGAGAGGAGAAAGGGAACGAACGACAAGAGAGAACAAGGCAGTGGACAAAAAAAGAAAACAAGACACGTAAACTGGTGTGAGCTTGAAGGGGTATTATTGTAGAGAAGGAAAGTGTCAGGTATCAGGTGAGGCAGGGAGAGTGATTGACAGCAGCAGGGAGAGGGTAAAGCAGGGAGATTGAAAACAGGGTGAGGGCGAGACGCGGGTAACGAGGAAATATGAGATGGAAGGAGGGAGAAATGGAGAAAGGAGGGAAGGTAGAGAGAGAGAGAAGGGTCGGAGTCGTCTGGTAAATGTGGAGGAAATTATATGTGATGTTACCGTAGAGGAAGAACAAAGAAGAATATTTAGTTTATATGAATTGCATATACATTTAGGGGCCGAAACAAATAGAGAGATAGACAGATAACTACAGTCATATAGATAAATAAATATGCAGTAAATAGATGGATAGAAATAAAGGTAGATAGAGAGATAGATAGAAAGGTAATGTGTGTGTGCGCGTGTGTGTGTGTGTGAGACAAACATACAAGTGTGCAGTGTGCAGAAAACAGCATGATAAAATTTATTACATTCAGATATGTATGTGTGAAAAATATTCAGTGTATCAGCGACCTTTGGGAGATAACATATTTTTTCCCTATATATTAAAAAAATAGTGAAAATTAAAAGCAAGAAGTAGAGATTAAAGAGAGATAGGTCCAAAAGAAGGTACAATTTTCTTCGATATTCCAAGCTACACCTGAAAAAGAATCAGTCCCAGTAATGGGTAAAGAAGGATGAATGGAGGTAAAGCGTTCCTAAGTTGGCCATTTGGGGATGTCAACAACTGAGAGGACTGGTTAACTCGTGAATTATTTAGTTGGACGGAATACAGGTGAGTAACTTGACGAATGTTGCATTATGTAAGGTGTATATCAATTTTTTAATTACTGAAGTTAAAAGAGGCCAAATATAAAATCGATGCAATGAAAAAATCAGCAAATGTGTATAATTATATACTTTTTTTTTTTTTTTTTTTTTTTTTTTTTTTGGTCTAGTTGTTGTTTCCAAAGGCATACATAATTTTAACATCTACTCAAAATTTACATGCATATTTTTCCTGCTCTCGTTGTCTTGTTACTGGGGGTATATATATATATTTTCATATTTCTAATTGAGAAAATCGATAAATTAATAGAAAATTTTTGCATACTGGTTGGCGGAAGGTTTGCAGAAGAGACTCCCACTCAATAAACACTGCCATTGTTCTATGAATATTAAGTGAAATTTCATTCAGAGTTCAGCCACCCTCGATATTGGCACTTGCATCCTCCTCCTCCCCCTCTTCCTTCCCTCTCTTCTCTCTCCTCCCCCTCTTCCTTCCCTCTCTTCCCTCCCCTCTCTTTCCTCCCTCTCTTCTCTCTCCTCTCTTTCCTTCCCTTCTCCTCTCCTCCCTATCCTTTGCCCAACATATCCCTCACTATCCTTACCTTACCCTTATATTCCCTTCCCTTTCTTCCCTTTCATCTCTTCCCTATCTTTTGCCCAACATATCCATCACTATCCTTACCTTACCCTTCCCTTCCCTTCTCATCTCCTCCCTATCCTTTGCCCAACATATCCCTCACTATCCTTACCTTACCCATATCCTCCTTCTCTCTCTTCCCTCTTCTCTCTTTCCTCCCCTCACATCCCTCACCTTACCTTACCCATTACCTTCCCTTCCCTTCCTCATGGTTCTCTCCTTCTGTAATATGAACCTGACTTCCTCCATTCCTCTTATTCAACTCCATGACTACTCCTCTATGCATTCCTCTTGTCCAACTCCATGACTACACTCACCTCTTCCTACTTGTCCCAGTTCAACTCGTGGCTACTGTTCTAATCTATTGCTTGTGTTCTATACCGTTGTTCTTGTTCTAGTGGCATTTTTTGTTCTCTTCTGCTCGTGGATTCTGTTCTACTGCACTGCTCTTGTTCTATCCCAATGATCCTGTTCTTTCTCGTGGCATTTTTTGTTCTCTTCTACTCGTGGCTACTGTTCTAATCTATTGTTCTTGTTCTATCTATCCCTTTGACCCTGTTCTCGTGGTGGTAGCATTTTTAGTTCTTCCCCACTGATGTTGTTTTTCCCCCCTACCCCCCCACCCCATAACCCCCCCCCCCTTACCTTCCACCCTTGTCCATGTCTCTCCTCTGCTTCCCATTCCTTCCCAGGGGTATTATTTTGATCCTCACTCTTTTTTCCTTCATTCTATACTTTTTTTCTCCACTCCTGCTTTGTCCTTTCCTTTTTTCTTTTCCCTCCTTCTTTCTATCTTTTCCTTCCTCTCTTTTTTTCCTTCATTCTATACTTCTTTCTCCACTCCTGCTCTGTCCTTTCCTTTTTTTCTTTTTTTTTCTTTTTCCTCCTACCATTCCTTCTTTCATTCTTTCTTTTTCCTCTTTTTTTCTTTATTCTGTTATCTTTTTCCTTCTTTTCTCCCCTCCTTCCTTCTTCTTTCTTTTGTTTCCTCTCTTTTTTCCTTCTTCTCTCCCCTCTTTCTCTTATTTTTTTCCTTCTTCTCTCCCCTCCTTCTTTCATTCTTTTTCCTCTTCTCTACCCTTCTTCCTTTCTTTTTCCTTTCTTTTTTCCTTCTTTTCTCTCCCTTCCTTCCTTCCTTCCTTCTTTTTCTTCTCTATCTCTCTCCTCGTCTTGTTCCTTCCTCCCCTTACTTTTCTCTTTCCCTTCATGTCTCTTGTCTCTTCTCTTTCACTCCTTCTTGGTTCATATATTTCTACCCTTTCCTCCTCCTCCTCCTCCTCCTCCTTCTCCTCCTCCTCCTCCTCCTTATTATTGCTCTTTCTTGTTACGTCTTCTTCTCCTCTCTTTCATTTCTCTTCTACTCCTCCTACTCACTCCTTTCCTCTTACTTTTCGCGTCTCTGCCTTTTTTCTTTCATTCATTAACTTCTAATTATTCCATTTTTTTTCTCATCCTTATTTATTTATTTCCCTTCATACCTTTCTCACTCTCTCTCTTATACTCCCTATTCTCTCTTCCACATCTTTATCCCCTTCCTCGTCTATCCTTTCTCCTCTCTTTCATCACGTCTCCTGGTCTTCCCTCTTTTACTTCCTCCTCCTCCATTTCTTATACTTCCATTCCTTGACATACACTCACTCAGTCTCTCTCCCTTCCTACACACCCTCTCCTTTATTCACTGTATCTGAGCGACGAATCCTGCTGCCTCCCTCGCCTCAATATCTGTTTTCAACTTCTCCCTTCTATTCTTTACCACCAAAACCTTGCTTGCTCTCTCTCCTTTTCCTACAATCTTTTACCCTCGATCACTCTAAACTGTTTTCTTTCTTTTCGCTTTCTCTTCGCTTTCTCTTCGCTCTCTCTTCGCTCTCTCTCTCCTCTCTTACCGACTTCCCTTTCTCCTTCACACTGTAAATATTCATCCTTTAACCTTTCTTCTCTTCTTTACGGTTCCTTCCCTTCCCTTCTTTGCCATTCCTTTCCCTCATTGCCTTATCTGCCTCTCCATTGTTTTTCT
Source organism: Petrolisthes manimaculis (assembly GCA_034508575.1). Taxonomy (NCBI): domain Eukaryota; kingdom Metazoa; phylum Arthropoda; class Malacostraca; order Decapoda; family Porcellanidae; genus Petrolisthes; species Petrolisthes manimaculis. The sequence goes on along the minus strand of JAWZYT010002917.1, from coordinate 112,725 downwards.
TTTCTCTTCGTCCTCCTTACCCATCCTATACCATTCTTTCTCTTCGCTGCTATTCCTTTCCTGTTTGCCTTTCCTTCTCTTACATAAGTTTAACCCCATTTATTTCATTCCTCTCCTTCCCCTCAAGAAATTCAACCCCCTTCATATCCTTTCCTTCTCCTACATGTGTTTAACCCCATTCATATCCGTTCCTTCGCCTCCCTGCCGTTCCTTCAAACAAACACACACACCTTCACCACCACTTGCTCTCCCCATTTTTTTCCCTCCTCTCACCAGTAGCGACACAACATTCCCAGAAACTCACACCCTTTTTCCAAGCACACAACGTTACCATTGGACAGCAGCAGCAGCAGCAGCACCAACAACACACACACAGAAAAAGATTGAGGAAAAATACAAAAACAGACTTCATAAAGTTTAAAAAAGGGCAGCGGTGGCATTTGCAAGTTCCCAGACCGAGAAATAATTTTATTTATATACTTTCCAGACTCAGGTTGGTGTGGTCCTTTAGTAAGGGAGTTGGGTGGGCTCGGTTATTTAAAAGAATTCTATTATGCTGGGATTTGTCTCTCTCTCTCTCTCTCTCTCTCTCTCTCTCTCTCTCTCTCTCTCTCTCTCTCTCTCTCTCTCTCTCTCTCTCTCTCTCTCTCTCTCTCTCTCTCTCTCTCTCTCTCTCTCTCTCTCTCTCTCTCTCTTTGGTATCCAGCGGCAGAAAGATCTCTGGATATTTCTGAGCTTTAATTTTACAGATAATACTTTATAGATATTTTATTATAAGTGTTTTTCCTCATCTTTCTTGAATGGGTCGTGATTAAAGTGGTCGTAATCTCATGTGGTCAAATTGGAGGGCGAGTGGTTTATTAATAAGGGTGTGTGGGAATAGGGGGAGAGGCTTGGTTTTTTTTTTTGGGGGGGTTAGGGGTGTGGGGAATAGGGGGACAGGCTTTCTACCCCCCCCCCCAAGCCTGTCCCCCTATTCCCACACCCCCTTAAGATGGAAATTGTAGAGCTCTTGATTCCTCGTACAGTACCTTCTTTCCCCTGCAACTTAAAAAAAAAAAAAAAAAAAATCCTGGTTCCTCTAAACTCTGCCAAAACACAGACTATTTCTGCATGTATACGAGTAGTAGATCCGTGTGTTGTATTGGACTGAAGGCTACACAAACTCCAGAACACATACATACAATCAACAACCCAATTAAAGGGATTATCTTTTGTTGGCAAATTCAATTAAAGGGATTATCTTTTGTTGGCAAATTGAATTCTAATTAATCTTCCAAACAATGTGACAAAATAAAATATGTCCAATGGTTATAATCATGTTGTAGTGTTCTGTCTAATTCACGTCTTATAATTTGGAGTAAGTTTTTTTTTTTTTTTTTTTTTTTTTTTTTTTTTTTTTTTATACCTCCAGTTCACTCCAAGGATACTGTATTCTTTTTTGGTACATTGGAGTGCCTTGATTCCTCCAAAGAATGCTAGGAAACAGGACCAGATGAACAAAAAATAAAAAATAATGGTGATCAGTTGCTTGGAATAGTTTGAAGGATTTAGTTGCTCCAGATTTACCAACACAAAACTTCCCTCTCTTAAGATGGATTGACTGTTCCTTACTGAGGCAGCTGTTACATTGTTTATATCGCTTACTTCAACAATATGTCTGCCATTCTGTGTATAAATGTACGTACCATTATAAAGAATGATTTTCCCCACATTTGCTTATATGTATATATGTATGTATTCAACCCTGTGTGTGTGTGTGTGTGTGTGATGCGTGTGTTTGAGAGGCAGAGGTCGAGGCACACACACACTGTAATCAACTCAGGTATTCAGGGGATCTCTTCTCCCAACGGGAATAGGAAAAACGATGGTACAAATCCTGGTTGGAATATACTGTCATGCTCATATCTGTGTGTGTGTGTGTGTGTGTGTGTGTATATATATATATATATATATATATATATATATATATATATATATATATATATATATATATATATATATATATATATATATAGAGAGAGAGAGAGAGAGAGAGAGAGAGAGAAATATTCAGCTATCCGCTTCTTGTAAAATCCATGTTAGTTTAGTTCAACATTGCAGCCATATATGACCAACAATATAGAGTATTCTCCTCACCCTATACTCTATCTAACCAGTGTCGTGTTCGTGGCTGAAATACTGAACACATGCAAAACTTCTATTATCATGTAATTATAGGGATGGCAAGGCTTCGATGTAACATAACAGAAAAATATATTGAAACTAACCACGCAAGCTGTAATCACCGAATATCTCTCTCCCTCCCACCCTTCCTTACTATCTCTCACTCTCTTCCTCTCTCTCTCTCTCTCTCTCTTTCTATCTCTATCTCTCAGGGGGGAGGGGGGTGGGGGAGAGGGGGGGGGGGCAGAACTTTGATTGCGTGAGGGGATAATCTCTCGTGTCTTCGTCAAACTGAATGCCTCTTAACTGAAACTTATAACTCGATCAGGAAATAAACTACAGTCCTTAAATATGTAGGTGAAGAGTTGATTTTGTAGGATAATTTGGAGGAACCAGTTAATTTTGTAGGATAATTTGGAGGAACCCGTTTATGTTGTAGGTTAATTTGGAGGAACCAGTTTATTTTGTAGGATAATTTGGAGGAACCCGTTTATGTTGTAGGATAATTTGGAGGAACCAGTTTATTTTGTAGGATAATTTTGAGGAATCACTAGCATTTCAATGTGACAGTAAAAAAAAAAAAAAAAAAAAAAAAACTTCCCCCTTACGTAGACACATTCAAAATCAGTATAGTATATATCATGAAACTTTTCCGAATTCATAGTAAAAAATTCGTTCCATGAGATATAGACATGAACGTTTTTTTTTTTTTTTTTTTTTTTTTTTTTTTTTAATCATACGCTTCTGTGTACAGTCACATCACGTGCAAGCCTGTCCCCCTATTCCCACACCCCCTTAATTGTTATTGGTTAGTTTTGTTTGTGACTGGACATTACAAACACCATTGGAAATATTGTTTGGTAAATATAAAGAATATAAAATAAATTATAAACACCAAAATGTATTAATAATCACATCCTGTGTCTTTCACCTCATGGGAATTACCGCGAAATAACTCTACATCGTAAATTAAAAAAAAAATGTATAATCTTTATCCATTTTTATAATTACTTTCGCTACTCGCCTAATTTTTTCCGTAGTTCAAATTATATATCGCAGGGAATTAAAACCTTGTGTGAAAACCCGAATTTTTGCTTGGAGCTCCTAATGACAGTCACATAAGTTATATATACTACAGTTAAAAAGCACCAATACTTATATATTTTATTATTTTGATAGTTCCCTGTTTACTGTATATATTTTTACAACATATCTTTCTTTATATTTATCTATATTATTCCACAGTAACTCTTCATGTCAGTCAAGGAAAATGTGACTTATTCTTCCTTGTTTACATACTTACATACATACATACATACATACATACATACATACATACATACATACATACATACATACATACATACATAAATACTTACTTACATACATACATACATACATACATACATACATACATACATACATACATACATACATACATACATAAAAACATGCATAAAAACATCCATATAATAATATAACCACAGGTGTTCATATAAACTCTATTAATTTTCACATTTTCATTAATTGCCTATACATACAACTCCTCAGGCCTCAGTGAGTCAAGTATTACGTAAAAACAATACCAATCATTTTCTATTCAAAGGGAAAGTAAAAACACCGCAATATAATTATTAACTAATCATAAACAACCATTCACCATTTTTATGTATGAGGACGTAATTTAAAACACTAACACACTAATTTATTTATCATTTAGCTACGTACGCGTTTCTATGAATATAAAAAGGAAAAAAAAAGCATATCAATTTTCCACATACAAAAAATACACAAAAAAAAAACCCTGAATTTTGTTATAATAAGAAGTAAAACAAAAAAACATAAACAAGTTTGCACATACAGGAATAAAAATCAGAGTCGTGTTAAGGTGGTGTGGGAGTAGGGGACAGGCTTGGGGGGGGGGGACTGGAGGGGTGCGGGAGTAGGGGGACATGCTTGGGGTGGGTAGAAAGCATGTTCCCCTATTTCCTCACTCCCCTAACCTCCCCAAACCCCTCCAAGCCTGTCCCCCTACTCCCACCCCCCCAAACCCACCCCCCAAGCCTGTCCCCTACTCCCACACCCCCTTAATTGTGCTCATACACTCATTCATATCTAGTTTTCATTTTGAGGAAGGAGTATGAGAAGAAATAAATGAGACACATGCACATATTCCGCTCCACGATGAAAGAAAGCTGACAGACAGACAGACAAACACACACTCACTCACAACAGCAAACTCTGCAGCGCCACTTAAGGGAAAGTTTGACACGGGACAGGGAGACAGGCGCTGGGCAAATCAAATAAGGCAGCCCCCGGGTATAGTGTCCTGCTGCCTCACACACACACACACACACACACACACACACACACACATACATGACACTCTCCTCATCCCTGACACCGGAATGACTGACTACAGGACACATACACACACACACACACACACACACACAGAAAGAGAGGACACACATACATAGAGAGAGAGAGAGAGAGAGAGATAGAGATAGAGAGAGAGAGAGAGAGAGAGAGAGAGAGAGAGAGAGAGAGAGAGAGAGAGAGAGAGAGAGAGAGAGAGAGAGAGAGAGAGAGAGAGAGAGAGAGAGAGAGAGAGAGAGAGAGAGAGAGAGAGAGAGAGAGAGTAAGAGCAGTAACTGAGGCACATTCAGTGAAAGCCATAAGTTAGGATATTCTCACAAGATGCTCAATATATGCTATTACCCACAACTCAAGACAAGAGCTGCGATGCCCTCACCACCCACCAATATTGGATTTTCTCGCCCATTATGTTATTTTCTCAGCGTGAACATTTTGCCTGGCCTCTTGTTTCGGGTGAGGTAGAGGCTATTATGATTCGAGGGTGTAATACCGTTTATGTTTATTGAGTGAACGAGGAATTGCTGGAGGAGGAGGTATAATAATAATCTGATGTGTGGCAAATTGAAGCCTACTTAGCCCTCCCACCTTGGCTATAAAACACGTCCCTGATCTCATAAGTAGGGATTCTGTTGTTTCCCGGTGTAGTTTGGAGGAATCAGTAGCCATCTAATTTGCCATGTACACAAGTTTATTTTATACTCCCTTAACCCTGTCTGATGTATGTATCTATTTATTTATGTATGTATGTATGTATGTATTTATTTATGTATGTATGTATTTATTTACGTATGTATGTATGTATGTATATATGTATTTATTCATGTATGTATGTATGTATGTATATATGTTTGTATTTATGTGTTTTATGATTTATTTTTCTTGTGGTTCAAAAAATAGATGATATTTTTGTGAACCCATAATTATGAAGAATACTTGGACTAATACTAGACGATTTACATAGTATGCTTCAGGAAAACCATTGTTATGAAAAACTCGAGGAAAGAAAGAGACAAAATAACAGAGGAAAATATAAACTATGAAAATCACTGTTATGCAAAAGTGAAGGAAAGAAAGAGACAAAATAATAGAGGAAAATATGAACTAGGAAAATCACTGTTATGCAAAAGTGAAGGAAAGAAAGAGACAAAATAACAGAGGAAAATATAAACTAGGTCAGACACAGTGACTTGACATATGTAGGAAAGAAATGTGATGAACTCAGAAAACAGAAAGAGAAAAATGGAACCGTGATGGTGAGAATTGGAGGAAGGTGAAGAAACGAGAAAAATTGGAGGAAGGTGAAGAAATGAGGGGTGAAATGACGATGAAACGGAAGTAAGAATCTGAGACATAAAGGAGAGAAAAGAGGTGAAGATGAGACCGAGGTGAGGAGAGAAGTGGGGGGATATGAGAGGAGAGGAGAGAGGTGAAGATGAGACCAAGGTGAGGAGAGAGGTGAAGATAAGATCGAGGAGGGATGAGGAAGAGAGGAGAGGAGAGAAGTGGGGGGATATGAGAGGAGAGGAGAGAAGTGGGGGGATATGAGAGGAGAGGAGAGAAGTGGGGGGATATGAGAGGAGAGGAGAGAAGTGGGGGGATATGAGAGGAGAGGAGAGAAGTGGGGGGATATGAGAGGAGAGGAGAGAAGTGGGGGGATATGAGAGGAGAGGAGAGAAGTGGGGGGATATGAGAGGAGAGGAGAGAAGTGGGGGGATATGAGAGAAAGGCGAGAATCGGAGAGAAGGTGAAAGGAACAAAGGAGCCGTGGTTATGAGAGAAGGAGGTGAAATTGGAGAGAGGAAGAGAATGGCAAAATGCAGTAGAGGTAAAAGATAAAGAAAGAGGATATGAAATTTCAGGTAAGACTCTGGTGAGAATGGAATGGCAGCGTGTGTGAGAAGTAAGTCGTATCAACAGGATAAATGACATGCAGTTCAATACACAGTTATAGGCGACAGATGAATGAAAATAATGTAATGAATAAAGAAAATAGATAAACATAAGATAGAGTGATATAGAACTCATTGGTGGTTATGACAGTAACAGGGAAGGACACAATATAGGTGTGTGTGTGTGTGTGTGTGTGTGTGTGTGTGTGTGTGTGTGTGTGTGTGTGTGTGTGTGTGTGTGTGTGAGAGAGAGAGAGAATCATTAAGAGGAAAGGTACGAGTGAGATGTGTTCATGGAGAGAGGAGGGGGAAGAGACAGAATGAGATGAAATGACTCGAGGGAGGGGGAAAGGAAGGAAGGGGTGTGGCATCCTGGGAAATGAAGTGGGTACAATATTTCGAGGTGGTGGGCGATGGTCGATACTGGAAATAGTTGGGGAGGACCATTCCAGCTCACCCAATAGACGGGGAGTGACTTGTAGTAAACTCAAGGAAGCCCCATTCATTCTGTGTTATGAAACTTGGTAAACAAACAATTTCTTCACTGTCATCAAAAATAAGTCGCATTTATGAATTCAGGAATATTACAAAATGTATTAGTAGTGCCAATATTATTAGTGCCAATATTATTTTCTTCCTGGATCGTTTGTGGATAGATGTGCTTTTATTATTGCTATTGTCTTCTGCCTGTCTCTAAACGACTCTATTATTCCCGTGTACAAATGCAGACCGTATGGGTTAGAATGTAGGAGGAGGAGAAGGAGGAGGAGGAGGAGGAGGAGGAGGAGGAGGACGAGGAGTCATAGAAGAGTCATAGAATCACAGACCACAACAGACCTTACGGTCCACACGGGGTGATCTGATTAGAAGGTTATTGGTAGAGAATGAATATCTCCCCAGTGATAGTCGTAGGTAAGAATAGCAAAGTAGAAGGAGGAGGAGGAGGAGGAGGAGGAGGAGGAGGAGGAGGAGGAGGAGGAGGAATAATAAGGAATACAAAGGAGGTACAGGCAACAACAGCCCTGGTGGGCCTCACAAGGCTGCCTGTGTAACTACTCTACGTCTATGGTTTCTACATGTCTGAGGAAAAGGATAGTAAAGTGGAGGAGGAGGAGGAGGAAACCCAATACCACAGTCCACAGTCTCCAATTTTATGAGTGGTCAACATTCCTGGGGGCTGACCACGAACCAACATCAATACATTTGTTGGTTTTAATTTAGAGGGTTACTGAATACTCCTATAACTATACTACACAACGAATTCCTGGGGGCAGACCACGAACCAACATCAATACGTTTGTTGGTTTTAATTTAGAGGGTTACTGAATACTCCTATAACTATGCTACAAAATTAATCTCTTTGTATAATGCCTTAGAGGTTGTCTGTTTCCTGGTATACATGCAAACACACATACATACATGCACACACATATAATTATATACATATTGTAGTCTACATGCAAGGCCTATATAAATGCATACTTACATACTGTCCGTGAATACATACATACATACATCAGTGCATCCATTCAGATAGATGATCAGATAGACAGACAAACAGAGACAGTCAAGAACCAAATGATAAACAGAGTCAAGAAAAGAAAGACAAAAATCAGGACGAAAAACTAACAAACATAACTCTTTCTCTCTCTCTCTCTCTCTCTCTCTCTCTCTCTCTCTCTCTCTCTCTTTCTCTCTCTCTTTCTCTCTCTCTCTATCTATCTATATATCTATCTATCTATCTATCTCTCGCTTCAGAATTTGCTTATATGAGGAGGGTTTGTAGGGATCCTGTATCATTTGTCAGCCTCCTTGTTAGTGTAGAAAAACTGGTTGGTTGGCATGAGAACTGTGGCTCTTGGATTTGATTGGGAGCATCTGGTGTCTGGTGAGGAAGATAAGATATGGTGCTCGCTAGTTGAGAGAGAGAGAGAGAGAGAGAAAGAGAGAGAGACAGAGACAGAGACAGAGACAGAGACAGAGAGAGAGAGAGATAGATAGATAGATAGATAGATAGATAGATAGATAGATAGAGAGAGAGAGAAGGGGGACGTCTGGTTGGAGTGCCGTGGTTGGCAATAACGAGACTGTACGACCTGGTGCAATAGATGCCGAGGCGATAAGGGCAAGACACAGGACCCCCAGACCTCTTTAAGGGACGAGGCAGGCGTGGACGAGGAGTGGAGGGGGGAGGGGGTGGAAGGGGGAGGGGAGGTACAAGCAGGGAAGTAAGGGCACACCGGGGGATAAGATAAGGAGTGATAGCAGGAGAGTGGGGCGACATGACGAGTAGTAGAAGCAGGGACGTGGGGGCAGATGGGTAGTGAAAGCAGGGGTGGATGACATGACGAGTAGTAGAAGTAGGGAAGTAAGGGCAGACAGGGGGATAAGATGGGTATAGTGAAAGCAGGGATGAGGTGGCAAGGGGGAGAGACATGATGGGTAATGGAAACAGTGACTGCAATGATGATGGTGATGGTGGTGGTGGTGGTGGTAGTGATGGTGGTGGTAGTGGTGGTGGTGGTGATTGGAGGAACAGTGGAGCATAGAGGGTAAGTAGGTGGTGTAGTGGTGTCGGTGGTAGCCTTGGTGAAAGTGGCTTGAGACTACTTTAATTAAGGATGCAGTCCATGTGATCAAATTGAAGGACTCCTAATCCTCCAATCTATGACAGTAAAACAGACCCATCACAGTAAACAAGTAGGTGGTAAGTTTTGTTGTATAGTTTTATAGGAGTTATTAGCTCTCCAATTTGACCATAAGATATTACCTCCTCTAATGTCATGCCTTGTTGTTGTGCCTAACTAAGCTATTCCATTTGGTAAGGTCTCAAAACATTTCCCTTTTTCACTTCATTCATCGTTCATCTTTTATCCTCAAATGCTTCCTCCATCATTTTCTGGATCTTCCCATCGCTTTCTTTATTTTCAGTTTCTTTTCTGGTTTCCATTTTCATCTTTTTTTATTTTTTTCTACATACAGTAGGTCTATTTAAATATTGATCGGAGTCCAATTTGTCTCTGATAATATCAATGTTTCTTAAGTGACTACTTCTTGGTATTTCCTTTATAAAACAGATCACTTTCATCTCTATAGAATGTATGTTACTTTTTAGCCTCGGTGTTCCTGTCCACGTCGCTGATCCATAAATAATATTTATACTTTTTTCAATATCGTTTTATATATAATGACTTTTACTCTTGAAGGTATGAATGAGCCTTTCTTTCAGTAATGGATACATTAAACTTGAAAAGTTAATACTCCCTGCAAAGTAATATAGAAAGGATATATATGTATATATATTATTTTTTATAACGGAGAGGCTGGTCATATACTCATCTTTTTCACACGAAGAGCAATTTGATAACGTAATGTAAGTATGCACTCACATATATTAACAAGCGGTAGGTATGTACGTAAACACTCACTTAATAATATTACAGCAGTTATACAGACACACATGCCACGTACAGTAGATACATACATATATTACTTACAATATAATACAACGGGCTCACTTCAGGTAGGTACGCAAAAAAAAAAAAACATTAAGTTGTAATAGACATCCACAAAAGGTAAGTTAACCAGTCAAACTAACACACTAACACACAACACCAACAGTAGTGCAGAACTTCAAATTTTAGCCTTGCAATGTGACTTCAAAACAAAAACAAACACAAAATATATGTGGTAAAAAAGAGGGGAACTGATGCCCAAAATCATTACAGCATCCAAAAAAAAAAAAAAAAAAAAAAAAAAACCGCATTTAATCAGACCGCACAGTTATTATTTTATAAGGTTAGCACTAATTAAACCACAACGCTGAATGGATTTTAGAATTTCCCTCCCTGTATTACCGTATTGAAAAGATAGTCATCGGTGGTGTGGTGCCGTGAGCGTGTGAGTGTGTGGGAAACAGGTAGGAGTCTGCAATTACACTGTTGGAACTCGACACACCTGCAGCTCATGAAGACAACTACACATCATGAGTCCCTGATGGTATGTTGGAAAGTACACACTCAACACACACACACACACACACGCACACACACACACACATATATATATATACATACACACATTCATTAAAGGTAGGTACACACACACTCACGAAAGGTAGGCACACACACATGCAGTCACGAAGTATAGGTACTGTACATACATGGTTTACACTAGGCAGGTACAGAACATATTACACAGTCACCAGACATACTGTAGTTAGGGTAAAGAATGGTAATGTGGGAGAGGAAGCATAGTGAGGAAAAACAAGTGGTGAGTGAAGCAGAAATTGATGATGGGTTAAGAATGGGTTGTGGTGAGAAACAGGAGGTGAGGGGAGAGGTAGGGGTTGTGGTGAGAAGCAAGAGGTGAGGGGAGAGGTAAGGATTGTGGTGAGAAGCAAGAGGTGAGGGGAGAGGTAAGTGTTGTGGTGAGAAGCAAGAGGTGAGGGGAGAGGTAAGGGTTGTGGTGAGAAGCAAGAGGTGAGGGGAGAGGAAAGAGTTGTGGTGAGAAGCAAGAGGTGAGGGGAGAGGTAAGTGTTGTGGTGAGAAGCAAGAGGTGAGGGGAGAGGTAAGTGTTGTGGTGAGAAGCAAGAGGTGAGGGGAGAGGAAAGAGTTGTGGTGAGAAACAGGAGGTGAGGGGAGAGGTAAGTGTTGTGGTGAGAAGCAAGAGGTGAGGGGAGAGGTAAGGGTTGTGGTGAGAAGCAGGAGGTGAGGGGAGAGGAAAGGGTTGTGGTGAGAAGCAGGAGGTGAGGGGAGAGGAAAGGGATGCAAAGAGTATAGGAATTAAAAAATAAAAAAACAAGTCAAATTGCACGAGGCGCCTCCATGATGATGACCTAAGCTCTCACGGGAGGGGGGGGGAGGGGGTTCAGCTCCCTCCACACTCTCTAATTATTTCTGAACTCAAAAGGCGCTTTCAAAGGCCAGGGTTGAGGGATAATTACGGAGTGCAGAAGTGGATGAGAAGGTGGTGGGTGTGAATGGAATCGAGGTAGGGGCCAGATCAGGGGTCGCCAGATGGAACCTTCACTGAAATCAAGGAGCTCGTACTGTATAAGCCAATTGAATAGATACTGAATACTCCAACCCTTATCAGCAAATAGAAACACTTCAGTATGTAAGTATGGGTAGATATGGGGTTTGCTTTAAAACATATTTATACATGTGGTTGAACTGGATATTGAATGCTCCTAACTCTATCAGCAACTAGAAACACACTTCAGTATGACGTAGGGGTAAAAATGGGGTCTGATTCGCGTAAATTCACTTCAACTCATCTATTATAATTATTTCATATCTAAACAAAAAGTGAATACGATTTTCTCAATAAGGAATAATGAAAGTAAAAAGATACAAATCACAAGCATAACTATAAGTTTGAGATTTATGTTAAAAATTTCTCAGTTCAGCGCATGTTTAGGATATGAAGACTGTCGAATCCTCCAACCTCCACCTTTCACCTTGTGTCAAATGTCAAGACTTTCCTTCAGCCAAAGAGGTAGACGTCTACTCATTAAACTTAACTGAGAGTGAATAAATTCTACAAGAAACTGGTGAACTAGAATATATATCAAACGCAGTTGTATGTTACAAGAAAACTTTTGTGAATTAAAAACTTTCCTCGTCGTTAATTTACAGCATTAATCAAGACGTTAGACACTCTCACTCAGTAGAAACAATAATTATGTAATGGTTATAATGACTATCATGATGTACAGTCGGCCTCAGGAATTCGTATACACCACTGTGACATCAAGGGTTCATCATAACAGCTAGAACATTTAGTACATTAATTTTCCAACACCAGACACTTCCAGTAATGTTATTTGGGTAATACTTGAATCAGTCAGCAGAATAATAATTACAGTATGTGCAGAATAATGACTCCCTTTTAACCAATGCTCTGTATATGAATTCCTGAAGCCGACTGTACACATATACGGTCTACCTACACTAATATATATCCCAAAACCAATAGAGACTCTAGTATTCAATTGGTCTCTGGGTTGATATAGTCTTGATGTCATGTTCCCAACGAGAATAAACTCCTTTACGTATTCTTTCACTCTGTTCACTCATCCTACCGGTGGTCTGCCTCTCACACACCAAACCCCACAAGTGCACTCACATAACATCATTTTTATATCTTTGCAATCTTGTATCTCCAGCACGTGACCAAACAAACCACCTTAATGTATTGACGCTTCATCCTATCGTCCCCTCCATACTCAACACTAATTGCCTTCACACCCACACCATAACTCCAATATACACACATTATCAGTGCTTCCTCCATCTCACGTTGTCAAGCCTCACGTTTCTCTCATGTAGCTCATTTCCACTTCACCTTTTCCACATTGCTACACCCTATATTCCAGGTTCATGTCTCCTATGCATAATTATATCAGTGTTGGCAGGAATATATTATTTTTCAATCCCATTTTTCACTTTCATGCTCACATTTCTACCCTTAAAGTGAAAGTGGTAATTCTTTTTTGGTACACTGGAGTGCCTTGATTCCTCCAAAGTATGCTATAGGAAACAGGACCAGAAGGGCAATGGGGTAATGGTGTTCTGTTGCTTGGAATAGTTTGGAGGATTCAGTTGCTCCAGAGTTACCAACACAAAACTTCCCCCATAATGATGTTCCAATAAAGTATTCGTATAATATTTGTTATTATGAAAATGTATCGATATTTAATGACTGGTCATGTTGTTCACGTATAAACAGACGACCTCATTAGTTTTATGGTTGCAGTTATTAGGCTAATTGGATCGTAATGGACTTTATGCTTTATTATCCTGCTGAAGTTGATGAAACCTTGCATCTATTCCTAACAATGGTAAAGCTAATAAAGTAAATATATTGCTGTTTTGCCGTGTTAAATAAAGTAAATATATTGCTGTTTTGCCGTGTTAAATAAATTACAATCACGCCTTTACTGCATTACAACGTTTCTAGTTCATGTTTCTTTATTAAGGGATGTACACACATATATATTAATTTGTGGACGAGTACGAGGGCTACTGATGCCTCCAGACTATGCCAGGAAACAGATTACCTCAATATACAGTTGCCTTCAAAAAATTTCGAGACACTACTTGTTAGAGTCTATCAGATGTGAGGTGACTAACTGTTCATTTTACATTTAATAACGCCTATATATTTAACAAACCTTGATACAATATTGTTTGATATGATTATGCTAAAATTCAACACCTGAAACATAATACAGCATAATTTTGTAAGCCATCGCAGACATAACAAAATAAAAATCAATGAAATACAGCACTCATGGATACATAAAAATGATGTAATAAGCAAAACAAATCTGCATAATAATCACAGCTAACACTTGAAATCTTGTTACATGTTTATATTATGCATCATGCTTACAGAAAAGAAAAAAAATGCAGAAAAGTAAAAGAACAGAATCTACCTCCCATGGTACACTCGAATCGTACATTTTTATTCATGTAGTAATGGAGCTAGTGACTAATCTCTTTGTTGTGGTAAAACAAATTATTTTTAGCCGACAAGCAATTTACTGCAATTTTGACCAATGTCCATCAACCGCTTACTACGCAAACTAACATTTTTACATAAGGCAGGGGAGTGACAGGAGGGAATGGACGTGAGGGAAGGATGACGGGGTAAACGACGAGGTGGTTGGAAAGGGAAGATAAGAGACGAAGTAATTGAAATGAGAGGGTTGGAAGCGAGGAAATAGGGGAGAAAGGGGAGGTATAATGGGACAGGAGGAGGGGAACTAAGAGGAAAAGGACGAGGTGGTGTGGGACGAAGTAACATACAAGGGACGAGGAGGCAAGGGTAAGGGACGAGGAAGCAAGGGTAAGGGACGAGGAAGCAAGGGTAAGGGACGAGGAAGCAAGGGTAAGGGCACAGGAGCTAGGGGATGCAGAGGTAGAGGGTGAGGAAGAAAGAGGTGAGAATATAGGGGAGCCAGAGAGTAATGAGGTGACTGAGTAAAGTTCTGAGCTGGGAAGAAAGTTACAGCAGCGAAAGTGTCTGAACGAGAAGGGTGCATGTAGGGATTAAATTTATGAAGGGTAAAGTAAAATGTTAAAAAAGTACATTACAATTACTCTAATATACCAAGTTAGTAGTGTACAAACAAGACGTATTTTTTGGTTTTGTACACATAATAGCATTCATTAGAGCTGTACAAATGTTACTAGTATTACATCTGGTTACAAATACACACACACAGTCACTGGTTGGTAATGTGGTTTGGCTGATCGTAATTGAAACATGAATGACGTTACTACCTGATATACAAGAGTGGCTTATGAGTTTCCACATGTACAGCATGGAACGAGTTTAACATTTTACGAGTAAACTCTGCTGTGAAGGTTAATACTCCCTGTTGCATCAATGAAATATTTTCTTACATACAGATATCCAGATTTCTCAAGTAAATAATGCAAAATGTACGTACACTTAAGGATATTTTTTACTACCATGCTGTATTATTCAAAATAAGAATTAAACTTTCACTTACGATATTAGATTTTTTTCTTTTTTTTTTAGTTAACTTATTTTATTTTATTATATTATTTTCTCCGATGGTCAAAGTGTAGGGTTACTGATTCCTCCAATCTATACCATGCAACATACGACCTCCGTGTACTAGTGGGGGTCTGTTTAGCAGCACTGTTTAGAGGAGTTAATAAACCAACTAGATTTACCCCATAAATAGTGTATGTAGTCGTGTTGTATTTAGTATTTCAGTGGCTGCATTCTGGCCAGCTGCTCCCAGTCCTATTTCTGTCAAACATTGTTATTGGTTTGTGTTTCATTCTGGCTCTTATTAATTCACCTCAAGTGCTAAATTGTTGATGGTGTTGAAGTTTCTCAAGCTGTGTGATCGAGCAGCCCAGATAAGTGCTAAGTTGTATTATAAATATTTTATATGGACTTTATTACAAAAATTAACCTACGTAACTCCAAGATTGTGCTTTTATTCACAATAATGTCATGACACTGATAATGCTATGATGTACAATTAAGAGATAGGAATAAAATAGTGTTATATTATATAAGAAAGGAATATAAAAGGAAAATATAAAAAGATAAAGCATTATATGAAAATATTCTGCGATATGCACGAGAAAGTTATTACAAAAAGTTCTAAAAAAAAAATAAACTCGAAACTTTTACTTGTATTTTATCTGATACCAGTTTCATTTTATTACCCGAGGAGGCAGATTCTGGAATATGTTTTCTGTGTTTATAAAATTGTGTTTTTTGTTTTGTTTTTCAGAATAACATCCGATAGTTTTAGTACATTCCAGCCACCGCTATTTTTTTTTTTTTTTTTAAGATACGAAAAAGCACTCAAATATTTCGGGAACGTAGAGTCGACCTCAGAAATTCGTATACACCACTGTGACAATAATCAAGGGTTCGTAACAACTAGAAAATTAAATAAAAATATTATACATTAATTTTTTAAACCCGAAATTTTTCTAGTAATATTATCTGTCTAATACTTAAATAAATCAGAAGAATAATGTCTACAGTATGTGCAGAATAAAGACCTTTTTTAACCAATGTCCTGTGTACGAATTTCTGAGGTTGAGTGTACATACATGCCTGAAATGAAATATAAACACTAATCTTCCCACAACGCAGGGTACATTATCGAATAAAAAGAACACACACACACACACACACACACACACACACACACACACACACACACAAATGCAAGCAAACACACACACACACACACACACACACACAAACACAAATGCAAGCAAACGCACATACACACACACACACACACAAACACACACACACACACACACACACACACACACACAAAGTTGGCAAGCTACATTAAAATGCTGTGTGATGGTCTAGGCTCAAACGACACCACTCCCTTTTCTCTCTCGTGGTCAAAGTGGTGGGCTTTTTAAAGATTCCTCCAAATTATGCCAGGAAACAAACTACAACAGTACTTTAATATATATACGAGTGAGGGTTGGTTTTGTGTCGTCGAATGGAGCAATCAGTAGCCTTCTAAGTTTGCCAAAAGAGAGACAAATCCTTTAAAAGAGGGGTAATTTGTTTTTGTTGCATTGGAGCTCTTCGATTCCTCCAAAGTATGTCAGGAAACAGGACTATATAGAAGAGCAAACATTATAATGGTGTTCTTCTGTCCGTTGCTTGGAATAGTTTGGAGGATTCAGGACTAGAAGAGTAAAAATAATGGTGTTCTTCTGTCTGTTGCATGGAATAGTTTGGAGGATTCAGTTACTCCAGAATTACCAACACAAAACTTCCTTCCCCCTTTAAAGCTGGAGAATGTGACCAAAACTCTGGGATCCTGTGTTAGCATATTACCTTAATGACAAGAGGAGAGACAACAACGACAAGAAGTACAACAACAAAGTCTTTCAAAGTGATGATGATGAAGATGATGATGATGGAGATGATGAGGGCGTAACTTACTGTTATGTTATGGGTGGTGGTGATGATGGTGGTGGTGGTGGTGGTGGTGGTGGTGATGATGATGATGGTGTGGGGGAACATTTGTTGGAGTTTCCGTCACTCCCTAAACAATGTTCTACAAAGCCAACAGCAGCAGCAGCAGCAATCAGATCCCTGGCTTTTAAATTGAGGTACTCGTCTGTTTTCTGACACAGTTTGGAGAAATTGTCAGCCTTCTTGTTCACCCACAGCAGATTGGCAAGCCCTAAAGACTGTTTGTTTGTGTAGGACGGGTAGGCAGAAGGGAGGCTAAAGACTGTTTGTGCGGGGCATGGTGAAAGTTTTCTCCTCTTATGGGGCGCCGAGAGAGTTTCGGAAGTTTACCTCGGTTTTAACGTATACCTAAGGTGGTCTTACGTGGGCATTATCAGACAATGTTTGCTTAAGTAACACTATCAAGGAGAGAAATCGATAGAGTGTGTGGCTGAAAGTTTATCATGTAGTCGACAGTTGCATGTGTGGTAAGGAAGAGATACTTTTTCTACATATTTGTGTTGTCTTGTCATTTGTCAGTCAGCTCACACTATGATTAGTATAATAAATGTCAAATAAATACCAGAAACCTAACCATGACACAGAAAAGTATGTACAGTAAATATCGCTTCTTTTTGTAAAACCTGATTTAAATAAAGAACATACTATACAATGGTATCAATATCAACATACTGTAATACAAATATTGAATTCTATTTCGTAGCACTGATGCTATTTTATACACAGTAGAGCCTTGCACAAGAATGGATTATACGGTTGAATTTGTCGTCACTAAAGACCGAAATGTTGGAGGTGGAGCGAAACTCAACAATATATCTTTTTAAAAGGACCATTTCAAAACACTTTCGCCACCATATTTTCCATGAATCACCTGTACAGTTCTGGACACATGGAATTGAGTCACCAGAAACGAACCCTCATACAACATAGAGTACAGGCGACGTCACTGAACATAATCTCTCCTCCTACCCTATACTCCATGAAGGGAACTTTAATCATGTGTGTTTATCCCTTGTGTCTGCAAGTGTACCCCGGATCCAGTATGATAAGCTAGTCATTATGGAAAAAATAGGAATATAATATATAATAGTAGTGGTAAAGTTAGTAGTAGTGGTAGTGGTAGTAGTAGTAGTAGTAGTAGTAGTAGTAGTAGTAGTAGTAGTAGTAATAGTAGTAGTAGTAGTAGTAGTAGTAGTAGTAGTAGTAGTAGTGGTAGTAGTAGTAGTAGTAGTAGTAGTAGTAGTAGTAGTAGTAGTAGTAGTAGTAGTAGTAGTAGTAGTAGTAGTAGTAGTAGTAGTAGTAGTAGTCGAGTAGTAGTAGTGGTGATGGTGGTGTAGTTGTAATAGTATTGTTGTTTGCGTGTGTGTGTGTGTGTAGTAAAACGATATCAAGATAATAATGAGTGTGTGTGAGTGTGTGTGTAGTGTTATGACAAGGGCTACACTGGTGGATGCTTTCAGTGTTGACTCCCGGTTCACTGCTAACGAGGTCACTGAAAACCACATACACACACGAACCCCAAAGCCACTCGGGAAATTGGTAGTTTCTCTCTTTTAGGGGGTAATCTGTTGTTTAGGGAATTGGAGGGCAACCGTATTCCTCCAAGCATTTCTATAAAACACAACTATTAGTAACGTAAGGAGGTGTATTATATTCTGTTTCCTGTCATAACTTGGAGGGATAAACAACTCCTCTCATTGGAAAATAATACTTACGTAAAATGAACAACACAAAAACCCAGACAGCAGCAAGAAATTGATGTCAAATTTTCTCTTGCTGACCAGTTTGCCCTTCACTATATAATATTATACACTACACACTGGGTACGAAGGGTCGGGCTATAATGGAATAATGTGTACGTGTATAATAAATCAACCTGGTGACGCAACACGACAGAATCAGACAAAGTAATGAACAAGACCTTCCTGGATATAAATATGAACCAATTACCCTCACTGCCCTTGACATGGAGAGCTCAACATAACAGATGGACTGACTGCAAAAATGGCCTCACGTCACTGTTGGCTGGCACTCACTATAGCATTGTATTATTACTGTTACATACTGTACAGTCGCGGTCAAATATAATCATCCACATAGGGGTAACTCACGTATAAGAGTTTGACAGCTTCTCTCTGTTTCTTAGATGATAAACTTTCCAATAAATATATAGGTTAACTACCATCTTTTAATTTACTACAAACAGCTACACATTACTTAAAACAATAACATCATCATATGTGAACTTGAAAACATTAGACAGTAAATTGTTTGAGATACCCATATGTGAATGATTATTATTGACCGCGACTGTACATGACACGGTACCTGGGTCTGGGTCGGCTATGGCTGTGGTGGCGGTGGAGGCAGCGAGGAGGAGTAGGAAGAAGAAGACAACCTGCTGCATATTGGAGAGGAAACACCAGCTATGTAGACACTGGCTGACTGGTGGTGTTTAATATGCTGAGAGTTGTACTACTGGCTGATGATGGTAGGTGGTGGGTGGGACGTGGTAGGTAAGAGAAGGTGGTGGTTGGAGTTGTGTCTACTGATGATAATGTTTGATATTGTCTAGTGTATAATGACTTCAGTTTTTTATATGTTTTTTTTTTTCTTTCGACGCAAGGAACTTAGTGTTCTACGTCTTTTTTAGGTTCACAAGACTAGTGCTGCTTTACACAACCTTCAGCTATTCCTCTATGGGGCTATAAATTGGTTGTGGGGATTTTCATGGAGGTACTAACATTCACTGACACTTAAAACTATCTATGTGTTTTCCAATCCCTCACAGTGGATTGAGTTTTGATAGTTTATTTGGTAAGGGCGAAACACACGTTATATATTGTTAGCATTAAGTCCCTGATGAGTCTTTGATAGTGGAATATAATGTCATATATATATTACCTCTTTGATAGTGGAATATAATGTCATATATATATTACCTGAGCAGTGTATTTACGTCCATGTGTTTGCTCATCATTGCAAAACATGATTGAATAACTGCTGCAGGGTGCTGACGTGGACATTGTTTCATTCATTCCAAGCCTCACAATATTCTAAACCATTTTCAGTTGTCCTTGTATTTTACCCAAGAATGATCAGGGAGGGTTTATGCACTTGTATGCTGCCCAACATTGGAATAGTCTCAAACATTTCTAGAGAATCTTGTGGGGTAATGTTTCTCCTGTGTGTACAATTATTATTCCCTCTTGTATCATACTGGGAATGTAGCTAGAATTTACTACACACACAAGTCCTTAACCCGGCTATTAATTCAGTGCAGTATTTATCTTTTTGGTTCAAGAGGCGAGTACAAGAAAAGGTGGGAAGAAAGCTGTTGTCTGCCTCATTTCACCCTTCCACTCCAAGTCTTATTATTTTGATCCAAGTCTTGATATGGAATGGAGTTTGGTTGAGCTGGTGGGAGTGTTTTTCCCTTCGACGTTAATATACTTGTCTCGGGTTTCAGCCAGTCACTTGTCCCGCTTCCATGTTTTGTACAATCTGACATGACCACCACAATCACTCGATATATCCCGAGGAAAGATTTCAGATATTGTGTTATCAAATTACTCTGGTGCTTACATTCATCCTCGTTTGGTAAATGTTCACACACAATTTCACTTCAATATAGTCACGTCAAATATTTTCTGTAACAAATATTGTTACAGCCTCGACCTGATACGCACAGTAATTTCTCACTATATAATCCTTCCTTAATAATTCACCCAAATTGTAGTGTGGAATATCGTAGCTAATGTATGTATTTTGTCATTACGTAATCAAGTGACATGTTTTTATAATTACAGTGGCGTCACGTACTGTCCACACTTTATGTATCACTAACTATTTACAATGATGCTGTCATATTTCATTACTCCCGAGGTGATACAGTTTTTAATTTTTTCAATGATAAATACGAGACAATTTCTACCTAAATGTCACTCGAATGAACAGGTGGCGAATATAGCTGTCATAATTATCCACCAAGTCAGTTTATACTCCAGTAACAAAACACGAGCACTTCCATCAGTTAAAATATTTAATTAAGTAGCAGGCAAATAGGTCCATGTTGGTTGCCATAGATCAGAGTTTAAAGTACCCATTGGCAGGTTAACTTTGCATTACCTTAGTTAAAAGATACATAACACCACAGAGGCCAAGTGTTAATAATCTCATTCACCTTTTTGTCACATAAGTTATCATATAAGTAATTCCGTGGCAAATTGGATTCACACTCACATAACACACTACAATATAATTAATCATACTTCCATATTGGCATCTATGTCACGTATAGTCCTTTCTAATCCCCTTCACCAGATGACACTATAGACTGACGACATTGTTCCTCATCTTCAACATCCTATCTGGAAACTATATTATGTGGTATTGAAGTTGGCACCACAAACACAGAAGAATAATAATTTCGTATCTCCTTATCGTTCTGTCTGTCCCGACCTCTCACACTATGGACTTCAACCCGTCCCACCTCGATGTGTCCACTTGCCTTCCTTGACGACAGCGGGTCGATAATGGTAATGGTGAATTCCAGACAGAGGTAAGACAAGACGAGTTCCATTAGACCACCTTGTTGTTAGTCAATTGAGGGAACACAACACAACACAACACAACAACACACCAACCACCAGCCACGTCGCAAACACATCTTTTCATTATTCATTATTTTTTCTGCCACGTTCATCGAGTTATTTGTTCACTAATTATTCTGTTCTCTGTCACTTTCATCCAGTTATTTGTTCACTAATTATTCTGTTCTCTGCCACGTTCACTCAGTTTCTTTCAATTAATCATTTTTTTCTCTGCCACGTTCATCCAGTTTTTTGTTCATTAATTATTTTTTTCTCTGTCACGTTCAACAAATACCTTTAATTAATGTTACTATTTAGGAGGGGATCTTGTTTTTTTGGAGGTAGTGCAGTACAGAAATATGTCCCTCATATGAATTATAGATTGGGTTGGTGTAGACTGTTCTAATCCATATCATAATACTGTGAAGACCTGGGCATAAACTTTCACATTTCCTTTCTAGTTCTAGCCTTCCTTCCTTTTCAACACCACGTCACTCACACTGGTTAAGTTTTGAGTAAGTCCTGATGTCTAATAGTGTGTCAGGTTCCCGGTGAGTCCAAGGTTGGTTTATGACACGTTATTTCTCACAGGGGAAGGCTTGGGTTCACTCCTCACTTTTCATACAACTGGAAAATAAAGAAGGACAGTGTTAGTGTAATGTATGATACAGATAATACAAAAATACAGTCGCATATCAGTTCAAATATATAGATACAATGAATTTCCTACACAATAACTGAGAGGATTTGATCTTTTATCTATTTGGTTATGAACTTTATGATTATATATTATCAATAATTATCTGTCTGTCTATCTAGGTTTATTCTGTCTATATGATTATTTTTTCTCACCTCCCTATTATTTTTCATGTATTTTTATCATTTATGTATCTGTCTATCTATACGTTTATTCGATTAATGTTCTCTCCCACGTACCATTTCCCTCTTCACTTGTTTCTTTCATTCTCTCTCTCTCTCTCTCTCTCTCTCTCTCTCTCTCTCTCTCTCTCTCTCTCTCTCTCTCTCTCTCTCTCTCTCTCTCTCTCTCTCTCCATTTTCCATTCCTTCTCTTCTCTTCCCACGTACCACATTCTTTCTTACCCACTTTCTATCGCCTCTTTTGCCACTCCTCCTTTCTTACTCCAATAGTTTCTCCCGAGTTACTCTTTCCTTCCCCCCCCTCTCTCTCTCTCTCTTTCTCTCTTTCTATCTCTTTCTCTCTTTCTCTCTCTCTTTTTCTCTCTCCTCCACGACGCCACACTCCTCTTCATTCACTTTCCTTCTTATTATCCTTCCTTCCTTCCTTCCTTCCTTCCTTTACTCTGTTCCTCCAGTTCTCCTTCTCTAATAATTATCTGTTTCTCGTCGTATATTTGCCTTTTTTATTTTCTTCCCCTTTTCCTTCCTTTCCTTACTTCCATCTTTACTCCACAAGCTACTTTATTTACTCTTGTCTCTATTTCTCTTCCTCCAATTTCCTTACTTTTAACCTTACACCTTCCTCTTCCTTTATTCTTTCCTTCACAATTAAGCTACTTTATTTACATTTGTCTCTATTTCTCTTTCCCCAATTTCCTTACTTTTAATCTTACACCTTCCTCTATACTAGTTATCTTTCTTATCCTACCCTGTATTTATTTCTCATACCTTTCTCCCTTCCTCCTCCTCCTCCTCCTCCTCCTCCTCCTCCTCCTTCTCCTCCTTCTCCTCCTCCTTCTCCTCCTCCTGCTCCTTCTCCTCCTCCTCCTCCTCCTTCTTCTCTTGTTATTTTCTACCATCCACGACGTTGTTCAATCATCATCTATCTACTTCTTGACGCTAATCATCTTTATTCATTTTTTCTCATTACAACCTTCCCCCTCTCCTCCTTTTCCCTCCCTATCCCTCTCCCTTCCTCTCTCCTTCTCCCTCTTTCTTACCCTCTCCCTCTTTCTTCCCTCTTCCCTCTTATTCTAATTCTACAATGATTTATTTATCTTATGGTGTTTGCTTAATTTAGGGGGAAATTTTGTTTTGGTAAATCTGGAGCAACTGAATCCTCCAAACTATTCCATGCAACAACAGAACATCATTATTTTTGTCTGCTCTTCTGGTCCTGTTTCCTATGGTAGCATATTTTTGGAGGAATCAAGACACTCCAAAGTAACAAAACATAATTATATACCACCTTATGGGGAGATATATATATTCTTGTTGGTTAATTTTGAAGGCTACTGATTCCTCCTAAAAAAAAAAAAAAAAAAAAAAAAAAAATTACAGACACCCCCAATAATATTAATAGAGAATCTGTTGTTTTCGTGGCTGAGTTTGGAGGAATCAGAGTCCTACAAAATCACCAACAATATAATCTCCTCTTAATTAAGGTGGTAATTCGTTTTTGGTACATTGGAGTGCCTTAATTCCTCCAAAGTATGCTAGGAAACAGGACCAGAGGGGCAAAAATAATGGTGGTCTGGTGCCTGGAATAGATTGGAGGATTCAGTTGCTCCAGATTTACCAACACAAAATTTTTCCCTTAATTAATTAAACGTATCATTAATTTTTAAGCACAAAAGCAGTTACTCATGTTTTCGCTTAGATATTTATTAATTTTTTTTTATTATTCATTGTTGTCATTTTTTTCTTGGTCCTAAACAGCATAATGACAAGATGGGTAATAAATAAAAAAAATAGAAAAATAGAAAAATCGTCCGTTGTTTTAGTTTCAGAAAATAAATCTCTCTGTATCTCAAACTTCCGCTCTCTCTCTCTCTTTCTTTCTCTATACCTTTCCTTTTCTGTCTTTGCTTTTTCTCACTCTCTGACTTTCTTTTTCTCTGCTTTTCTCTCTCTTTCTTTCTCTAACACTCTTTTTTTCTCTCTCGTTCTCTCTTTTTTCTCTTTCTCGTTCTCTTTTTCTCTCGTTTTCTCTCTCGTTTTCTTTTGTATGTCTGTCTGTCTGTCTGTCTGTGTGTTAGTTTATCTGTCCATCTCCCCTCACCTTCGACTTCTTCCTAGTCTGTCTGTCTGTCTGTCTGTCTGTCTGTCTGTCTGTCTGTCTGTCTCTTCTCACCCTCAACCTCTTCCTAGTGAGTCTGTCTGTCTGTCTGTCTGTCTGTATGTCTGTCTGTCTGTCTGTCTGTCTGTCTGTCTGTCTGTCTGTCTCTTCTCACCCTCAACTTCTTCCTAGTGAGTCTGTCTGTCTGTCCGTCTGTCTGTCTGTCTGTCTGTCTGTCTGTCTGTCTGTTTTTCCCGTCACCTCTCACCCTCAACCTCCACCTAAGTTATAAAGTATTCACTCTCCTCCTTTCCTCGTCTTCCTTCCCTTTGACCACGACCATCTTCCTTACAAATTTCACCTTAAAGTCTTCCTCCTCCTCCTCCTCCTCCTCCTCCTCCTCCTCCTCCTCCTCCTCCTCCTCCTTCTCCTCCTCCTCCTTCTCTTCCTCAGTCTTCTTCTTCTCAGTCTTCTTCTTCCTCCTCATCCTCATCCTCCATCCACCCCTTCTTTTTTCCTCCTCATCCTCATCCTCCATCCGTTCCTTTTTTCACTCCTTCTCTTGTTTTTCCTCCATTCGTTCCTTCTTTTTCCCCCTCCTCCTCCTCCTCAGTCTTTTTTATCAGTTTCTTCTTTTTTCCTCCTCTTCCTCCACCTCCTCAGTCTTCTTCATCAGTTTCTTATTTTTTCCTCCTCTTCCTCTTCCTCTTCCTCCTCTTCCTCTTCCTCCATCCATTCCTTCTTTTTTCCTCCTCCTCCTCTTCCTCCTTTCACGCTTACTTGCTCAACCCTCTTACATTTCCCTTCTAAGTGCCTAATTTTTCACATCCTTCCTACACTCCCTTTGAAAGTCTCATTGTCGTATTCTCTCTTTTGTCCATTCTCGACCTTCAGTTATCTCCCCTACCCTACCTTCCTTTCTTCCTACCTTCCTTTCTTCCTTCCTTCCTACCTTCCTTCCTTCCTACCTTCCTTCCTTTCTTCCTACCTTCCTTTCTTCCTTCCTTCCTTCCTACCCTCCTTCCTTTCTTCCTTTCTTCTTCCTTTCTTCCTTCCTTCCATTCTTATTTTCTTCCTTTCTTCCTTCCTTTCTTCCTCGTATTCTTGCCTTTCTCCTAAAGTCACACACCAAGTATCCAATTATATAATTTATTTCATTCTGTCCTTTTAACTTTCTTCTCTGTCACTCTATCAATTCCATATCCTCTACATTCACCGCTTATATCCTTTCTTATTATTTCTATTTCATTATCTATGCCCTTGGTCTGGTTAACTTTTTCCTTTCTTCCTGATCTACCCTTATATTCTTTCTTATTATTTCTATTTCATTATCTATGCCCTTGGTCTGGTTAACTCTATCCTTTCTTCCCGACACTTTCCTTCTGTTCATTAATTATTTTATGCTTATATAGTTCATACTTTCCCTCTTCACACTCACTTCACACTTCTCTTATATTTATCACACTTTCCTTCTGTTCATTCATTCTTTTATACTTACATACCTCACACTTTTCTTCTCTTCACACTTCATTTGTTTTTATCACACTTTCCTTCTGTTCATTCATTCTTTTATACTTTACATACTTCACACTTTCACCCTCTCTTCACACTCACTTTCCTTGTTTTCATTCTTTCCTTCTCGTTCATTATTCTCTCATTCTTACATCCCACTTTTTCTCTCTTCATATTTTTTCCCTTTCCACACTTTTCCTCTCGTCATAATTATATTCCTCATCTTCACACTTTTCTTTTCTGGGCACACTACCTCGTCACATTTTTTTTTTCACATTCTAATCACACTTTCCAATTTTTTTTTTTTTTTTTTTTTTTTTTAAACTTCCCTTTCATCACATTTTTCTTCTTCAAACTTTCCTTTCTTTCACTCGTTCCTCTACATTTTTCCTTCTAACTTTTCTTCAAACTCTCCTTTCCTTTACACAGTCTTTTATATTTCTTCTTCAAACTCTTCTTTATTTAACACAATCCCATTTTCTTCATGCTTTTCTTTCCTTCACACTTTTTTTTCCTGTATCTCCATTTTCCTTCACACTTTCATTTCCTTCACATATATAAACCCTTATAAATATCCTTCACACTTTCCTTCACACTATTTTCCTCTACCTCCATTTTCCTTCACACTTTTTTCCTCTACATCCATTTTCCGTCACACTTCCTTTCACTCTTATTTTTTCTTTTCTCCGACGCTCATTCCAACCCTCCTTCCTCTCTCCTTAACTATTATTTCACCTCTCTTCCCTCCTGTCTTTTTCCTTTCTTTCTATCTATTCCTATTTTTTTTCATAACCATTCCTTCCTATTTTTTTCTCTCGAATTCTTTGCCCTTCTCTTTTTTCTCACCCTTTTCCCTCTCTTCTTTCTATTCCATTTTATACAAATCATCATTTCACTTTATCATAATATCTTTCTCCTAGCTATAATTCTTTATTAATTATTCTTTGCTTACTTCCTCTTCCTCCTCTTCTTCCTCTTCCTCCTCCTCCTCCTCCTCTTCCTCCTCCTCCTCCTCCTCCTCCTCCTCCTCCTCCTCCTCTTCCTCCTCCTCCTCCTCCTCCTCTCCTTACTATTTCTAAATACCTTTTTCTCAATATAATCAACTCCTGTTCTCCTTTAGTTGCTCTTTTCATCCTTTCTTAACCACCTCCTTCCAGCCTCCTGTCCTCTCACTCTCTCTCTCTCTCTCTCTCTCTCTCTCTCTCTCTCTCTCTCTCTCTATGTATTTTCTTCTTCTTCTAAGCCTTTTGTCCTCCTGTTCTCTAGCTCCTTTCCTCACCTCTTTTCTCTCTCCTTTCTCCCCAACCTTCCTCCTATTCTTAATTGTGTTCTGGCCCTCTCTGCTTTATCCCTTTCCTTGTCTACCTGCTGACCTCTCCTCTTTCTTTCTTCTCCATCTCCTTCCTCCTTTATTTCCTTCTTCTTTCTCCTCCTACTTCAATGTATTTCCTTATTCATTCTCCTCTTCCTCCTCCTCGTCTTCCTTTTATTCCTTTTCCACTTTCTCTTCTTACTCTTCCTTCTTCTCCTCCTCCTACTTCATTGTATTTCCCTATTTCTCCTCCTCCTCCTCCTCCTCCTCCTTCTCCTCGTCTTCCTTTTATTCCTTGTCCACTTTCTCTTCTTACTCTCTTCCTTCTCCTCCTCTCATTAGCTGGTTATGTCTCCCGTAACTTCCTCACTTCCTTTTGCTTCCCGCCTTCTTTCTCTTCCATCGTTCACTCCGAATCTTTTTCTTCCTAACCTTTCTCTGCCTCCCCTCTCTTCTCCTCTTCCATCACAGCCACAGCATCTTCCTTCTCTTCTTCCTCCCAATCCTCATTTTCATCCATTCACTCCATTGCATCCCTTCTAACGTTTAGGGGGAAATACAGTGTTGGTAAATATGGAGCAACTGATTCCTCCAAACTATTCCAGGCAATAGTCCACCAGTATTTTTGCTAATCTGGTCCTGTTTCCTAGCATACTTTGGAGGAAAGACGACACTCCAACGTACCAAAAGTATACTCTCCCCTTAAATCAGATCCCTAGGTAGTGGGCCCCGAGGCAAATACCAGAGATGTATTGGGACAACATGGGAGCTGTGAGACCTCAAAGACATTCACTCCTTTTGAACTGACTCTGATTAGCTGTGGCTCTCTTCCCACGCTTGACAATCAGTGCAGGTTGAGCCCCAAAGATAGTTACATCCAATTCCCTCGACCTTGGTTGTTTACATTCACAAATACACGCTTGATTGCACCACTAATACCCACACATGCAAAGTGTCAGGAATGTATTAAATTTTCATATGCATTAATTTCAGCTCGGTTTTTATTTAATTCAGAATAATGGCCTTAGTTTATAGTCCTTTACCAGCTTTTCTATATTCTATTCTATGCTAGTTTGTACATACTATACATAGTATCTCTTTACATTCTGCCAGCTACGGTTAGTACACTATCCTCCTCATCACCATCAACCCCACTACCATCACTACCATCATCACCATCATGCTATCACCATCATTCTATCACCATCATTCTATCACCATTATTCTATCACCATCATTCTATCACAATCATTCTATCACCATCATTACTATCCTCCCCATCACCACCAACCCCAATACCATCACCACAATCACCACTACCATCTTAACCATCACCACCACCAGCATCATCACCAACCCCTCTACCACCACTACCACCACCACCACAATCATCCTCACCAACCGTGGCATAATCCTTTCTTACTTTCCTACTTTTTCCACAATTAATCTCCCTTCCTCGTCTAATTCCCCTTCAGTTTTTCCCTCTCTTCTTCCTCCTCCTCCATGATCCTCTGTCCAAGTACTTTCTTCTCGATTTTACGATTTAATATTCCATTCTCGAATTACAAGATCTTATTAATGGGATTCCAGAGCCTATGTTTGGCCCTGAGTGAGTGATTAGTTGGTGATGGTGGGGGTGGGGGTAGGAATAGTGGTAGGGGTGGTGCTGATGGGGAAAATTGTGATTGGAGTAGTGGTGATAGTGGTAATGTTGGTAGTGGTGATGGTGGTGGTAGTGGTGGTGGTGATGGTGGTGGTAGTGGTGGTGGTAGTGGTGGTGGTATTGGTGGTAGTGGTAGTGGTGGTGGTGGTGGTGGTGGTGGTGGTAGGGATGGTGGTGGTGGTGGTGGTGGTAGAGGTGGTGGTGGTGGTAGGGATGGTAATAATTATTATCATTATTATTATTATTTTATCATTATAATATATCATTACAAGATGCAGAGGAATATACTTTCATATAATTCTCACCGACACTCCATTTACGTTTATGAAGTGGGAAGTAATTAATTTAAGCAAAGTGTGTGCAGTGTAAATGACCGTGTGAGTAGCTAGCCTAACGTGGTCATTTTATTTTTGGTACATTGGAGTGCCTCGATTCCTCCAAAGTATGCTAGGAAACAACAGGACCAGAGGGGCAAAAAATAATGGTGTTCTGTTGCTCCAATGTATGCCACAAAACAGAATCAGAGGGGCGAAAATAATGGTGTTCTGTTGCTCCAAAGTATGCCATGAAATAGAATCAGAAGAGCAAAAATAATGGTGTTCTGTTGCTCCAAAGTATGCCACAAAACGGAATCAGAATAGCAAAAATAATGGTGTTCTTTTGCTCCAAAGTATGCCATGAAACAGAATCAGAAGAGCAAATATAATGGTGTTCTGTTGCTTGGAATAGTTTGGAGGATTCAGTTGCTCCAGATTTACCAACACAAAACGAGGGAGAGAGATGTGTGTTTATTACCTTTATAGTTACACCCTCCTTGGAAGTCATGCATTTTAAACACCTTCTCTACCCTTCATTCTCCCTTTCTCTCATTTTCTCTCACTTTCACTCCCTTCTCTTTTTCTCATTTTACTCACTTGCACTCCCATTCTCTCCTTTCTCTCATTTTTCTCACTTTCTCTCCTTTTCTCACTTTCACTCCCTCCCTATCTCTCCTCTCTCTCCCTTTTCTCACTTTCTCTCCCTCCCCCTCCCCTCTCTCTCTGTCTATCTGTCTGTTTGTCTATCTCTCATTTTTCAAACATGACCGTGTATACATGACGTAAGATTTATTTATATGCCTATAAATTTTCCTCAACTTTATTATCATGAAATGCACCAAGCATCCTAAATCATCACACACTACATACATAGATATGGAAATATATAATCTGCTGAAGTTAACCTTATAAAAACTAAAAAAAAAAAAAAAAAAAAAAAAAAAAATCAGGGAACATAACATCCATTTCTACTTCACTGAGGAAGGCCAATTATTTATAAACTTCAGTAGTGTTAGGTTAGGTTTCAGCCACTGTGATAAGAAGTCGACTGAGGAAATAGTCTACTGAAGTTAGTTACTATTATAAAAAAAAAATAATAATAATCAGGAAACTTCACTGAGGAAGGCCAATTATTTATAAACTTCAGTAGTGTTGTGTTAGGTTTCAGCCACTGTGATAAGGAGTTGACTGAAACTAGGACAAGACAAGAGAGGATTGACAAGGAGTATCAGGACACAGGGGGCGGAAGAAACATAAGAGGATTAAGGGGGTGCGGGAATAGGGGGACAGGCTTGGGGGGGGGGGGGTTGGGGGTTAGTTTTTTTTCTTTTTCTTTGCATCCTTTCTCCTTTTCAACCACTCTCTCTTTCTCTCTCTCTCTCTCTCTCTCTCTCTCTCTCTCTCTCTCTCTCTCTCTCTCTCTCTCTCTCTCTCTCTCTCTTTCCTCCCAATTACACACATACTTCTTTCCTTCCTTTTTCTCTGTCCCCCTTTCATTCATACACACAAAGAATCACACACACACACACACATACACACACACACACACACACACACACACACACACACACACACACACACACACACACACACACACACACACACACACACACACACACACACACACACACACACACACACACACACACACACACACACACACACACACACACACACACACACACACACACACACACACACACACACTCTATACCTCCCTTCCTTCCAGTCCCAAAAACTCTCCCATTCCAACCACAACAACACAACACAACTCCTTCCCCTTCCCCATATCCCTTTCCTTGGGCCACAACATCACTTACTTGCTTATACAAACTAACCAACCAATTCTATGTACGATGTGTAGGGCCAATCCTCCACAATTTATCTCCTCAACCACTTACAATATTCAGTAGTGGTCAGTGGTAGGCCCACTTCAATGTTGCCCACAACTACCACCACACACACACACACACAAACACACTAGATACACACATGCAGACACACTCACACACGCACAATTTCGTACCACACTAGACACACACACACACACACGTACCACACTAAAGACACTAAACACACACACACACACACACACACGTCCGTTGTTGCCGAATGATATTAAATTAAGGTATATCTTTTATCCCACGATGGTGTGTCAGTGTATCCATGTAATATCTCTTAGCCATTCAGTGTCTCACATTCAGACAGGCCTCGTTTTTCCCATCAGACATTATTGAATTAATGGGAGAGTATACTTTTGGTGCATCAGAACTCTTCAATTCCACCAGAGTATGCCAGGAAACAGGACCAGATTAACAAAGATAAAGGTGGCCTGTTGTTTTGAAATAGTTTGGGGGCATCATTATCTCCCAAAAGGCCAAAGTTATACCCTCCACTTAATAGGATAAAATTTTCATGTACCAATTCGAGGGCCATTGCTATCTTCATAGTAGAAAAACTAGTAAATATCCAATTCTATCACATAGATTTATTCCTCAAAAGTTGTGTGGGATATTGGGATTCCTGAGATGACAGTTATTGCTCATATAATTTGTTCCGACTTGCACAGGATATGCAAATTTCAAAAGTTCGCTGGCGTGTGACTTTTTTTTTTTTTTTTTTTTTTTTTTTTTGAGGGAAAGGAGATGAAACTTATAAATTCTATCCTTCATAAAGTTTTCAGGATTACCAAGATATAATTCCGGCCGAGAGATCGTCGCGTCTCGCCTCAGGGAAAAAATGATTTATTGAAAAATTGTACTGGTTTAAATTTATTTCACGAACATATTGCAAGTTGTCCTAACGAGATGATAAATTATGCCATCGGGATATTGGAGGACACTGATTCCTTCAAACTGTGCTATGAAACAAACTACATCAGGTACAATAAGATACTTTCGTTTCTTGGAATGATTAAAGGACCCTGTGATCGTGTATGAAAATTGGAGGCTTCTGATTCCTCCTAACCATGCCACGAAACAAGCTCCGTCCACATAGGAAGTGTTTCGTGGCAATATTTGAAGGACTCATTTACCTCCACTTTTCTGACTACATCACAGAGTCCTTAAAGTAATCATTCATCACTCCATATTTTCCGACTCTGCTCTCAACTTAGGGAGACAGGCTTAGGGGGGTTAAGGAGGGGTGCAGGAATAGGGGACAGGCTTTCTACCCCCTCCCCACCCCACCCCAAGCCTGTCCCCCTACTCCTGCACCCCCCCCAGCTTGTCCCCCTATTTCCACACCCCCTTAAGTTTCTGCCTGCCACCCAAATATGTAAACACGATATAAGGACATTCTCTCCAACGTTGATAACATCTTGTGGACAAATTCTTCAGCGACAGACTTAGAGTTTCTGAGGTTACCAATATTAACAAGAGGCTCAGTGAGGTAGTGAAGAAGAATAGGGATGGAGAGGAGGAGGGGAATGAGTAGGAGGGGGAGGAATAGGATGGGAGAGGGTACGATGGGAAAGAGTGGGATGGAGAAGAGTAGGATGGGAATGAGTAGGATGGGAATGAGTAGGATGGGAATGAGTAGGAGGGGGAGGAATAGAAGAAAGGAGTAGGATGGGATAGAGTAGAATGGGAAAGCTGTTCATATACATAGAAAAAAGAAAACAGACCAAAAGACGGATAAACAAACTGAACTAAAAGCATAACCTCCCGGTAGAAGTAAGAGAGAGAGAGAGAGAGAGAGAGAGAGAGAGAGAGAGAGAGAGAGAGAGAGAGAGAGAGGAGAGAGAGAGAGAGAGAGAGAGAGAGAGAGAGAGAGAGAGAGAGAGAGAGAGAGAGAGAGTTGAAATAATCTAGTTAGTAAATTATTCGTAATGTGGAGTGCTAGCCTTGATGTGTGTGTGTGTGTGTGTGTGTGTGTGTGTGTGTGTGTGTGTGTGTGTGTGTGTGTGTGTGTGTGTGTGTGTGTGGTGTGTGTGTGTGTGTGTGTGTGTGTGTGTGTGTGTGTGTGTGTGTGTGTGTATGAGGTTCAAATACAGGAAACCTTTTATATTAGTAATAATATATTCCAATACCTGTATTTCTCTAAGTCCGAATAAAGGTATACGATTCAACATTTGTTTACTTTGTCTTCATACATGCAAGAACTGGATTTCTGATGTATAATTGGTGTGTGGTTTTCATTAGGTGTTCACTGGGGACCTTGATATATTTATTTATTCAAGCTCTAATTACTTTCAGGTATTGTTCAGCTTTCAGTTTGGCTATATGAATGCCTACCTCTCTGAATGTGACTTGGTAGACAACAGCAAAGGTTAATTAAAAATGACGTTTCAGTTTTCATCACTCGTGTTTAGAAACTGCCTGAAAAGACTTTGAAATACGAATCTCTTGAAGCGGCTTAGAGACTGCGCTCTCTGCCTCTTGTCTGCCAGGATTTTGATAACCGTGAAGGATGAGAGCAGAATTTCCTGACTGAGGAAAGTTGGGAAGTTTGAGCCTCAGGATAGTGGATCGACCCAAGCCAAGCCATCAACACAACCAGACCAGACCAGACCAGTCCCTAGGCACCGTCCTCTAGGGGAAGGGGGAGGAGGGGTAGGGAAGGGGATATAAGGAAATGGGGGCACCGTCCTCTAGGGGGGGTAGGGCGGGGGGTTAGGGAAGGGGATACCAAGAAATGGGGGCCCAATGAACAATCAATGTCTACTTTCATTCTCTGTGGTTCGCTGGTCTCATGATCCACTTGCAAAACATCCTCAAGCAAAACAATATAGTGTGGATATCAGTTTTTTCATCACGATATTCCTGAGAAGAGTAAACAAAATATATATACAATTTTGTGGCGTATTGACACTGACATACAAACACAACATTTCCAGAGTTAAAACCGATGTATGTACATAATAATAATATTATAATGGATTGTCTCTTATGGTCAAATTGGAGGCATACCTACTGATATCTCAAGACCAAGCTACGAAACATTAAATCTTCATCACATTACAAATAGGGGAGTTATTATGTGGTAGGGTGTTAGGGAATGAATGGTCCTTCTACTTTACTGTATATTTCGGCAGACGAATTCAGAATTTCACCTTAATAACCATAATTCCCTTAAAAGCCAATTAAAATGATTACTGACTTAGACTAATATTAATCATCGAAGTCCTAAAACACGTGTAAACAATAACAAAAAAATAAATTACTTGCACATATTTATTCAAAAACACAAACGACCAAAATATACTCAAAACAGATATACATTCAAACACATCCAAACACACATGAACATTCACATACATTCGTGTACACTATGTATACATATAGTACATAAATAAACCCAATACCCAAGGCTGTCATGTTAACCAAACGATATAAAGATTTAAGGAAAAAGACGGAGAATTAAAAGAGTTGGAAACGAGTTGCCATTCAATAAAACAATATGGAACTGAATCTGATCCACACGGAAAAGATCAGCAATTTTTACACAAGTTGACCTCGAAGCATTTGCCTTTAAGCGAGAGAAGTGGCTTGTGTGTGTGTGAGTGTATGTGCATAGAAAGTAAAGTGCATGAATGTGTAAGTGAGAGAGAGAGAGAGAGAGAGAGAGAGAGAGAGAGAGAGAGAGAGAGAGAGAGAGAGAGAGAGAGAGAGAGGAGAGAGAGAGAGAGAGAGAGAGAGAGAGAGAGAGAGAGAGAGAGAGAGAGAGGAGAGAGAGAGAGAGAGAGAGAGAGAGGAGAGAGAGAGAGAGAGAGAGAGTATGTGTGTGTGTATGAGAGAGAATGTGTGTGTGTGTATGAGAGAGAGAGTATGTGTGTGTGTGTATGTGTACGTGTGTATATAAGCCTACAACATACAGGAAGTGAAGATACATACAGTAGACTCAGAGCACCAGGGCAGAGTATGTATGTGTATGTATGTATGTATGTATGTGTGTATATATATAAGAGGTACAGCAGACTCAGAGACCAGGGCAGAGTATGTATGTGTATGTATGTATGTATGTATGTATGTATGTATGTGTATGTATGTATGTGTATGTATGTGTGTATATATATAAGAGGTACAGCAGACTCAGAGAGGAGAGGGCACATTCTCCTTTTTGTAGGGAGCGAGGTGCCTGGTGGTAATGGCCCTCAGATTCACTAAAGCACTGGAGGGGGTGGTGGGTAATTGGGGTGTACTTTATGTTGTGTGTATGGGGAGGATGTGGGAACGAGGAGGCAGAGGTGGAGGAGGAGGAGGAGGAGGAAGAGGAAGAGGGAGGGGGAGAGGTGAAGTTAGGGAATGAAATCAAGCGTATAAACACCAAATAATTACTGAGATAGACAGATAGAGATAGAGATGGAGAGAGAGAGAGAGGAGGTAGAAGAGAGGAGTCCAAGAAGGATATCATCAATAATTATTAAAAAAAAATCCACGAAATTATATTGGAAGAACAGCAGAGGAATGATACCAAGACTTAATTTGTTTTACCTTTTCCTCTTCCTTCAGTAACAAAACAGTGCAGTAACAAACATAATCTTAAACAATTTTCAGTAAATTTTGCACGAGTCTTTAAAACGAGCAAATATTTCCATCCAACTTTCGTGCATGTGCTATCACCTTCAACATACAATCAATCATCTTCTTCTTCATTTTCTTTCAGATCAATTCCTTCACTAATGACCGACCACCTTATCAGCGACAATAACCAACCCAGAGTGAAATCAACCGCATAAAACTCCGTCCGTATCTCTCGCTTTTTACCACCGAGTTTCCGTCGCCTCGTGAATCCGTAAATGGAGACTCGTTCGTAACTTCAGTACCATACGTCGCATCTTTCGACAATAACACGCGACTGTACCCACTATTTCGCATTCAAGAGACAGTGAAGATTAAGGGACTTTTATACCCGAGTGCATTGCTGGTGTATTGGTAGTTGGTGTAAGGGATTTAGTAGCGATGATAGTGTTCGTAAAGGAAGGTAAGAAAGGGAGGTGTGTTCGAGGTGACAGAATAAAATGGTTGAAATGAAAGTGGCAAGGCGGGGTATACAAACAGATTTCAGTAGTAGTGGGTGTCGATTATAGCCTAGAAATCTATCTATTGTGTTTCTCTTGACTCACCACGCACGCACCGTTGCCAGTCCCATTACCAGAGATACAACTTGTCTGCTGCTCTCCTCTGTGAAATGCGAACACCTGCACGCTCTCTATGGCTTTCATCTGATACCTGAGACATTCTTCGGTGCTTCAGAGGAAGGTGAATGGCGTCCGTGCCTCTCAAGTTGCTTTAAAGGACAAGGAACAACAGGCAGATTTGGTTTGATGTCGAATTTTACCATCTCAGAAGGAGATTCGAAAACTTTGCTTTTACTCAACTTTGATATTGATGGGGACTTTCCACCTGCAAAACACAAATACTACAAAACACAACTATCTTGATCTTCTTGTAGTGTAGTCTGTTTTCGGGTACAGTTTGGAGAAATAAGTTCCCTCACTTTTGATAACATGAGATTACTCCCTTAACAATCTGCATGCACAAAAACAATGAATGCAATCGTGGAATCCGTCAGTGTTCTGTTTTCATACAATCCAAGAGATGAAAAGAGTATAATTATGAACAACATCAGGAGTTACTTTGAGGTGGGAAAAGAATCAACTCACTCAAACGAATATATTATACCTTGGAGATGTTGATGTGTGTAAGGAAGTGCTGTTTTATCTTGTATGACATTTCAGTTTTTTTTCAGAGGCTTGTTGTGAGAGATTGCTTTGTCCTCATTTTTTTTCCATGATTTTTTCCAACGTATTTTATATTTTCACGACTTTTTAGTTTCCACTCTTTTTTTCTTGTCCAGACTTTGAAATATTCTGCCGCATTTTACATTTTTTCCTGTCTCTTTGGTTGACCATCTTTTTTTTTTTTATCTTCCCTCGTTTCTTAATTTCTCGGCACTATATTTTCCCACTGAATTTGTATCTGTTTTCATTATATATACCATACGTGCAACCACCACCAACAACTACTATTATTCTCAACACCCTCTCCCCATCCAACATATTAACTACCACAACAGCAACATCAAATCTAATACCCAAACTTACCACCATAACCTTCCTATCAAACCCTAACTGCTTCTTCTTCTTTAACCCTTACCACCACCACCACCAACAACAACAACACAAACAACAACAACAACAACAACAACAACTTCTCCCATCGAACAAAATAATGATCTATCACTTCCAAAACAACATTAATCAATTCAATTAACCACAACTGCCACCATCACTCTCACTGCCAGCCAACAACTATATACTTGATCAATAAACCACCTTCACAACTAACAACTTTTACTACCAACACCCTCCTCCATCGAAACAAATAACCACATCTATCACCATCAACAACAACCTCGGTCCCATCCAACACCTTCCTACTTCATCTTTAAATCCTCAAACATCCCCCAAAACAACTACGACCATCACCAACCAACCCCATTACCTCAGCGCCACCTCCACCACGGAAACCACAGCCTCATCTCCTGCTAAGTTTCCCTCAATCTGTGCCGAAGTGGTTTAGCGGCCCCAACTACACCTGACACCCGTAATGGCCCAACATCAGTCTGGGAACGCCTCCTCTTTTCTCCTTCCCACCACCTCCAAGCTCCCTCCCTCTTCCTTAGTTCCTCCAGAGAGTTAAAGTTGTTGGGAGGTAGGAAGGGAGGGTAGGAGGGAGAGAGGGAGGTAAGTGAGAGAGGAGGAGGGGAAGTAAGGGAAGGAGGTAGGGAGAAACGTAAGTGAGAGGGAGGAAGGTAGGTAAGGAGGGAGGTAAATAGGTAGAAAGGGTGGTAAAGATGAAGAGAGGTAAGATAGTAGAACGTAAGGGAGGAGAGAAAGTGTTGCTGAAGTATCTCACGTAATTATACATACATACATACACTTTGAGTATTATTGATGATCCAAGAGAAAAAGAATATGCATGCAACTAAGAAGTACTCACACATACACACACACACACACAGGCAGATACACACGCACACACTTACACACTCACAAGATAAAAAGAAAATGACAAGTAAATACAATCAGAATAAACTCCTGGATGTGATGTCATAAGAAATAATATATCAAATGAAGTAGGAGACACAGGGATGACATTTGGACACTTCTTCTTTAATAGGAATGAATAGGAGGCTGCAGATTCCTCCAACATCGCGCCGCAACACAAACGACCTTAGCTGCACTGAGTGGTTGTGTTTCTCGGCACTACTTTGGAGGAATCGGTCAACTCCAATTTTTCTGACCTTATCGCTAGTTCCATAAAAGTCAGTAGGAACCATTTCGTCGTCGATGTTTCCTACACAAATGTTACTTTCATCTACTATAAGTAAAACAAAAAATATGTATGACACGTTATGAGTGAAGGAATGAAGGGCGAGTGAAAAAATAAACAGAAGTAAGTAAGAGAGAGAATTATACACAAGATATAATGAATAATGGAAGGAAGGAAGGATGGTTAAATGAAAGAGCAACAACAAAGATGAATAAAAGGGAGAATTATGTAGGAGATATGATAAATAAAGGAAGAAAGAAAGGAAGGAAAGAAGGCTGAGTGAATGAGCAACAACAAAAATAAATAGAAGGGAGAATTATGTAGGAGATATGATGTATAATAGGAGGAAGAAAGGATGGTTGAGTGAAAGAGCAACAACAGAGATGAATAATGAGGGAAGGTGCAGGTCTGGATGTGTAAGAAAAATGATCGAGCAGACACGGACAGAAGGGGAGAAAAAAAAAAAAGTGAAAAATTGTGGATGAAATTCTCACAGGGACTCGACCGAAATGGCTCAAAGGACCCTCTTATTCTCAAGTGATTGATGCACTTATCCTTCCCTGAACTTCCAAACTTTTGTATTCAGAATATTATATACTAAATGAAAATAATGGAAATTAAAATAATGGATGATGCAAAGGAAATAAAAATATATCTGATTATTTTAAATGGAGAGATTAATCTGACAGAGGAAGGAAAGACAGGAAAACTCCAAATTTTTGTAGTAGGAATATATACTAAATGAAAATAATGGGAGTGTATTAAAAGATGGGGATGATGCAAAGGGAAAACAAATTATGATAAAAAAAACACCTTAGCAGCATAACAGAGAGATTAATCTGACAGAGGAAGGAGAAAAATAAATGAAATAAGACAAAAGACACAAGTAAGGAATGGTCAAGAAAGGGTTAAGTAAGCGAGAGGTGGAAGAGACGAGAGAGTTTATGCAAGGAAGAGAAATGTGAGCATCAGGAAGGAAGAGAAGGGGATAGGATAGGAATGATGGTGGTGGTGGTGATGGTGATGGTGGTGGTGGTGGTGGTGATGGTGGTGATGTTGGTGGTGGTGGTGATGGTGGTGGTGGAGGAGAGAGAAAGACAGACAGAGAGAGAGAGAGAGAGAGAGAGACAAAGACGGGAAGGAAGAGCAAATATCCGGCGACGGAATGCAGCGACAGGACCGGTGAAGAATGAGATGGCCAGGTATGAGGCAGGGAAACCAAGTG
The DNA here is from genome assembly GCA_034508575.1 of Petrolisthes manimaculis. Lineage (NCBI taxonomy): Eukaryota > Metazoa > Arthropoda > Malacostraca > Decapoda > Porcellanidae > Petrolisthes > Petrolisthes manimaculis. Next base: position 72,903 of record JAWZYT010002917.1, on the reverse strand, counting down.
TGAAACAGCCAGTGAGGAAACGATAAAAGAAAAAGGAAAAAAAAAATGGTTGGGGTGGGAGAGAGGTAGAATGGAACGGGGAAGAGAAGAATGATATTAGTACGAAAGTAAACAATGAAAACAAGTGAAAGAGATAGAATAAAACAGGGGAGATAATAATGACACTAGTTAAGAAAGGAAACAATAAAAGAAATAGTGATAAAAGTGAGAAAGAATAAAGCAGGAGAGAATGGAATGAAACCAATAATATAAACAAACAAAGAAAAGGTAAAAGTAATAAAGATATAAGAATGATAGAATAAGAAATAGGCAGGAATAAAGCAGGGAAGGACTCGTGTGAAACAGTAAGAGGAAATAATAATAATACAAAAATAATGGTAATGGAGAGAACAGAACGAGGCAGGAAAGGAGGTGTGAATGATACAAGGAATAGAGGAAATTATATTGAGATGAATTATGGCTGAGAGCGAAGGTAGGAAATGATGCAAGGAAGAGAACCGTCAAACTAGTAAAAGAGGAAATGACGAAGGGAATAAAGAGGGAAGAGGAGAAATAAAAAATAAGGTCGACGGGAATGAAGCAGTAAACGAAGCACAGAATAGTAAGAGAAGATAATAATAATGAAACGTAAGGATAAATATAAAGTGAAAAATGAATCAGGCAGAAGTCACCAGGGGAAAAAATACATGAAAATTGTGAGAGGAAATATTGTATCTTCGGAAAAGACAATAAATTAATTCTTATTGAAAACTTTATAAACAGTAAAACAAACAATATTTAACGAAGGACTCAAATGTTCGATGTTTTCATAATATATTCGTCAAAATGAATGTTGGGTGGGTACATACATGTAGATATACAAGTTTGGCTGGCCTTTCAATTAATATCTTGATGTTAAGATTAATTCATGATTTATGCAACGTGACTGCATCCCTAAATCCATGTTAATTAAAGTAAGAGGAATCATATCACTTTAATTTCCGCATTGAGCTAGTCTATTTATACATACTAATATGTCTGAAATATAAAATGTTTGGGAAGAAAAAAAAGACGAGTGATTACCAACGATTGGGCAAAAAATGTAGGCATCAGAAACATGCAGCCAAAGATAGAATCGTTATATATATATTTTTTCGCTACACTCTGCTTACTACTTTTCATAACGTTCATTTTAATGATCTGAACCTAAAAAAAATACACACTCGTTTGCACCAATAATTATCATGACATCTGCATTTGATAGCACGATGGAGAAAGAATGACAGTAGCGAGAAATAAATGGCATGATATTATATAGCTATATTTAAAATATTATTAAGAAACTATAATACTTTACAGTACATAGTTGCTCAGTTATCAGTTATATGTGCAAATTGGCGATTTGATGTTCTCACAAAGTGTTCTACATTGCAATACAAGAATAAAAATAATGCATCATTACTTGCCAAACACATTCTATCCATGTACGAGTAGCAACACTAAAAATTGCAGACAAATCTTCTTGCACTCTTCATTTCAATAAAAATGTTAATAAATAAAATAGTTATACCTTTTGAATGTTACGTATAGTAGATTATTTTTAAAGTAATGATAATGGATGCATTTTACATTTTGCATAAAACTTGGCGAAAATGAATTGAGAAGATTAAAAATAAATAAGATTCATTCGTATGGCTCACTTTCCTTCACCGTATGCAGGACTTTCGACCGTGACTGTAAACATTATTGAAGCAGTAAATATTATAAATCACATAGATGTCAGAGAGCAGCAGCAGCAGCAACAGCAAATACCCTTCTTCAAACTCACAAACAAGAGAGTAAACATGGTTGCAAAGGTACGAGCAGCAGACAGACATTCTCTCTTTCATCCACACAAACCCTCACACACAAACACATGAACAAGATGAAAAGGAATGGGTTGGAATCTCTCTCTCTCTTTCTCTCTCTCTCTCTCTCTCTCTCTCTCTCTCTCTCTCTCTCTCTCCCTGTCTCTCTCTCTTCTCCCTGTCTCCTCCCTGTCTCTTACTCTCTCTCTTCCCTCTCTCTCTCTCTCTTCCCTCTAAAAAATCCCCCAAGTCTGGCCCCTATTCGCCCACCCCCCTTAAGTTTACTCTGACTACAAGAACCAGGGAGCTTTTTTTTACCCATACTTACAAAAAGAGAATAATAAATAATACAGTGGACTAAAATTATATATATTACGGGAATGAAAGGTAGAAATAATCATGGGAACGAATACAGTGAAATTCGATTTTGAGTAGAACGAATGACAGTCTGACAACGCAGGGACCGAAGGAGAAGCCAGGAGAAATGGGATAAGAATATTCGTCGGAGCGAACTGAAATAAACTGACAGCCAGACGTAGAGTAGTGGAAAGAAGTTTGAAAAGATATTTGTCCAGCTTAAGGTGTGTGTGGGAGTAGGGGACAGGCTTGGGAGGGGGGGAGTTTGGGGGGTGCGGGAGTAGGGGAACAGGCTTGGGGGGGGGGGGGGGGTTGGGGGTGCGGGAGTAGGGAGACAGACTTGGGGGGGAGGGTGCAGGAATAGGGGACTGGCTTTCTACCCCCCCCATCCTACCCCAAGCCTGTCCCCCTATTCCCACACCCCCTTAAATCTTTCAAATAACTAACCAGTCTAATTCGATGCTACATAACAAAATATTTTCTCTTCTCACAATTTCTCCCTGAAGAGATTGTATTACCTATATAGCTGTCTAACTAAAACCACCTCAGATAAGTTGGGTCTAAATAGAATCCGTGATTATTCATCCCTTCTTCCAACACCTGTCATTGAACGAACAGAGTGTCTCATACGTCTTTCCCTTTCTATAATATTTAGTTTACAGGTGAGAACATTACGCAGGCCTCTTACACCCGTAGTTTAAAAATAATTGAGGGCCCTTACTGGAGCTCTATGAACCCTCCAAATAATCCAGGCCACAAAACGCTTCAGTGTTTCGAATAGGGAATCTGTTGCCTGGAGTAGTTTGGAGAATCCCCCCAGTCCCACCTAAGCCTGTCCCCTACTCCCACACCCCCTTAAAAGAACATATAACCTTACTGTGTGTTTACCGAGGTCTGAATCTACATAACCTTTATCAAACAGGCAAGGCAAGGGTCCGGATATTACTATAATAAACCTTTATAGAATTCTTATTTGAATAATATTTAACTCATTGATAGCTTTAAAGGAATATAATCTGTATTCTAAAAGCCTGCTTAAAGCTCCACTATTTATTTATCAGTATTTTTCCTCCTGGTAGGAAAGGAAAGTATATATATATACATATTCTCTCTCTCTCTCCCTCTCTCTCTCTCTCTTTCTCCCTCCCTATCTCTCTCTCTCTCTCTCTCTCTCTCTCTCTCTCTCTCTCTCTCTCTCTCTCTTTCTCTCTCTCTCTCTCTCTCTCTCTCTCTCTCTCTCTCTCTCTCTCTACTAGGCCCATTTTTAACCCCAATCCAAAGTAACTTTTCGGGTGTTGACTGCAAGTTTTATTCATGGCTGAAGGTTCCTTTGGTCAATTTTATTCAACTGGCTTATTCATCATTCATCCGTGGTCAGGTATTGTTTCTCTCTCACTGGTGGTGGTCACAATCTCTCCTATGCAGTGGTGGTGGTGCCTTGCTATTTGGTTCAGTTTTCCGTGTTATGGTTGTGGGCTCAGAGTCAACCAACACACTATTTCTCCCCATGTGTACGTGTATGTATTTTTACCCTCTCTTTCTCTACCACAATCAGCACTCAACATACACACAGACACACACACACACACACACACACACACACACACACACACACACACACACACACATACCCCCCCTCTAACACACGCTCAGCTGCTAAAATAATATACAACCCTCACTGTACATCACGAGACAAAAGGGGTCAGACGCCCCCCTGTCCACTAGGGGTCAGACGCCCCCCCTGTCCACTAGGTGCCAGCCATGCCCAGCTTCACTATTCCTCTATATTTTTTCCTGCAATGTGGCCCCCGTTTATTGACCAATTATTCTGGCAGGACTGGGAGGCTGCAAGTTGCGTCGTAAATCCATCCCTTTAGGTTTGTTGTTTTTTGTCACATGCAGGGAATTAAAAGGAACTCAACCAAACGACATACTAATTCATTAATCGTTAAGTCACGGAGAAAAGGAACCCAACCAACCAAACGACACACTAATTCGTTAATCGTTATGTCACGGGGAAAAGGAACCCAACCAACTAAACGACACACTTATTTGTTAATTATTAAGGTGGTAATTCGCTTTTGTTATATTGGAGTGCCTTGATTCCTCTAAAGCATGCTAGGAAACAGGACCAAAAGAGCATAAATAATGGTGTTCTGTTGTTGTTTGGAATAGTTTGGAGGATTCAGTTGCTCCAAATTTACCAACACCGAATTTCCTCCTTAAAGGAATAAATTTGTTGCGAGTGTTTTTGGAGTCTATCTGCCCTCCAAACACACCAATAATTTCATGGTCCCTACTTTTCCATCGAGACAAGTCATACCTGATATACTTTGGACCTATCAATGGACTTTCAATATGGCAAAAAAAAAAGTGATTCCCATAAGTGATTCCTATTTTAATTCAGTGAAAAAGAAAATGAAATTATACCATGTAGTGTGTTATTAATTGATAAACACTCATTCAGAAAAATACACTACACTAATAAACTTACACTAATTTTCAGACTCTGGGCATCAAAATTTATTCGTCAGTGTATGCAGTTGTTGTTTGTCTACTTGCAAACGAGTAGCATTAAAAAAAAAAAAAAAAGACAAAATATATACGATCCCCTCTTTCAATATAGCAGGTTCAAAATCGTCCTGAGTTATGGAAGGTTAGGAGAAACATTACTTTTATACCGAGCCTTAACATATTGCAGCCCAAATATTACATTATTTTAGTTGGCTCACATATCCTTGATTATGTTACTCTTGTTGAGATATAAGTCAAATCAATTGTGTTATTAATGTATAAATATATCCATAAAACTGGAAGCTCATATTACTCGAGCAAGGTATCCAGTTATTTCTACAGAACATATTCTAACAAAAACAATGTATGTTTTTATACTTTAGGTTAGGATATTAACGAAAAATATGGTCTGCCCATTTTAATTAACAATGTATACCGGCATTCTATTCCCACAAGTGAGGTATAGGCGGAACATATGTGCTTCGTTAAGGGGGAAGTACAGTGTTGCTAAATCTGGAGCAACTGATTCCTCCAAACTATTCCAGGCAACAGGCCACCAGTGTTTTTGTTCATCTAGTCCTGTTTCATGGCATACATTGAGGGAATCAAGGCACTCCAATGTAGCCAAAGTATACTCTCCCCTGAATATGCGTTTCGCTGGTGAGATATACACAATGTGTTCACAATATGTACACATATACCCGCTCACAGCTGCACCATTCATCAATAGCGAAAAATAGCATTGTTTTTATGCGTACTGGCCTATAGGAAAAGTGGTTTGGTTAATATGTACAACTTTATTCGTGATATTTGTTGGAATGCTATCCCATACATCTGTCTATTTCAATCCAATTCACCTATATATCCCAACTTACATTTACTTTACAACTCCTGTGACTATTACAGCATGTGCTACCAGTGCCCCGTAATATCTTGTATGTCCAAGTAATTGATGTCAGGTAGTGTTGTCAGTTTGGTCAACGGGGTCATATTTTGTTGTTGGTGAATTAGAAGGCTACTGGGAACTCCAAATTAAGTTACAAAACAAATAAAATTCTCGTAGATTGAGTAGACTGAGGTACTTTATTGTAGTAGTTTGTTTTCTGTTTATTGATGAATTGGAGGGCTACTGGGAACTCCAAATTAACTTACAAAACAGATAATAAAATGATCGTAGACTGAGTAGACTGAGGTACTAGTTTGTTTTCTGTCACAGTCTGGAGGAATAATAAATTAGGCTCTCAGGTAATTCAATACAGATGTTCCTACTAAACATTTTGATTCAGCTGCCTGATTTAGTGCCATGTTTAGGAACAACAATGTAAATAGAAACTTGCGAATCTCGATATAACATTACAATTACGTGATATTGATTATAACAACTTATTCTCCTTTGTATTCTGAACTAATATATAAAGTAACTTTGTTCTGTATCGTGCGAGACGTTGTATTATGAGCAATTAAATTTTCAAGGGATTAAGTTCTTAATTATAACTATTTCTTCAACACATGCATCAACAGGACACACACTTTCATTCAGGATATACATTCATTCGTATAAGTAGATTCAACCACAGTGCACTCACTCTTTTTCCTTCTCCCTCGCTCCCACACATTCATCTACATATGATTTTCCTCCCCTGATCCATCTGCAGTACACAGACTCCTTCCTTTCTCTCTCTCTCTCTCTCTCTCTCTCTCTCTCTCTCTCTCTCTCTCTCTCTCTCTCACTCTCTCTCTCTCTCTCTCTCTCTCTCTCTCTCTCTCTCTTACCCACACACTCATCTTCATACACTTTTCTACTCACATCGAAAAATGAATATATTACAGTACGTACCCTGGTCCTCTCATACACCTATCCTCGTTTGTACTTATACTGTCTTGGCCACATTCCCCTATAGTACACACTCCCCCTCACATACATAATTATACTCATACCAAAATTTGCGTCACCAATCCAACCCCAACCAGCTGCCATCAACGCCTAGTCCCTCCCTCCCTCCCTCCCTGAGCAACTCCTTATATCCCTTTGGTAACCTTACGACTTCCGCCTCCATTTCCTTCCATCTCCACTTTCTCTCTGCGGCGACCCCTGGGGAGATCTAAACTCAGTGTCTTAAGAGAGTGGAGCGAGGCCTTGAAACAGATCCAGGACGCATGGCATGGCAAGGGTCGTCAGCTGCACCAGTGAACCTTTGGAAACGCGGCTTCTCCCTTCGTCAGAAAATTGAGCTGAGGTTTGAGATGTTTTGTGTGCTTTTAATTCATTGTTTTATTATTGGGCCTTGGACGAGGGGAGTGTTTCTTGTTTACAGAAAATAGTCTTGCTTTAGTACGAAAATCTTAGCTGACACATGTAATATTCTTTCATGAGTTGCTTGAGAAACATCAAATCTTCCGATGTTGATAGTGCTTCCCTGGGCAAGAAATCACTTCTCGTGATATTTAGAGTGTAATGCAAACGTGGCCAGTTATTGTTTTAAAGCCTGGAGAGGGAAGAGTCTGGCAGCATCATGACTAACTTCACCGCTACCCTCATACAATCAGTCAGAATTCTTTATTTGGTTTTCATCATCCGAGTGTTATAATTTTTGGAATTCAAAATTTACAGCTAAAAGTGAAGAAATACGACCCTATTGGTGTTAGTCGGTAGTGAAGGCGACTGTACGATCACGACGAAAAAACAAAGTTGTGTGGAGCCTGGATATTTATTATCTGTCTGATCTACCTAGTTATAAACCCATTGGAAGAAGTTACAGCCCCAACTTTATCCTTCCCATAGCCATTACCCAGGGTTAAGGGGGCCAAATGGGGAGTCGTAAAACCCTCGGAAAGATGATACTAAAGTGTGTCGGGATATTTTTTGTGGTTACACGTCAGCATTATATCATTCGAATTTCTTACAAGCAATATATTTCCTTCCTTAACACGAACAGAGGAATGAACACAAATACGTGGACTAGTCTTAAGGGAACTGCATGTGGTGAAGTTGGATTGTCTAATGCTCCTGATTCCTCCAGTAATAATGCCAGGCAACAAAATTTATACTCAGGATAATTGTTCACTGGCATAGTTTGGAGGTATCAGTTGCCTCCAATTCGCTAACAACGTAACATATATCGTAAGTAAAGGTGTGGAGGAGAATGATATTAAAGAGTCACTAACAAGGCGTGCAATTAGTGGGTGGAGGTAGGCGTACAGTCCAAATCAAAAGTTCGACAAAACCTAATATTTACCAATGAAATATGGACTTGCTAATAAAGTACACCACATTTATTATATAATCAGCAGTATATAATGTCGTCGACCTAAGATGCTGTATATCATAGATGTTTTTTCTTGTTTGTTAGCATCTTGAGGTCTATCATGAAGGGAAATTATCTGTGAACTTTTGATTTCGACTGTACGTACACTGGCCACCAATTAGGCAGACCAAGAAAGTCCACGAAGGCGCCTAAGGACATTTCCCAGACGCTCCTCACGGCCATCTCCACAGTGATTAATTTTCTGACTATCATGTATCGTATTAAAAATGGGTACCCGCCCGTCTTGTCTGAAAATGTTAAAGTTCTGCCGACATGAAGAGGAACGGTAGTGCCTTAATGAGACGAGGGTGTGTGTGATGGAAAGAACAGTATTTTTAGCACGTGTCTTTTTGAATTAAGGGGATATACTGTAATTCGTTTGTGATATCAAGGGGTTTAATAAGGTGTGATGATTTCTACCCTGTTCTTGCATTCTTTGGAGGAACACAAATATTCTAATTCACTCACAGCAATAAAGCCCAGATAATTTAATGACTTTAAGTGATTCCCCATGAACAGTGGTAGGCATTCACAAACTCAATTTTATACTCTATAATCCTGAAGGGTAAATGATTTGCTTTAGGAGGAGTTAAGGGGGAATATCCTTTGTCTCTCCTCGAATAAATAATATCACAGTGTTCTGGTTAATTCACTAGATATACTTTAAGTTAGGTTAAGTTAGGTTAGGTTAGGTTAGGTTAGGTTAGGTTAGGTTAGGTTAGGTTAGGTTAGGTTAGGTTAGGTTAGGTTAGGTTAGGTTAGGTTAGGTTAGGTTAGGTTAGGTTAGGTAGAGTAGAGTAGAAGCCCTTGTACTCCAACACTCACAGGGATATAAATAATGAAAACAGTACCTAGTGAGTTCCTGAGCTCTGGTATGCCATTGAATCTTGTTATTGTCAATGATTGGCGCTTCCATCACCAATTACCAGGCAGGGGGATGAGGGTAAGGTGTTAAGACCTAGATCCAATCAGTCCGGTATTGAATGGGTGGCGTGTAAAATGAGTGTTTTGATCGAGTGTGTTGGCGTGTTATCATTTCCAGCTTTAGTCAGGTGGAACGTGGGGGATATAATCGGTCACAACTGTTGCTCGTGTTGGACGGGGAGAGATATAGAGATCACGGATAGATTAAGTCAATGGGCTCCGTGTTCAGAATGGCTACATGTAAACCAACAGTAAATACAAGTGTACAATACCCTGGTAGTCTCATGAGAAGGTGTAGTCTAGAAAAGGACAGTGATGGAGAGATTTATTTTAATTATGTTTAAGTGCTATAGCGTCAACCAGCAGAGGTAGTTTCTTATTCACTATTTTATATAATCATATATTCACAATGAAAACAATATCCCAGAGTTGCATATAGGCTGTCTGTACAGAGAAATGACACAAATATCACCATGAATATTATTACTATGGTCAATGAAATATAACTGAGCAAAAAAAAAAAAAAATATTAAGATATTAAGAGATAGATTTGTTAAAGATATTGTTTTAATTATTCACCTTCATAATATATTGTACTGTTCCATATCAACACAGCTCTCGACACACACTGGCTGGTCACTAGTCAGAAAAGTGGCCTGGTAAAAAGTTTGGCCCAAAAAAAATTGTGATTGGACTTTATTTTTCTGCCCAAGACTTGACGACACTAAAAACAAAATGTAATGTTATGGGGCAGAGAAAAGTACCCTGCCGCCAACAAAGGAAATAAGACCAAGGGAAGCAAATTTACCTCTGACTGTGAATGAAGTGTTTTCGCTCCCGGTTGTCTGTCTGTGTGTGTGTATCTCTGTTTGTCTGCAAATTAATGAAAAGTTTGCCAGTCGAGTGTAAATTTGTTCTACTCTAATGATAAAATAGTTGCTAATTACTGCACCCCCGTCAAGGAGGTTATGTATCTGATTACGTTTGATTGTTTGTATATTTGTTTGTTTGTTGTTTGTTTAATTGGATTTTTTTTTTTTTTTTTTTTGTCTGACCACCTGGAATTTGTTGGCAAGATTAGACAAAATTCTAGGTGAGGATTTTTACTAAATTTATACAAAATATGAGCCTCGTGACTGACAACAAGTGACTGGGAAAAAAAAAAAAAAAAAAAAAAAAGTTCTAAAAAAAAATAAAAGTTCTACAAAAATAGTTTCCCTAAAATGTGAAGAGGTCACCACTTGAACCAAAAGGAAGGAAGGAAGGAAAAACGGGAAGCCTCTAGCCATTTTTATGATGATCCTCACTGTTGTATTTTCTTTTTCCTAACTTTGTTGACATGGAGGCACTTCAGGACCTCAAAAGTTATTGTTATTGTTGTTATTGTTGTTGTTCTTGTTGTTGTTGCTATTGTCGGGTTGGTGCAATTGTTGTTGTTGTTGTTGTTAGTGCTGTTGTTGTTGTTAGTGCTGTTGTTGTTGTTTTTGTCGTTGTAGTTGTTGTTAGTGTTTTTATTCTTGTTAATTTTGTTGTTGCTACTGTCTGTTGATGTTTTGTTGTTAGTGTTATTGCTGTTGTATGGTTATTGATTATGTTGGTCTTATTTTTGTTATACTGTTATATATTTTTGTTGTTTTTGTTGTTCCTTGTTGAGCTTGTGACCTGCGCGGTGACAGTGAAATGTTCATTCATGTCATAAAATTGAAAAGGTCATTGAATTGTCCAAATACACTTAAGGGTATAGGTATAGTACACTTGGTACATTGGAGCACCTTGATTCCTCCAAAGTATTCCAGGAAAGAGGACCAGATGAGTAAAATAAATGGTGGCCTGTTGCTTGAAATAGTTTGGAATATTCAGTTGCTCCAAATTTACCAACACTGTACTGCAACATCCCCTTAACCAACAATGTGCTCCAGCTTTAAATAATATGGCCAAGGTATACCCCAAGACTAAATAAAATCCCTACTCCACTAATAAGTTAAGTAAGATTAAGACATTACTATTATAAGACAACATAATTATCTTACCTAACCCATTGCCATAAGAAACACTAACTTTACCGATGCAATATTTATAAACTCTGCTGCTGGAGTATCTAGCTAAGAGCTCACTCGCTTCCTGAAACAGTGAAATTACCCTCGCTCCGAAAAAATTCCTGCCAGCCAATCAGCAAGGCCACTCCAACACGGAATGTACGAATAGACAACAAATCAGAGAAAGAGACGACGACGAGGAGGAGGAGGAGGAGGAGGAGGAGGAAGAGGAGGAAGAGGAGGAGAGAGAGAGAGAGAGAGAGCGGGCGAGAGAGGTACTGGATGTTGTTTGGAATTGCAAGTTAGGATGGACGAATATCTAGACAAAAGAATACTGTTTTCACTCATAACTACTGATTTCCTGAGTACTTTGAACCACTTAGGCAGAACTCTAAACAAAATTAGGCCACGAGCCGTGAACATCATAAAGTTGGGATTCATATCATATTTGCCAAAAATATTTACATTACCACTAAAACTTGCACAAAACCTAAAGTATCAGGTAAATAGTAAATGGGACACTCTATTAACTTTATGGTCGATCTTCAAGGACTACTGACTCCTCCAAAAAATATGATAGTAAACAAACACTACTATGGTATTCGAGTAGTGGAACTATTTTGTAGTATTATAAGATTCTGGAGGAAGCAGCAGCATCAGCAGTAGCAGTAGCCCTCCACTCAACTGATTCCTCCTAACTATTCCAAGCAACAGAACACCATTATTTTTGTTCCTCTGGTTCTGTATTCTAGAACACTTTGGAGGAATCAAGGCCCTCCAATTTACCAAAAGTATACTCTCCCCTTTAATTCCGAGGAGAACTAGGTCACTTAACATTAGGTTTCGTGTAAGTGACTTGAGGGGAAAGTTTGTGTTATAATTAGAGTTAAGTGAGGAAGGAGGTGGAGAGTGAGAGGCATAGGACCACTGGTGTGAGGGTACGTGTGTGAGATAGAGATATAGATAGATAGAGAGAGAGATAGAGATAGATATAGATAGATAGATAGATAGATAGATAGATAGATAGATAGATAGATAGATAGAGAGATAGAGATAGATAGATAGATAGATATATAGAGAAAGTGAAAGTGAAAGTGAGAGATAGAGATAGATATATAGATAGATAGAGATAGAAATAGATTTAAATATAGATATAGATATAGAGACAGATACAGAGACAGAGCAGAGACAGAGAGAGACAGAAAGAGAGAGAGACAGAGAAAAAGACTGAGAAATAAAGAGAGAGAGAGAGAGAGAGAGAGAGAGAGAGAGAGAGAGAGAGAGAGAGAGAGAGAGAGAGAGAGAGAGAGAGAGAGAGAGAGAGTTACTTTAAAATGAGAGTGGGCAGCAAAGGCAGCAGTGGGCCGGGTGAGGATGGTAATGAGTGTGTGAACGTCAGCCATCAACTCCAATTTTAACCAGGAGAGAGAGAGAAAAGTCATATTATATAAAAATGCCAAACCACAAAAGAATGAGAGAGCAAAAAAAAAAGAAGGGTACTGACTGAGCTCAAGAAAAAGTCATGGGAGTAGTAGAAAAAAGGAAGGAAGGAAGGAAGGAAGAAAGGAAAGAAGGAAGGAAGGAAGGAAGGAAGGAAGGAAGGAAGGAAGGAAGGAAGGAAGGAAGGAAGGAAGGAAGGAAGAGAAAGAAATGGAAGGAAGAGAGAAGAAATATAGGGATGGGGAAACTGGGACGAAGAAGTAGACATAGGAGGAAAATAATAAAAGAAATGAAGGAAGGAAGTAAGGGGGAAGTATGGAATGGAAGAAAGAGAGGAGAATAAGAGGGATAATAAAACTGGGCCACAGTAGAAATTAAAATAATAGAAGAAAGGAGGGAAGGATGGAAAGAATGGAGGGAAGAAGAGAGAAATGGAAAAACATGGAAAAAATGGAGAAGAATAAGTGGGATAGAGAAAATAAATGAATGAAAGGAAAAAGGAAGGAAGGAAGGAGAAAGGACTGATGGAAGGGAAGCAATATAAGAAGAAAGTATAAATTAAATCCAAGAGAAAACCTTAAATGGGAAAAAAAGAAGTTGATAATGAAAACGAAGCCAATAAAGAAGAAATAAAAGAAGAGAAGGAAATAATAGAGAAAAGTGAAAGAAAAAAAGAAACTGAATTGAAGAAGAAAAGTGAAAGAAAAAAGAAACTGAATAAAAGTGAAAGAAAAAAACCCTGAATGGTAGAAGAAAAGAGAAAAAAAAACTGAATGGTAGAAGAAAAGGAAAGAAAAAGAAATTGAATTGAAAAAGAAAAGTGAAAGAAAAAACAAACTGAATGGTAGAAGAAAATATTGTAGGAAAGAAAATAAGGAAAATGAACAGGAAAATGATATGAAAATAATGGTTTATGAGAGGTTAGGAGAGAATACATTTAATATGAAAACGAGGAAAGTAAAAAGAAGAAGAAGGGTGGAGGGAAGGAGAGACAGAAATAAATCTACGGAAGAATATAAATGGATGGAGGAAAGGGAGAAAGAAGTGGTGAAATAGGAAGAGAAAAATATAAATGAGAGGGAGGAGGAAGAAGTAATGGGAGGAAGAGATTAATATGGTGGGAGGGAGCGATAGAAGGAAAGGGAAGGAAAGGGAGGGGAAGGAAGGGAGGGGAGAGATAGAGAGAATGGGAGAGGGTGGGAGGGGAGGGGAGGGGAGGGGAGGGGAAGGAAGGGAATGGAAGGGAAGGGGAGGGGAGGGGAGGGGAGGGGAGGGGAGGGGAGGGAAGGGAAGGGAAGGGGAGGGGAGGGGAGGGGAGGGGAGAGTATTGTGGGAGATGAAATGTGGCACAAAAAATAAAGGGAGACAATAATGGAAGAGGAGGGGAGAGATAATCGGAGGAAAGGGATGGAAAATAAGAAAGAAAAAGTGGAAGGAAATGGAGAGAGAGAGAAAGAGATCGAGAATGAGATGGCTAAACACTCTAACTTTTTCTTTCACACACACACACACACACACACACACACACACACACACACACACACACACACACACACACACACACACACACACACACACACACACACACACACAATGATCAGGAACCGTGAGAGAGCGACTGGCGGGGAGATAAGATTGGTGGAGCGTAAGAGTATTAACGCTTTAAAGTGGTGTTGGCTGGCGGGGAGAAACTGAATCAACCACCACACACTTGACTATAACCACCACACTCCTTGTAGATTATTCCCAGGGACACACATTACAATTATCAACCCCTCCACTGTAAATTGTTCACTATATCAACCACTAAACTGTAGATTGCTCCCAGGGACACACATTACTATATCAACCCTTCCTCTGTAAATTACTATATCAACCACTCCACTGTAAATTGTTACCAGTGTCACACATTACTATAACAATCACTTCACTGTAAATTATTCACTATATCAATCATTTCGACACAAATCCTTATGAAATTTGTCATTCCAGAACAATATGTAAATAAAGAAAGCCTAGTCTGTCTACTCTCAGGTGTATTAACCTATTAGACCTGGTTAATCGTTTTGTAAATCAATAATAATATAATTGTGTCTTTGTTGGCATGGGAAAACAAGTGACACAAAAGATCCCTTGGTGTTCGATTCCTCACTAGATATTCCTTTTATGCTTGACTCCTCCATTGTTGTGAGGAGTAAACTAAAGGAAGGCAAGAGTAAATATCCTCAAGAAGGGAAAACACCGACTCGTTGCAAAGTTGAAGGTAACTTTGTGAGAGTTATGAGGCTTTCATGATACAGCCAAGAGATATTATTGTACTCGTGATGTATACAGGCGCTTGGAAAGAGATGTGTGTGTGTGTGTGTGTGTGTGTGTGTGTGTGTGTGTGTGTGTGTGTGTGTGTGTGTGTGTGTGTGTGTGTGTGTGTGTGTGTGTGTGTGTGATTCGTCTTTTTGCTCACCATTTCGTTGAATTTGAGAACGAACTTGAGAACAGGTGTAGCGGAAGTGTAATTTCTCCCCACTTGTCTCATTAAGTATCACCTCCTGAATTAATTAAAGCGCAATTATTTCTTCGGGAAGACACATAGACCCACATTATGGTCTACTGTAAGACACTATAGTTTCGTTGAATCATTTCCAACTCGCACACAACATATGGTTTTCCTAGGTCTGAGAGTTAGGAAAGGATTAGAAATAAAAATGAAAAACCCTGCACTAGAGAATGGGATATTTTGTTTTATCTAACTCTGAATAGATCGGTATCCCTCCAACAATGATCACAACATATGACACCTTCATTTAGATTATTTTAGAGAAACCCTGCACACGAGACATGGTGGTCAGTTTTGTAGCAGAGCCTGGAGTGTGGAGGAATCAGAAGCCCTCCAACTCACCAACAACAAATGGCCCTTTGCCTCAAGAGTGTCACGTGGGGATTAAGCAGGAGATAGAAGGCACTGCAGCAGCTTCCACTCTCACTGGACTAACACAGGTACAATGTAAAGGGAAAATAGAGCAACATAAAACTGAATTGTAATATTACATTGGCACGTTTTAATGCCTCCTCCGTCCTTCTTTCCTCCGTCCATAGTTTTGTTATGTTACGTTTAAAATCGTGGGTAATTATAATCCTCTAGCATCAAACCAGTGAAAAGCTACAGCCAACCAGCCAGCAAGCCAGCCAACTAACCAACCCCTAACCAGCCAACCAGCCAACCAGCCAGCAAGCCAGCCAACTAACCAACCCCTAACCAGCCAACCAGCAAGCCAGCCAACCAGCCAACCAGCTAACCAACCAGCCAACCAGCCAACCAGCCAACCAACCAGCCTTTAGACTCTAGTTGTACAATACGCCTTATGGATTCCATTTTCCCAAACTCTCCCCTCGGCGCCCCTCAAGTCTTGGCAAGGGAAGGCAACCACATCAACACAATCCAAGACCGGAGGTAGAAATAGAATTAAACTTGAAACTCACGCTCCATTTACTGTATTGTTAGCGTTAGTAGTGTGTGTGTGTGTGTGTGTGTGTGTGTGTGTGCGTGTGTGTGTGTGTGTGTGTGTGTTTGTGTGTGTGTGTTCTTGGTTAATGTGATTGCAAAGGTAAGTGGACCTGTGCTTTTGTCTCTCCCTTTTGTTTTAATGGAGAACAATATATTTGGTAGAATACAAACACAAAAACATGCACATATACACACACACACACACACACACACACACACACACACACACACACACACACACACACACACACACACACACACACACACACACACACACACACACACACACACACAATCACAAACCCACAATATACCGTAAGCATTGCATGACCAGCTAACTCATGATTCTCTCCACCGATGCATGCTTAGAGTCCACAGCAGTGAGAGAGAAATAAAGGTGAAGAGACACGAATTGTACCTGGGAAATTGTATGGGTATTGAGAGTAAGTAATCCCTTCAACTCAGACCTTTTCTCCCAGCCGAATCAGGAGTCCATTATTTACCAGAAAGATTAAGTGATGCCATTGTGTGAGATATGGGTTGTGTTGGGCAGCATTTTGAGCAGGACAGCAGCATGTGGTGATTTTGTCATATTAGTGAGAATAGAGGGAATTATTGAAAATGAAAAAATATGATGATGCTTTTTGGATGAAACTCTGAACAGTCCAATTCACCAACGAAGTAATTGCAATGGAAATCTTAATTGTCTATTTATTTTCTGTCTCTAAGTATTCGAAGTACACCTGAATACCTATTAGTGCTCATGACTGTACATTATAACCACGAACATTATTGGAGGATATTTAACTAAGGATATTGGAGGATATTTATCTAAGGAAGTGGCCTACGTTATGAAGAAGTATCATAATATCTAGGAAAACGGTGCAGAAATATGACGACAACAGGATGAGAGAATAACTAAATAAATGATGCCAAGAAAGTATGAGAAAGAAGGGAATATCAACAGCTCTTGTGAAATAGTTACCAGAAGAATAATATTGTCGGGAGGAGGATGGCTGCGAAGAAGGATCAGGAAAAAATGGAGGGTAAAGAATAAGAAGGCTGACAGATCTCTGGTGTAATAATATTTTTTCTCACCATAATGGATGGATGTTACACACTCCATCTCTCAAAGCAGAGTAAAAATCACTGTTTATAAAAAAATATATATTTATAGACAATAAATCTCTCCCTGATACTCTTACACCCATCCTATTTCAATTACTCAGACATCTTTTTGTTAGCAGGAAACACAGCATCAACAACATGTACATCAAAGAGTTTTACACTACGATACACAAGAGTCTTCTGCTTCCTTAGATAAGAGAATATCTGGAGGAAGTGAGATCTCTCCAACAACGTATATACAATATCATTTTTTCCCCAGGCGAGGAAGCTCACTCCACTTTAGCTTGAAATGAGTTCCTATTGTATATCGATCACGGGCTGTAGACATGGTGTCTCTCGCTTGTCCCCAAGGGATGGCCTGGACACTCCCTTCCTTTCTGCCACTACTGACCACAAATGGGAAATAGTTCTATAACTGAGGGTAATATAAATATTAGAAATACACTCGTTCAAGCTAGCCCATTGAGGTTACAGGACAAATATTATCCTTCCCGAAGAAGCGTTTCAGCAGTGACGAATAACTAACCCAAGATTTTTGGATGAAAGGCAACAAGGCAACAACCGCTCCTACACGTTTACATTCTCAAGAAAATTCTTGAAACAATGACTGGACTGTCTCTGGTGCGGCAAAAATGCACCAAACATTCACAATGAGCTGAGTCAAAGAGAGCAAAACTCCTTTGCTCCTATATTATCTCGCACTCATGTTTTGCCAAGATTTTGCTTGACTTTTGAGACATTGGTTCTGTGTTTCCCTTCATAGTGGTTCAAATAGTTTCGTCTGGAATAAAGCCAAACGCCCTTACCTAAGATTTCCAATTATATCATTACATCACATGACGGGGAGGAGGAGGAGGTGAAGGACATTGTT
>JAWZYT010002917.1:0-50000 GCA_034508575.1 Petrolisthes manimaculis | reverse complement strand
TGTCGTTGTGCGGTTCGACAGGTACGAGTAAAATACGAAAACCGAAAACTAAATTGAAATGAAACAAGCTAGGAAAATGTTGAATTTCGGTATATACAAGAAATGGACTGTTGCTCTCGACTGTACACGCTTGGCTGACACCTTCACCATGGTACTGGAATCATAACAGACAGTCGGGAAGTGCGCTCTGCTGGACGATATAGAAACTCCACCAAAAAGTCGGGCGGGTGCTTGTAGCTCGGAGAGATTTTGCTGTGGCAGGAATGGTTGGGTTTTTATGCTGGCGGCGACAGCTCCAACCCTCTCTGTATGTGTGACTCCCTCTGTGTTCCCTCCTTATCTTCCTCTCACCATTTTTGTTCTTCTTCCCTCCTTCCCTCCCTCACTACGGGGGACTCCTAGATTACCAGATAAAGAAACACCAACGTTGGTCCTCTTCAGAACATTAAATTTTCTCTGTAAGGCTCCGTCCGAATACATTACCGCAGGACACAATATATTGCTCCACTTGTCCTATTACACACACATCTTTATGCTCTCATCCCTGTACGACTTTCTGTTCTGTCTGTCCGCTTACCAGTTTGTTTGTCTTCCTTGTGAATCAGTAATTTATAGTACAACACATAACTTCTACAGCACTCCTTTATCTTTTCATCCCCGTCAGACTGTTTATCTTGTTTCGTTATTTACCAGATTCTACTACTTGCCTTTGTACAGTACATTAGACGTCAGTAACTTATATTTTTGTGTAAATGCTTCCCTTACTCAATCTGTTTTCATCCTGCAGCTTAATTGCATGACTCTCTGCCCTTTAACCGTCGGCTAGTATGTTTGTCTTTGCTTGTATATCACCATTATATATTAATAATAAAACCTACACAAACACACCACATCTGTATGCATTTCATCCTTGTCTGACTCGCTGCTCCTCCAATCTATCTTCCAGTTTGTTCGTCTCTGCTTGTGTGTCAGTGATGTATAGACCGAATATACTGCTATGGGAGGACTTTCATGAGGTCCAGTGTAAAGAGAGGCCAAGGGACAAGGAAGAATGCATAAAGTTTGAATGTGTGTCTGGTCAGCCCCAGTAGTTTGGACCCTGACCAAGAATTCTCAATTTTTAACCCTGGCTGAAATGTGGATTATGTTTCCGCTTTGAAGTTAGCGTGTGAGTGAGTGAGTGGGTGTGTGCCAGTGAGTGAGTGAATGCATGAGTGTGTGCTTGCGTTGCATGACTGAGTGTGTGTGTGTGTGTGTGTGTGTGTGTGTGTGTGTGTGTGTGTGTGTGTGTGTGTGTGTGTGTGTGTGCGTGTGTGTGTGTGTGTGTGTGTGTGTGTGTGTGTGTGTGTGTGTGTGTGTGTGTGTGTGTGTGTGTGTGTGTGTGTGAGAATGTGTGTAAAATGACCGTTCTGTAAAAAGCTACAGAATATGGACATAATTATAATTTAGAAAAACAAGGCTTTCGAAAAAGTCGTCGCTCCAATGAAAAGCAAAACAAAACAAAATAAAACAAGACAAAACAAAACAAACAAAACAGGGCGACAGGTGGAGAGATCAAAGCACTCAACAATCTCCAGGACAGGATGAATCAATACGGATTTCTATAACACGGGAATATTCACTCGTAGGTCTGGAGGAGGAGGAGGAAGAGGAAGAGGAGGAGGAGGAGGAGGAGGAGGAGGAGGAGGAGGAGGAGGAGGAGGAGGAGGAGGAGGAGGAGGAGGAGGAGGAGGAGGAGGAGGAGGAGGAGAAAGAGGAAGAGGAAGGAGAGAGAGAGAGAGAGTGATATATATATATATATATATATATATATATATATATATATATATATATATATATATATATATATATATATATATATATATATATATATACGAGCTACAAGAGTGTTACAAGTTCCGAATTCATCAGGGCAATCTTGGTAGACGATTCAGAAGGCTATTAATTCCTACCTAATGATGCAGCAGTAAAAAAATATATAATCCCCTACCTTGGTAATTGGGATGGTCTATTTTATATATATATATATATATATATATATATATATATATATATATATATATATATATATATATATATATATATATATATATATATATATATATATATATATATATATATATATATATATATATATATCCCGGTAGATTATAATTTTCTTCAGGAGTCACTAATTTAATGATTGAGGGATAAAGTAGTATTAGTAGTAAAGTAGTATTAGTAGTTCATAGTATTCCCAGCGGCTATGGTTTAATGAGTTGAGTTAGCTACTTTTCCACGTCCTCCTCCTCCTCGTCCCCCTTGTTCCTTCATTAGTAAACAACATCATCATCATTCTCGATTCAGTGCACCTTCTTCCCACTCTTCACCCTCAGCCTAATGGTGGGGTTTTTCTCTTTTGTACCAAGCCTTAATTACTACGTTAGTGTATGTGTGTGTGTGTGTGTGTGTGTGTGTGTGTGTTTTGTTTTAT
This sequence comes from Petrolisthes manimaculis, assembly GCA_034508575.1. Classification (NCBI taxonomy): domain Eukaryota; kingdom Metazoa; phylum Arthropoda; class Malacostraca; order Decapoda; family Porcellanidae; genus Petrolisthes; species Petrolisthes manimaculis. The sequence goes on along the minus strand of JAWZYT010002917.1, from coordinate 47,527 downwards.
TAACCTGTGCTTTATTGTCTATCTGTTTATGTTTCTTTCTGTGTTTCTGTCTGGCTCTCTCTGTCTGTTTTTTCGTTTATCTGTTCCTCACTCTGTTTATCTTTCTGTCGGTGTTTCTGTCTGGTTATCTGTCTATATGTCTGTCGTTCTGTTTATCTGTTATTCTCTCTTTCTGTCTGTCTATTCACTTATCTATATATCTGTCTAGTTTTCTCTCTTTTTTTTTTACATTCTCCCTTCCCCTATCCAGTATTTTTTCTCTCTCCATTCTTTCATCTCGAGTTCAATATCCCATTTTTTTCTTCCTCTCATTCTCTCTATTTTTTTTTCACGGTTTCATTTCTCGCTTTTCTTTTGGATGAATCTATGTGTGTCTGATCTGACTGTGTGTATCTGATTGGCTGGTTGTCGTCTGTTATGCCTACCTGCCTGGTATGTCTGTCTGGTCTGTCATCTATCTACGTGGTGTGTGTCTGTCTGTGTCTGACTAGCTGGCTTATGTCTGTTATATCTATCTGTCTGATAATTATGTCTGATTGATCTGCCAATCGGCTACATGTTGTCTGTTTGCCTTTCTTACTTTTTCTATCTCTGCCTGGTCGGCTTTATCTCTCTCTCTCTCTCTCTCTCTCTCTCTCTCTCTCTCTCTCTCTCTCTCTCTCTCTCTCTCTCTCTATCTATCTATCTATCTATCTATCTATCTATCTATCTATCTATCTATCTATCTATCTATCTATCTATCTATCTATTTATTTATCTATCTATCTATCCATCCATCCACATCTATCACTCATCTATCTATCTCTATTTTTCGTTTCCCAGTTCTGTTTACATGTTCTTCCCATTACTCCCACCACTGCATTACGCCCCATTCATTCACTTCTATAAACATCTCTCCCCCTAACCAACTTCACTCCTCTTTCCCTCAAGCCCCTTCATTTTCCATTACCTCACCTCCTAAATAATTCTAAGCCTATTTTCAACTCCTTACTCCATCACTCTCACTGCTGCCTCACATTCTCCTCTCCTCATTCTACTCCAGATTTTTTTGTTCGTTTTTTTTTTTCATTCGTTTGTTTCCTCCTGTTTTCTGGCTCGTGTAGTTCATCTTTATTTTTCCTTGTGTTTTCTGAAATTCCCTTAGATCCTCTCCTCCAATTCTTTCTTATTTCCTCTTTCTCCTCCCTCCCCCTCACCTATCTCTCTCCTTCCACACCCTTCCCCCTCCACTTTCCCCCTTCCTCCTTCCCCCTTCTCTCCTCTCTCCCCCCCTTACTTCGTCCCCCTTCTCTCTCCTCCCTCACACCTTCCCCCTCCTCTCCTCTGATAATACAACGAGGCCACAGCGATAACTCACTCACGAGGGTAAACAAAATAGTGGCTCGTCTCTCTTCCGTTCATTACCTTCTTTCCTTCCACCACCTTGACTCAGTAAGGCCCGTAGTTTAAAAAAAAATTGAGGGCCCTTACTGGAGCTCTATGAACCCTCCAAATAATCCAGGCCACAGAACGCTTCAGTGTTTCTAATAGGAAATCTGTTGCCTGGAGTAGTTTGGAGAATTCATAGAGGTCCAGTAAGGGCCCTCATTTTTTTTTTTAACTACGGGTGTTAGTGTGTATGCCGGTACGTTAGTGGAGAAACCTTTACTAGGGGACCATACTGAGACAAATTTTATGTCCCTCTCCCTTATATACCTACTGTATTGTATGTGTACCTACCATGTCCTACCTACCTACCTTCGTCATTCATTCACTCCCTCTTTCTCTCCCTCGCCCTCTCTCTTTCTCTTTCTTTCTCTCTCTCTCGTTTACTTCCCCCTTTCCACACACATCGTCCCATTTCCTTCCTTTTTCTTTATTCATTTATTCTCTCTCTCTCTCTCTTTCTCTCTCTATCTCTTTTTCTTATTTTCCCTTTATTTACATCTTCCTCTTTCCCTCCTCCTCGTCGTCCCTTCCTCCCAGAATCACCACCACCACTACTACTACTACTACTACTAGCCTGGGCCCAAACCCTAAACAAACGCGCTGTAGCCCAGTTTAGCCCAGCCCTGCCCCAATTCCCTTCACTTTTTTCGGCCGTTCCAATCCACTCACCATCGGCCCAGTCCACTCAGCCCCACTCCCACCTCACTTCTGGTTCGTTCTATTCCACTCCCTCTTTTGTTCCGGTTACTCCCCCCTTTTCTTGTTCCTATTCTTCCCCACTCCCTCTTTTGTCCCGGTTACTCCACACCCTTTTCTTTCGTCACTCGATTCTACCACATCCACTCCACCTTATAGTGCTTATCATTATCTGTACTTCATCTCACATCTCTAACATACATCACCACATCTCACCCTATTCCACCCTGTTTACTCCTTTACTCTTCCCTACTTGTAATCGACCTCACTATCCCTATTCTATTCTATCCCGCCTTCTCCAAACTTCAGGTATTATACTTATTTTTCCTGTACTCCACTTATTTTTCCTGTATTCTACTTACTTTTTCTTCTGTAACTCGCCTAACCTAACCACATTCCATCTTACTGCACCTCCCACCTAAACACATACCAACACACCCAGCCCACTACACACCAGTTATTCCAGTTACCCCACGGACTCCACACTCTCTCATTCCACCCACCCCACTTACTCCATCTGTCTCATACCGGTACTACCCCAACTGTTCTCTTCTCCTCCTTCCTTCTTTCCTTCCTCGGTAGCCCCGCTTGCCTCACTCCGACCCGTCCGAGGCATTTCGCTTCTCGCTCCAGTTCCCTCGGTAAAATTTCGTCCATAAACTTAAAAAACACCTAAAGTCATTTCCACAGGAAAGCCATTCCGGGCATTTTTCCTTTTCCACTCAGCAATGTTTCTTAATTTTTCTGGAAAATGCCAAAACAGATGCTAGAGATCCAGGACAATCCCGTAAAATGTGGCTGGAAAAGGGGTGACAGTGAAGGGACATTCCTCAGGTTAAAATAAAGACATTAAAATGTGTCCCTTGACAAGCGGGGCTAAGGTTGTTGGAACCTGTACCTCGCTATAACACAACACATTTTTTCCCAACAACATATTATGAAATCGCCTGACGTTAGAACATGTAAGTTACGCAAGACTTAGTGTTCTGGGGTTGGGGCTGGGGCTGGGGCTGGGGCTAGGACTGGGGCTGGGACTAGGACTGGAGCTGGGGCTGGGACTAGACAGGTCTGGGCGGTATTTCATTGGTGGTATAAAATCTAACATGAGATAAAATAAAAGTGAGTATAAACAACCTGGGCGAAGAACACAAAGACTTTTCATGGCAACACTTGGGTTCTACGTTATACTACAACAGGAAATTATGTTCATCTAGCAGGAAGTGTGTGAGCTTAGCTAGTATATTATAAGAAATAAAATAAACGTGTGTATAACTCTTGTCGGTTGAGGGGTTGCATAACGATGATGAAACTAAATATGGGAACTGGACTCCTCACTATTCTATCATCGTTAATTTTAATCTCCACAAACTGTAACCCAATAATCCTTCCAATCTGGAATACTTTTATGAAACATTTTCCTTGTATATCCTGTATGTTGCTTTAAAGTAAATGGGTCATACATACTATATGAACTAATATACTGTAGTGATTGTGATGCATACCAAAGCATACCAAGTTTGTGAGTTGCAAAGAAAACAACTATGATATATTTCACTTATAGCAAAGCCATACAAATCATTCCCTCTGAGTTGGATACCAGCCGTCCCTACAAGGCTCGCCTGCAGTGAAGAGTATCGAACATGTGCCAGTCATACGAAAGGCGATAACAATGCCACTGTGCCAGCCATGAACCCCAGGCAGTTACCAGTACCTAGATCCAGTACCATTCTCACTCCAAAAATATCCCCAAACCAAAACCAATAATACACGGCGAGTCTTCCGGGAACAGAGGCAGACCAAAGAAGAATAGAAGTGCGAGAATGCAAGGTTAAAATAATTCAACTGAGGGCAATATAAAGAGTATAAGACGACGAAGAGGATATCAAGAAAGATAAGTATTATAATATTAAAATATGTATTATAAGAAGAAAGAGAAATATTGTGAGTTTGGGTCAAGAGTTTGGGTTAATGAGGGAAGATGTCATTGATAGATGTTTGCAAGTGAAATACAAAGAAAAAGGTAAAGGAAGAAGGGAGGAGGGTATATAAAAACAAAACAAAAAAGGCACGACGAACATAATAAGAAGAAAGGAATGATTGCACGACGTAGAATTCATGGGTAAAGGAGGGTTAAAATGAAACCTTTAAGGCAGAAATTGGGTAAAAAAAAGGAAGTAATACTGGATAGTTTATTAGAAGTGCAAAGAGAGGCGAAGTAAAGAACAAGGGATGCAGAGTAATAATGAAAATGAGATACAATGATAATAAGATTAGATTAAATTGAAAACAAAGGAGTAAAATGAAAGAGAAAAGAGGAACAGGAACGAGAAAGCAACAACAAAGGAGAGGAACGTAAGTAAGTAAGTAAGTAGTGAGAACATAAAGAATGTATAAACAAACCGGAAATCGAAGAGATACGATTGTTTTATGGGATTAATGAAATTGAAGAAGCAGATGAAATTGAAATACAAACTGAAAAAAAAAAAATAATAATAATAACACGGAAACGGGAAAGAGGAGGTGGCATGGAAAATATATGTAATAAGAGTGTAAAAAAACTAATGAAGAAAATAAGCATTGAGAGGATACTCGAGAAGGGAAAAGAAAAGGAAGGAAAGTAATTGGAGGGAAGGGAGAGGAAAGAATGCAGGAAATTGGTCTGGGTAGCTACCACAAAAGTATTCTGAAACTTAATTTGGCTACAAGTTTGCCTCAAGATTGCAATCAGTGGATAAAGAGGCAAACATTTCCGACTCTCTGATAATACGAGCATCATTTATTCAAGGAAAGTGGCCCCGGAAATACATACTCAGGGAAATGGAAGACAGGGCAGCTCATCATCATTATCGCCAGCCAACGGGATAATTAGTTCACTGAATGACAAAAAGGCTCTCTTAAGGGCGTTGGTTAGTTTTGTTTTGGTAATTCTGGAGCAACTTAATCCTCCAAACTATTTCAAGCAACAGAAAGAGCACCATTACTTAAATTAGTTCACTGAATGACAAAAAGGCTCTCTTAAGGGCGTTGGTTAGTTTTGTTTTGGTAATTCTGGAGCAACTGAATCCTACAACGTAACAAAAGTGAATTACCGCCTTAACTTCTTTTCAGCTGTTTGGTGATAATCTACTTCATGCAGCTCTCTCTCACCTGTGTATCGTTTGACTCTCCACTTAGATGCCCATGTTGTTTGTACTTTGATGGCATATTCCCACCTGCCAACACTAGATTCTATTACGATTGGTTTTAAAAGTTATTCATATTCCCAGCTGCAAACACTAGACTCTATTACGATTGGTTTTAAAAGTTATTCATATTCCCAGCTGCCAACACTCGACTCTATTACGATTGGTCTTAAAAGTTATTCATATTCCCAGCTGCCAACACTCGACTCTATTACGATTGGTCTTAAAAGTTATTCATTATTCATCCCAGAGGACTCAGACGCAATACAACTTAAGGGAGGTTCGAAGTAACATGAAGGGCTGATAAACAAGATACAAAATAAACATATACATGAAATACTAAGTTATATACAACACAAGTTACAATAATAATAATAATAATAATAATAATAACAATAACAACAACGAAACAAATACCCTAATGTGGAGGAACGAACAAATACAATAAAGGAGAAACAAAGAAGAAATGGTAGGAATATAGGTATGGGGTGTAGACTGTCGTATTCCAAACAAGGAAGAAACATCAGCTGAGAAAGTCAAGCTCACACTGGTATATGATATCTCTCTCTCTCTCTCTGGGCCTTATAAATTATATCCTCGTAAGCTAGGGGGGGGGGGGAAGAAACTAATTGGAGTGAGGTGTTTACATCATGGGAAACTATCGAACGAGGCATTGTCCAGTCTCCACTTGAGCTCATAGTTCCTGCTTCATAACACTTAGGCTAGGCCGTAACAACTGTGTTTATAGTAATGCTTTCAGGATCATTGCTTCTGTATAGTTTCGTCTGTATATAACATTACTGCCACTGAAAATTGAAAGGGTCGGACGAATATCCTGGATTTTTGTATTATTTCACCTATTTTTTAACAACAAACCCTACTTGTCTGCCACGCCGCTTGTGACTTGATGGCTCAATATCATCGGTACACACACACACACACACACACACACACACACACACATTTAATATATACAAGTAGAAGGCATCACTCGTAATACTTGTACAGAATAGGTGCTTCCTGAAACTTCAATTATATACATTACATATTTTCTCTATTTTCTGTTGCTTAAATTCTTCTTTTGTTTATTCCTCATCCTATTCAACTTATATCTTTTTGTGTTAATAGTTTTTTGCCTTCGAGGGAATTCTAGTGAGATAACTCTTAACTTCTTCTGCACTTTCAGAAGAATTTGGTGCGATATAAACACGAGTGGAAAACTTTGCAAGGCGACTTCTTGGCTGTATCTCAGACCCACACCTCCACCTAGATAAATGACACTCACAGCTGATTTATTTATATATATTTCTTGTAGTTAGGAACAGACGCCCGAGTTAGAAGTTATATAAAAAAAAAGATAGAAATTAAACATATTCCCCCCCAAAAAGAAAATTATAATATCTATTTCGCATATCATTTTCAATATTGCCTGTTACGACATTGTGAAAAAAAAAAAATATCAGTTGAAATTGTATCTTTCAGACACTATATATCTTATTCAGTTGCATACACACACACACACACACACACACACACTCATATATGCACTATATATAGTGAACCCGACCAATGCTGAGTCTGGGTATGTGGTCGGGAATACCACAGTTACAGTTCCCTCCCTCGGCCACACACACACACACACACACACACACACCACCAGTACCTATTTGTCCTATGATATTTCACTGGTTGGTTCGTATCATTTATCAGTCGTTCTAATTCCCTGTGCGTCGCTCGACCAGACACGGCCAAACAAATGCGGTGGAAGCAATTTTGGGAGGCACCACAAAAGGAAAAACAAAAGAGAGAAAAATGGTTAATATTGGGGGTTACAACCAAGGTGATATATTTCTTGTAAACTGTTTGGCACCAGAGATAACGTGTAAACATAGTGACATTGCTGTTTGGTCAAATATTTAGGTGATAGCAAGCAATGGTGAACACTTTGGTAGTAGTGATATAATAATAATATAACACTTTAGAATAGAGAAATAAAACGTAGACATTTTCAAATACACACACACCCTAGGACTGAAAAATTGAATGTCATAAGAACCTAACTTCCTGGGCCCTGAGAACTTTAGGGCAAGAAGGAGTAAAGATGTTGTTTCACCTACTAATTATATATGATTGATTGATTGATTGATTGATATTAGGCGAGGTCATATAGCGCCAGAAAAAGGTGATAGAGAAAGGTGATAGAGAGGTGTGACAGTAAGCAGTAAGGAAATACTAATGATATACGCCTCTCTCAACCGTATCTGTGGTCTACTGCAAGGCAAATTAAGTTGTAGTCTTCATAATTATAGATCAATATATTCGTTCGTTTCATCAGAGTTTAGTGTTGTTTTTATGTTCTCCTTCTCTGAGGCGAATCGAGTCGTAATTAATTAGTCATTCCTCTTACTCGAGCTCATTAACTCCATCTCCAGCACTGATTCAACTCATCCCACTCAGCATATCTCTCTCTCTCCCTCCCCCCCCCCCCCCCCTCTCTCTCTCTCTCATTTTATCTATCTAATTATCTATCTAACAATCCATGCATTTATCTACCTCTGATTCACTCACCGAAGAACAAACTCTCGTAACTCAAAACACACACATACACACACACGCCACACACACACACGCTCGCTCGCCTATCCCTTAACCCCTCGAAAAATGCAAAAAAGATTATTAGCACTCTTGCATGGCACGCTGAGCTGGCCGGTGTAATTTCCTGAATATATGCCACTTAACCCTGTCATCCTTTCATCTTCACTCTCCCCTTTTATAACCTCCTTCAATAATGACCTTTTTAATATGCTTTATACTCGATGCCAACCAAATTCATATGATTAAACAAACGGTCAAGGTTAAGGAAAGATACAATACAATTATCTCGTATATCAATGTTCCCAGAGAGAGGATAATTTCCTTATGATATTTCTCCCTGAAAAAGACATGGTGAAGTTGGAAGTAAATTCACATTAGAATATGTAGGTAGCAAATATAGGAAAAGTAATTATTGTTCGATTTTTTTAGTAAACATAAGCAAGCCATTTCTCTCTGCTTCTTTCCCAAATTTTTCTTCACCAAACCCTACTCTCTCCCCCCCCCCTCTCTCTCTCTCTCTCTCTCTCTCTCTCTCCCCTTTACTGTACATCTTTCCCCTCGCTCTAACCACGTTTCCTCTAACTAGGGGCAACTGCCGCAATTTGCGCCTGGTCCCTGGCCCAACAAACCCCTGGAGAGTGTAAAATGTTGGGAGAGAGGGAAGGAGAGAAAGTACAGCCCTACCTATATATAGTCTTTCCACTCACACCATCATCGTTACTCAGTTCACTACCACCTTGCTTTAAACATTATCCCCTCAACTCCACACCTACTATATTTACAACTCCACACCTACTCTATTTACAACTCCACACCTACTCCATTTACAACTCCACACCTACTCCATTTACAACTCCACACCTACTCTATTTACAACTCCACACCTACTCTATTTACAACTCCACACCTACTCTATTTACAACTCCACACCTACTCCATTTACAACGTCTTTCCACCTTTAATATTCACTTCAAATTTCACTTCATATAAACAAGCCGTTCTATTTCCCTTGCAACTCATATTATCACCTCACACAGTATCCATCGATGCCAACCATTCAGTGCACCTTCACACCTATAATCTGTTACTACACTTACACACACACACACACGCAGACACACACACACATACACAGACACACACACAATGGCTTTGATTGCCGAGCTGGAGAACTGATTAATTTCTAAGCCCATTTCCCCGTTCACTTAGCAATGAGTATGTATAGTGAAAAAGAGGTAAGATAAGTCAGCCCAACGCAATGCTGGTCCCAAGTCCCGATAGTTTGAAAGGGTTGGTGTTAGAAATGAGAAACCAAAATACATTGAGCCAACCAGATCCACAGATAATGATGAGTGTTAGGATTAACTATTTGGAGACAACAATATAATATTATCAGACGCATCGACCCCCAATGATGAAAGTGGAAGGACGAAAACAAAATCTATTCCAATGTACAGTTAAATAAAGGACTGTCTGCATGAGAAACCACGTGAGTCCTCAACAAGTGGCATGTGGGTGTGTGGGTGGGTGTCTTGGTGATCAAACTTTCTCCTTGTCATCCTCACACACAACCAGGACTGTGTGTTTTGGCTTCTGTTTCTTGCTTACCTTCTTGGCTTTCTTGGCGACCTTCAGTGCCTTCTTGCCCTTCTTGTGAGCTTTCTTGGCTACCTTCATGGCTTTCTTACTCACAACCTTGTCCTTCTTCTCTGCCTTCTTCTCTGCCTTCTTCAATTCCTTCTTTGTTTCCTTTTCTACTTTCTTCACTGCCTTCTTTTCTTCCTTTGGTTCTTCTTTCACGACCTTCTTTTGCTTCATTACTTTCATTACTTTCTTTACAGCTGCCTTCTCTGCTTTCTTTGGCTCCCCTTTCTTCTCAGCCTTCTTTGAGACTTTCTTCACAGCCTTCTTTGCTACTTTCTTTGCAGCCTTCTTAGAGACTTTCCTGGCAGGTTTCTTAGAGACTTTCTTTACAGGCTTCTTTGAGACTTTCTTTGCAAGTTTCTTTAATTCTTTCTTTGCAACCTTCTTGGATGATTTCCTTGAAGCCTTTTTTGCAGATTTCTTTACAGCCTTCCTTGAAGATTTCTTTGCAGCCTTCTTTGCTACTTTCCTTGCGGCTTTCTTTGAGACTTTCTTTACAGGCTTCTTAGAGACTTTCTTTGCAGCCTTCTTTGCAGCCTTCTTGATGTCTTTCTTTACAGCCTTTGAGGCCTTTGAGGATTTCTTTGCAGCCTTCTTTGCAGCCTTTTTGATGTCTTTCTTTACAGCCTTTGAGGATTTCTTTACAGGCTTCTTAGAGACTTTCTTTGCAGCCTTCTTGATGTCTTTCTTTACAGCCTTTGAGGTCTTTGAGGTTTTCTTTGCAGCCTTCTTTGCAGCCTTCTTGATGTCTTTCTTTACAGCCTTTGAGGCCTTTGAGGATTTCTTTACAGGCTTCTTAGAGACTTTCTTTGCAGCCTTCTTTGCAGCCTTCTTGATGTCTTTCTTTACAGCCTTTGAGGATTTCTTTACAGGCTTCTTTGAGGCTTTCTTTGCAACCTTCTTTGCGGCTTTCTTTGCAGCCTTCTTGATGTCTTTCTTTACAGCCTTCTTTGCAGGCTTCTTTGATGATTTCCTTGCAACCTTCTTTGAGGCCTTCTTCACTTTCTTTGACAAATTTCTTTCCAGCTTCTTTGTGACTTTCTTGTTAGCCCTCTTAGCCTTTTTCACTTGCTTGGACAAGTCTTTTTTAGTTGTCTTTGGAACTTTCTTGGCAGCCTTCTCGGCCTTTTTCACTTGCTTTGACACTTTACTTACGGGTTTCTTTGAGACTTTGCTTGCAGCCTTCTCAATCTTCTTCTCGACCTTCTTCTATTCCTTCTTGGATTCACTTACTGGTTTCTTTTCAGCTGCCTTGGAGACAGCTTTCTTCTCAGCCTTCTTTACCATTTTCTTAGCTACCTTCTTGGCAGCCTTCTTCTCAATCTTCTTGGATTCTTTCTTGGCTTCTTTCTCTGCAGCCTTTTTTATTTGTTTCTTGGCCAATTTCTTCAATGGCTTCTCACTCACTTTTTCTTCCCCTTCTGACTTCTTGCCAGACTCAGATGATGAACCGGAGGAGGACATTTTCATTTCAATCTCCTCCTTCATGTCCGTCATCTTGTCTGCGATCTTGGTGACGTTCTGGTCCCCGAGCTCCAATCCCATCCGTTCAATCTCCGTTCCCTGGGAGTCATGGACCAGGACCGTCATTTCCTGCCCCACTACCATCAAGGTCATCATCATCATCCATCCCAACACCATCAGCAGTAAACTTGTACACCTCATGATGAATTATTATTTTTATATTCAAGTTTTTTTAATTAGAATACTTTGTTATTTGTAAATGTAACATTGTTTAAGAAAAAGACTAAAACAAGACAGAAAGTAGTTTGTGTTATTAAATCCAAAATAAATAAATTGACAGTCAATAAAGGCAGTAAAAATAAAAAATAAAAATAAAATTGTGTTGATAGTTTTCTACACTTATCCTGTCCCATTACGAAAACATGAGTTGTCAGAGAAGGGGACACAAGGGTTGCAAGCTTATGGATCCAAGGCCGCTAAACCTTTGTGAAATAATAATAGGGTAGATGAGAGTTAGGTAGCCGATATCAGATTGGTGAATTAGTATTGTCAACATTATACAGACACCAACTAAAGAATCTTCCGTTGTGTTGACATGAATGAATGGGTTAATTATGGGGGTGCAGGAATAGGGGGACAGGCTTGGGGGGGTTAGGTGGGTGTAGCGGGAGTTGAGATTTTCATGGGGGGTGCAGGAGTAGGGGGACAGTCTTGGTGGGTGGGTTAGTGGGGTGCAGAAATAGAGGACAGGCTTTCTACCCACCCCAAGCTTGTCTCCATTATTCCCGCACCCCCCAAACCCTGTCCCCTACTCCCGCACCCTCCTTAAGGCATTGGAGGGGATATTCAATTTCGTAGTATATTCATTTTCAAGTTGTGTCGCCGCCATCTCGTACCGATACATTATGAACGACTACAAAATCCGAACTCGTTAATCCCAGAAAACTTTGCTATTGATTAGGCTTGATGTCCAGAGGGAGGTAAAGTACAAGGGATTATATAGACTTAGAGCGTCACGGTGCCTGGATTATGGAAGAGCGTTTTCCAGTACCATATGAGTATTTACTATACTGTATAATACTCATATGGTACCGTAGTAAAGATGTGATGTAAGGGTGGTGGGTAGTGAAGGTGTGGCAGTGGAAATGAAGTGGGTATCAGAGGTGAATTTGGCTTAGTAGTGAAGATGTGAAAATTAGTATGCAGGTCTCATTTTTTTTTACGAAATTTGCAATACTGCCGTGAAAACAAAGACAATTCCCATAGACTAACTAACTTTTACTTCGGAAAACTTCTTTGAACTTTGCATATCATATATTGAATCAAACTCACAATGAGCAATTATTCTGCCCCTAAAGCGTGTGCCTATATATCATTAAATTAATATGGGAACGCCACATACAGTACAGTACTTCCGATAGTAACTTATAAATCAATGTTAAATAAAATATCAAAGTAACACTCACAGGAATACATACGACACCTGTAAGTGTTGCTATGTATGTTTGTGTTACAAAACTTACAGGTGTAAGATTTTCCAAAAATGTCTACATCATTAATTTTATCATTCCAAAACAGGAGCAACCATTAATAGCTATCATACCCGCCCCGTATGATTTCTAAACGTCATGATATTTGTCAAGGATAAAGCGTAATTTCAGGACGCGGCATAATGAGCTGCAACATGGGTAGTGATGGCAGGAGCTAATTGGAACAGCCATTTCCACGCCCTCGTCGCTTGTCTGCAGGAACAACAACATGCCGTCCCATCTCTTGCCTAGGAAACAACACATCTCGTCCCATCTCTTGTCTACAGGAACAACACATCTCTTACCATCTCTTGTCTACAGGAACAACACATCTCGTCCCATCTCTTGCCCTGCTGCTGCTGCTGCTACTGAAGTGGTCTCTCCTCGCCTAGCCTTGACCTTGTCTCGTATATCATCACATTACCTCGCATTTAGCCTCGACAATTTCTCCAATTTCATCCCTTCTCGTAATTAATTATTCCACGGTGATGCTTCCAATTACCTTTCGTCAATTTCTTGTATTGCTTCCTACGCTTTACTCGCATTAATACTCATATTCCTTTTTTTTTTTTCCTTAGTCTTGCCTCTAGCTTAACCTTCAAAATTTCTCTGAATTAATAATGCTGCCTCACCTTTTCCTGAAGCGTTTAAACACGTAAATGTAAACAGAAATAAAATGAACAAATAACCGAGTCTTCAGCCAAGCGGACGTCAGGGACTTATAATACTGCCACCATAACTCTGACCTCTGGCTCCGTGTGTAGACTATCTATGTTGACCTTTGGCAATATACAGGTGATACAGGTACAAATGTGTTTGCTTTAATATTGCTCTATGAATAGCTTAGTTATCCGTTATTAAGTACTATTTCTACTAATTTATGTTTTTATGCGTTTGTGTGTGTGTTTTTGTGTATGTTTGTGCTTGTGTGTGTTTATGGATGTATGTATGTGTGTGTGCTGGTTGGTATGCGTGTGTGATTGTGTATGTTTGTGCTTGTGTGTGTGTAATGTTTGAAAATAACACAATGTAATAAATGTATGTCCCCCTGTAGTCTCTTGTTGGTGTAAAGGGACACACAACACCTCCTTGAACAGCAGCAGCTATTTACGAGTCTAGGTCTTACCAACTTTTAGAGACATTCCTGCTAAATTTGAGAAGGAAGGGCAGTGAATCCTCCTCTACCTCCTCCTCCTACAATCCATTCTCCTCCTCCTCAACCTGCTCCTCCAGTCCCTTCTCCTCCTCCTTCTCTACATCCTCCTCCTCCAATCGCTTCTCCTCCCCCTCTACCTCCTCCTCCTCCTCCTCCTCCTATTAAGCTATTACCATGACAGGTCTGACGTGGTAGGGAGCCATGAGGTGTTTGATGACAGGGAACATTCATCAACTCAGAGAGGGAACATTCATCAACTCAGAAATACAGAATATAACAGTTCCATTTCCGGCTGCATGGGGTTAACTTAAAAATCATAAAAAAGTCTCTTCATTGAGGACGCCTTCTTCTGCGACCTCCACGTCCCTTTTCGAGGCAGGGGGTAAAGCCGCTTGGTGAGTGAAGGCTTAAGTTTGTTTTGTCGCGACTTATGGGGCAAGCTTAAAGTTGGAAATTTGTCGTGGCACAGCTGATATTCCCACTCGCCACACCTTCTGCTACACTTTGCCGAGAAATGTTGAGTTAGGTGTAGTGAATGAAGTATTACCCCGATATGCATGGCAGTAAGTTTACACATCAAGCGAAATGGTCACACGATAGAAAAATTGTCGGTACACTCGGGCAAATCATTTTGACATTTCTAACCCTAAAAGGAAACATACTGTACGTAACCAAACACAGCCAAGTGAAAATGGAGCTAAGAAAATTGTCCAACAGTTCCGCCAGCTCAGGATTCGAACCTTGGGGTCTCTCTTTGATCAGGCGAGTGTTCTTAGAGCCACAAAACTACTGGTGCTTCATTAATCTATAGTAAGAAATAACAGTGTTACTCAAGTAGGCCTATTAGTTAAATAAAAGTGCGGAGGGAAACTTAATCACCGGTTTTCCAAAAATAGTTTGACAGAACATCATCAGTTTTTCACCAACACTAGAAATGAAACATATCACTAAAATACAAGCTTATTAAATGAGAGTATAACGGAAACCGAAATATTTATGGACAGGAAGAATGATTTCAACGTAAATTTCAATGTTAATTCTGTATGCTAATATCAGTGCAATGCTGAATTTATCTCGCAGTATAATTCCAAAGGGTTAACAATATTCTTTCCTGCTGTAACTCTTGATAATATTAGAGAGAGAGAGAAGGGGGGTGGGGGGGTGGAGGGGGCTGTGGGAGGCTTGGGAGGGGAGGCAGAGAGAGAGGGGTGAAAGCAAGGGGGGGGGGATAGGGGGGTGAGGGATAGGGAGGGGGGGAACAGGTGGGAACTAAAAAGACTCGAGAACCTTCACTGTACAAACATGGTCATAAATAGCAGAAAGTAGTTGTAATAAGGGAATAAGCAAATAATCAGGTAGTGAAGATGTCTACGAGAGAGAGAGAGAGAGAGAGAGAGAGAGAGAGAGAGAGAGAGAGAGAGAGAGAGAGAGAGAGAGAGAGAGAGAGAGAGAGAGAGAGAGAGAGAGAGAGAGAGAGAGAGAGAGAGAGAGAGAGAGAGAGAGAGAGAGACCAAAACTTCCTCGTCCTCATAAGTACTTTCCAAAGATTTCAAACCTAAAAAGAATCTGAGGTCTTAGAAAGAAGATATAATTTAATTTTTTGAATCGAATTAGGGTCAAACCTCTTATTATGAACGTATGGTTGGGAAGCGTCATGTATATATGATTAAGGGGGTGTGGGAGTAGGGGACAGGCTTGGGGGGGTGGGAATAGGGGGACAGGCTTGGGGTGGATGGAAAGCCTGTCCCATATTCCTGCACCTCCCCTAACTCCCCCAAGCTTGTCCCCCTACTCCCGCACCCACCAAAACCCCCTAACCCCCCCTCCAAGCCTGTCCCCCTATTCCCGCACCCCCTTAAGTTTTACTCGTTTATACATATATCGTAGGCATGGATGTATTTATTTATGTATCAAAATAATAATATAACGCATGTTGCTGTGATGTTTGCTTGCTTGCAGTTTGTGTGTAATATGAGTTTTTGTATGTAAATGTGTGTGTGTGTATTCGCTACTTCTATACTCTCATGCAAATATACACACAGGCAGAGTTATGTAATATTTTGTAATCTCCGTCCGATGTTCCTGTAACGAATTGTTGTATTTGTTGTTGTTGTTGTTGTATGTTGTTGTTGTTGTTGTTGTTGTGATATCAGATTATCATTGATTTTAATATTTGGTAATTCATCTTTCCGTCTATAATATCCATTGCATATTTGATCAATTAATTTCTATCTCTTTTCTTTTTGTCTCTGTCCGATCTCCCTGTCTCTCTATACTTTCCTGTCTGTCTCTGTCCATGTCTCTGTCCTTCATCTATATTCCTGTCTGTCTCTTACGTCTCTCTGCTTAATTAATTCTCTGTCCCATTCTTGCCTTTCTGTTTTTTGTTTGTTTTATGTGCACTTCAATCTCTCTGCCTTTTTGCATATTCCCTTATCTTCCTCTCTTTCTCTGTTTGTCTCTTCTGTCTCTCTGCCTGTCAGTCTCCTTTTCGTCTCTGTCTATCTGTCTGCTTCATAACTCTGTCTGTCTCTCTATCAATGTCCTTTACTATCTTACCTCTTTGTCTGTCTCTATGTCAATGTCCTGAGCTATCTTCCCTCTCTGTCTCTCTCTCTGTCAATGTCCTGAGCTATCTTCACTCTCTGTCTCACTCTGTCAATGTCCTGTACTATCTTATCTCTCAGTCTGTCCACATACTTCCTTATCTACCTGTCCTGGCTATATCATATCCCTAATTTCTCTATCAATCGTTATATTTTTCTCTCGGTGATATTTTGTGTGTGTCTGTCAGCCTATCTGTCCATCACGTGCCTATATGAAGCTGTACGTTCTCAGTTGTGCATGTAAACTACCACTATATATACATGTACGGAAAATTAAAATTACCCCAATTCAATAACACGCTGCCTGTAATTCTCTCTCTCTCTCTATCTATCTATCTATCTATCTATCTATCTCTCTCTCTTTCTCTCTCTATCTATCTATCTATCTATCTCTCTCTCTCTCTCTCTCTCTCTCTTTCTCTCTCTCACTCTCTCTCAATCCCATGTGTCCTACAGTTCAAACTCATACGTATAGTTTTTTTTTTTTTTTTTTTTTTTTTTTTTTTTAACTTGATATTTTTTCGAACAAGATTTTTCAGGTGTCTCTTCTACTCTCTACCTGTCTACAAACTCTGCGAAAAATAATGTTAGTAGAGTTTGTAGACTATGTAGTTTCTATGACATATCTTATCTTATCTTAGTAGTATATATAAAAATAAAACTTTTCTGAAAGGATCTTTTCAAAAAAAAAAAAAAAAACCCGAAGTGAAGGTCGATTCCAGGGTGATTCCGTGATAATGTAATGTATTTTATGTTACAAATGTCGGTTAGATAAGAGTTAACATCTTCACTATTAACTGGAAGAGACATTGCCCTTTATATTTAGCAGAGATAAGCATTAACATCTTCACTACCTGGTGTGACATCTGATTGGGGGGGGGGGGGCGAGCGCAGCGAGCAGCGCCGCAGGCAAAAGCACCAGGCCGCGAAGCCCAGTTCTTGTTCCATAAAAAAAAAAAATCAACGTGTCTTGAGAGAAACTAGACTTGGCTTTCAATTTCTTGTAACTTACTTGTAACTTCTTAATAATAAGAGGAAATAAATAAGCGAAGGTTAAATTTCAAACAATGAAGAGGTGGTCCAAATTTCCTTAAGTAATCGTTTACCCATGATGTGTGTATGCAAATGAGGTCAGAATACTATACTAACACATCATAAGGACTCAGTTAATGCAAATGAGTTTAAGTCGCAGTAATCCTCTTAACAACCACTACTGCTCTTGTTGATATTATTATTGCTATCATAACCACTAACCTCTACTACTACATGCACTACAACCTACAACCACACACACACACGAGAGAGAGAGAGAGAGAGAGAGAGAGAGAGAGAGAGAGAGAGAGAGAGAGAGAGAGAGAGAGAGAGAGAGAGAGAGAGAGAGAGAGAGAGAGAGAGAGTGTGTGTGTGTAGTAGAGAGGATATGACAAATTTTAAGACAGTGAATGACAGACAAAGGAGAGTGGCACAGTACAGGAAGGAGAGTGGTACAGAGAGTGGCACAGTACAGTAAGGAGAGTGGTACAGAGAGTGGCACAATACAAGGAAAAGAGTGGTGTAATGAGGAACACAAACTTAGTGGCACAGTGCAAAAAGGAAAGTGAATGAATGAGAGGCAGACAGGGGGAGTGGCAAACCGAATTATAAGAGCATTCGACCGAGATGCCAAATTAAGTCTTCGGAGATAACGAGTGGCAGGAAGTGAGTGGCAGAGTGAGTGGCAAGCAGTGAGTGGGCAGCAGAGAAGAGTGGCAGAGTGAGTGGCAAGCAGTGAGTGGGCGGCAGAGGAGAGTGGCTGGCAGACTCGAGTGAACTAAGCCATCTTGCAGTCGTTGGTGTGGAAATGGTCTACACGGAGATAGAATTGGTGTGGATAGTGGTACGGCTCTGGTGACTGGTACCCTACACCTCTGAGGAAGGAAGGGAGGCAGAAGTGGTATAGTAAGTGATGTAGCTCTGAGGAAGGAAGGAGGCAGAAGTGGTATAGTAAGTGATGTAGCTCTGAGGAAGGGGGGAGGCAGAAGTGGTACAGTAAGTGATGTAGCTCTGAGGAGAAAGGGAGGGAGGGAGAAGTGGTACAGTAAGTGGTACAGCTCTGAGGAGGGAGGGAGGAGAGTGGTACAATGCAGTAAGGAGAGTGGTGGTGCAGAGAGTGATATAATGCAAGGAAAAGATTGGCGTAGCAAGAAACAGAAACTTTGTTAGAGTGCAGAAAGAAAAATGTTGCAGAGAATGACACGACACAGGAAGTAAAGTGGTACAGAAAAAAATTATACAGAGAATAATAAAATACATTACACAGAAGAAGGTGTAGAGTGGTGCAGAGAGTGGTATAGAACACTACTGACTGGAAAAGGGATCTTAGCTGAGGAGGAGGACGGACATAAGGAGAGGTATAAACAGTGGTACTAGTCAATAGTCCTGGCAATACTTTCCAATGAGATGGCATCGAAAAATTATTCGAAACTATAGCTGTTGGTCTCTGCAATATTAGTTCATAAAATTCACTCTTAATGACTCGGCTTTTATTCACAAGGTTGCAGAACTTTAGACGATGACTGTACAGGGTATGACACAAGGCGGGATACATTATAAGATACATATAAGATACATATAAGATACATATAAGAGAGGTACAAAGAATAGAGTGAGTGATACAAAGCATGTCATTGTTGTCTGTCTCCACTTAATAACAAATGCCAAACTTCTCGTACTAAAATATGCAAATCCTGAGAATTGTGACCCCAAATGAGGGAAAGGAATTGTGATTCTTTCAGTCCACGAATCTTAGTAAGTTCCAGGGATTCAGAAACTGTCTCAGAGAAGTTAGGTGTGATGAGCAGATTTCCATTAAGGATCCTGTGATGCAGTCTAAAAGTTGGAGAGAAATGAGTCCTTCAAATATTGCCACGAAACACCACCTATTGGAAAGGAGCTTGTTTCGTGGCATGGTTAGGAGGAATCAGAAGTCTCCAATATTATACACGATTATTACTAACATTTTTTTTTTTGGAGAAGCACCAATCTCCACCATTTTCCTAATTGCTGAATGCTCTAAAGTGCCAAATATTCCAAAAAATTATCGTGCTAAAGTGGAAAAATCAGGTTTTTTGTTTTCTAGTTTTTAGTTAGGAAATCAACATACATCAACATGCTAAAGAGGAAATTACTTTACACAGAACGAGACTATATTGTGCTTACTCTCTGTCTGTATCTGAAGTGTAATGGGGATGAAGGAAGAGAGAGTGAGAGTGAAGGAAGAGAGTGAGAGTGAAGGAAGAGTGAAGGAAGAGAGTGAAAGTGAAGGAAGAGAGTGAGAGTGAAAGAAAAGAGTGAGAGTGAAGGAAGAGAGTGAGAGGAAGGGAGAGTGAAGTGAGAGGAAGTGGTATGTGATGCCTTTCCTCCTCACATTCACTTTTCTGTTCCTCGTATTACACATCACATTTATCATTCTCCCTTTTGGTAATGATAACTTTCTTCACATTCATCTTTAAGTAAATACATTTCTCCAGTATCTTGTTTTAAGACCGAGGAGTTGATATTTTTACTCTATAAAGACACAACCCATATTGTCTTGATAAATAAGATGCAAAGTTAGTAACGTATAACGCTTGCTTCCTTTCAGTACATTACCTTATTCTGTGCTACAGGATATAACAGCTAAAAACAATCAATAACCACGGTCAACAACAACAACAACAAATAATCAACAACATTAACAATAAACACAGAAGCTTATACCCATCAACCAACAGTATCTCAGATTATGTAAAGAACACTAATATATTCCTGACACTTTCAACTGTGTGAAATATTTACGAGTCCTTATAATATCAGATAATATTTAAGTTTACATTAATATATCAAAATACAATTCATTACACATGCCAATAGCTCACTTATATTCCACAGGTGCTTCTTCTCCTTTAAGTGTGTTCTGTCATCCCTTTCCTCACACTGTTTTCATCTTGATCTTACTCACTCTTCCTCTCCCTCTCCCTCACACTCATTCCTCCTTCAGTATTCACCTTCCTTCTCCATTACAATCCTTCCTTCCTTCCTTCCTTCCTGTCTTCTCCTCAAGTTCCTACTTAGACTTCTTTGGCAAACTTCCTTTTTCTGTCAAACTCACTCCTCTCCATCTGTCCCTGAGTGTGTGTGTGTGTGTGTGTGTGTGTGTGTGTGTGTGTGTGTGTGTGTGTGTGTGTGTGTGTGTGTGTGTGTGTGTGTGTGTGTGTGTGTGTGTGTGTGTGTGTGTGTGTGTGTGTGTTTGTATGTGTGTGTGTGTGTTATTATTGTTCTAAATAAACCGAATACTTGAAGGAAAAAAATAAGATAATAGTTAATTACCTTCGTAGCCTAACCCTAGAGACATGTCTCTTTACCTGTCTGTCTCTTTACCTGTCTGTCTCTTTACCTGTCTGTCTCTTTACCTGTCTGTCTCTTTACCTGTCTGTCTCTTTACCTGTCTGTCTCTTTACCTGTCTGCCTCTTTACCTGTCTGTCTCTCTACTAACCAAACTCCTTACAGCAGCTCGTGTGGTACAACTTTCTCACCACTCCAACTCCTACAAGGCTCCCCTTTGGTTAATTACCTTACATAATTACACCTGGTCGCATGTTGAGTGAGGTATTGAGGACACGGGCCAAGGGATATTATTGCCACCTTGGGATTTCAGCCTTAATACGTGAAGACCGATGGAGTATTTTAACTAATTGATTTACTCTTTACCACTCGGGGCTGCTCGGTCAGACAGCTTGAGGAACTTTAACAACCAACATCGCTTTACCACTCAGAGACAAACATTTTGACTCGTCGACGATGGGAAGTATTTTTGTACATTAGTGTACCGTGATTCCTCCAAAGTATGTCAGGGAACAGGACCTGATTAACAAACAAATAATGGTGGTTTGTTGCTTGGAATATTTTGGAGGAATCAGTTGCTCCAAATTAACCAACACTTTAGACCTACTTCTCCGTTAAGTCAGCTACAAAAACCTCACAATATTCTTTATCAATCTTTACAAATGATAAAGTACAATATATCTATTTCTCACCTTCATCTTTGACTATTATTACCAAAATTTCATCACTTCTTATTTTCGTAGTACCCATGAATCCTATGAGTAGCCTATCCATCAAAATCCGCTAATAAATCATTAGTTTTTATGGTAGTAAACAAATAAACAAACAGATAAACAAATAAACAAACAGATAAATAAACCAGCAGACCAACAGCGATAAAACTCCGTATACGAAGGTCATAATAATCCTTAGATCAGGCAATAAATGAAACACTGACCAAATTGGGCTTCAGATACATATAACTTCGTCTCTGGGATTATTTTAATGACCTTCCTGCATTTCGACGGATCCAAACAGTTGCACTGAATTGAATTGCATAAATGATGGTACACAGCAAACATGATATAATTCGTGTTGTTACTATATTATGTTGTTACTATATGTTGTTACTATATTATGTTGTTACTATATGTTGTTACTACATTATGTTATTACTACATGTTGTTACTATATTATGTTGTTACTATATGTTGTTACTATATTATGTTGTTACTATATGTTGTTACTATATTATGTTGTTACTATATGTTGTTACTATATTATGTTATTACTACATGTTGTTACTATATTATGTTGTTACTATATGTTGTTACTATATTATGTTGTTACTATATGTTGTTACTATATTATGTTGTTACTATATGTTGTTACTATATTATGTTGTTACTATATGTTGTTACTATATTATGTTATTACTACATGTTGTTACTATATTATGTTGTTACTATATGTTGTTACTATATTATGTTGTTACTATATGTTGTTACTACATTATGTTGTTACTACATGTTGTTACTATATTATGTTGTTACTATATGTTGTTGTTACTATATGTTGTTACTATATTATGTTGTTACTATATGTTGTTACTATATTATGTTGTTACTATATGTTGTTACTATATTATGTTGTTACTATATGTTGTTACTATATTATGTTGTTACTATATGTTGTTACTATATATTCTGCTCGCTCGTAGATGGACTATTTTTCTCTCTATCAAAGTGTACAAAGTTTGGTCTAGTAAAGGAGGGTAAGAAAAGGGTAAGAAAAGGGTAAGAAAAGGGTAAGAAAAGGGTAACAAAAGGGTAACAAAGGGGTAACAAAAGGGTAAGAAAAGATTTAGGAATAGATGGACCATGAGGGGTGCATGAAATTATACGACATTATGAAGGGAAACCAAGAAACCTTTAAAATGAGACGAAGGAAATTACAGAGAGGGAGTTGAAGACTAGAGTTTCTGATCCTCAAGACGCCCTACATAAATTATTACCCTTAAAACACACACACACATACACACACACACACACACACACACACACACACACACACACACACACACACACACACACACACACACACACACACACACACACACACAAATGAGGGAGACTAATTCGAGAAGACTTATAGGTGATTGGGGAAACCTTGTGTCCTTCTTGAATGGAGTAAAAAAACATAGGTGACTGAAGCTGTCATTTCGCTACATATATTATATTTCACTGTACCGTAAGTAATAACTGACGGGCTAATTTCAGAGAGCAAGAGAATAATAATAATAATAATAATAATAATAATAAAGTAAGTAATTGCTACATTTCCCTTATATTTCTTTGTAATTAACTCGAAACCTACTGTTGTAGTTTCTCTTCCATGTAAATAATAAGATATCTGCTATGCATTTACTTCATTATAAATTAAGTGGTGCGTCTACTGAATTATTTTAAATTATTGTATATGAAGAGATACGGGAACGGTACCCATTTTGCATTAATTTCCCATATTTCATAAATTTTCTTTACGACGGAAATAATTCGTTCATGTAAAAATGCATCCACTCCCATTCTTAATTTATGGTACGAAATATAAGTCTAAAAGTTTATTCCATGTTTTTTTTTTTTTTTTTTTTTTTTTTTTTAACGTATTGGACAGTATTGTGTGTGTAAATGTGTGTTGTAATTTATCTTGCTAACTGTTATGTGTACTGGAAATGCTAAGAAATGAGATAAAGGAGTAAGTGCATATTCTCCAGCTTAGGAAAATTGTACAAAGCTGTGGGAAATGAATGCAAAATATAATACGTATGTTTGTATGAGGGTGAACAGATGCATCAACCTTTATCCTGACAATACACACACACACACACACACACACACACACTTAATTAACTACACACACACACACACACAACTACACACACAACTACACATACAACTACACACACACACACACACAAGAAATGAGTTAAATTTATTCCTTTAACTAAAATTTATTCAGAAGCACAGTGTTGGTATTCTGAGATGACATTCCGACACCAACATTATCTCAAGAAGGAAGGAGTGTGTAGGAATGCTGGTAAGATTTTCATGTTGATGCAGCCCTCTCCAAGGTGACTCCTACTAATGCATTCACACAATATATGCTTTCTGAAAATGTGGTGAATTTACAAGCATATAAACTTTCGTGTAGTTGTGGATGCTTTTGGGTTGACTTGGTGTAAAGTATATTGTCGTTGTTGTCTGCGGCAATAATATTAAGAGAAAAAAAAATTACGAAATGATGCCACGTTCAGGTTCTGGAAGATACTTTATGAAGTCGGGTTTTCCAGCTCTCTAGATCGAGGGTAAATATCATGATGACAGTTTTATTGATTGTTCGACTAAAATATTTAACAAGAAAAGTGAAACCATTAGGAATTTTCTAACCATCTAGACTGAATGCTGTTTTGGGTAGAGTGAGTATCGACTGTATAAACTGCATCGATTTATTAACGTTGTGAATGTGGTTACTTCAAATAGGTGAATGCATATGAATACTGACTATATAGAGGTTCCAAGAGTTCGCCATTCTCACACCCAATGACTTTCTTAAGATCCCGGGCCAGATAAATAAGTCAGCGTACCTTCTTGTACCCATTTACGTGTCAGACCCCATATGGTGCAGATTCCAGCCCCCTAGGGTGATGAACCATTACTCTACTATATATAGATCAAAGAGTCTCGGAGGTCATCTTAATGTCGGCAGTAACTTTTAGAAGCCAGAGGTGCTACGATGAAGGGATTAGATTACAGTGTGGGGTAAAAATACAACTAGAAACCTGAAGGGATTAGGCTACAGTGTGGGGCAGAAATACAACGAGGAACGTGGAGGATTAAACTACAGTGTGTGGTAAAAATACAAAAGGCAACGTGGAAGATTAATCTACAGTGTGGCTAAAATACAACTAGGAACCTGAAGGATTAAATTACAGTGTGTGGGGCAGAAATACAAGTAGGAACGTGGAGGATTATACTACAGTGTGGGGCAGAAATACAACGAGGAACGTGGAGGATAAAAATAATAAATGTGAAAGGGAGAAGCAGACGAAGAGGAGAACACATAGATAGAGAAAAAAAGAGGCGAAACGAGGCACACAGAACCACAGATGAAGCCAAAGTGTATGTGAAAAAGATCAATAGTGATAAGTCAGGGTGAACTAAGTAACTGGCGACAGAGAAAAGTAGACGTTGAGCTAAGCAGGTGTGGATGAGTTCTTGAAGACGTGTTGTTGGTATGTAGGTGGTCGTTTGGTTTGTGTGAGTAACAACAGGGAATACACTGATGATTATGCAAGGACACACCAGTAACTTTTATGAGGAAGATATGCTTGGTTTTCATGGACGTATGCCTGTACGAAAAGTATGATTATGTCGAGAAGTGAAAAGTGTTTGCCAGAGCGGAAAGAAGGATAATGGGATGGTGGAAAATGAAAAAGTACCGAGACCTAATCAGACGGGAACTGGCCAAGTGGATGAGGGACCTAAACTAGTGACCCCCCACGAGTAGCAGAGGTGTGATGAATCTTCTGAGGTACGGAGGCTGGAATAATTACTACCTCTAAATGGAGTGACAGCAGCTGATCTCAAGGCATCTCACGTCATTATGTATTCTCGCTGGTTGTAGCATTCAGGTTATTCCATCCTATCCCTCTTAATGCAGTTGTGTGTATGTAGGTGTGTGTGTGTAGGTGTGCGTGTGTGTATGCTTGTGTTTGTGTGTGTGAGAGAGAGAGAGAGAGAGAGAGACTGTGTGTGTGTTTACGTCTCAGTGTGTGTGTTTGCAAGTCTTTCATTACATACGTGCCTGCATACTTTGTGGCATGGAGGAGGGCTCTTATATGTTTGTATGTGTGTGTGTGTGTGTGTGTATGTGTGTGTGTGTGTGTGTGTGTGTGTGTGTGTAATAATATCTTGGTGTTGTTAATGGTGCCCTGGAGTTGAATTAAGCATTACCTATTGTCCAGAGTGGGAACAGGAAGAGCAACAACAACAACAACAACAACATCATTACTTCAACAACAACATCTTCATCATTACCATCACCACCATCCTCATCATCATCACCACCACCACCACAATCCCCATCCTCACCACAAACACAACCACCAACACCAACCTTTTCCTCATCACTACCATCACCACCATCCACCTCTCCTCTCCTCATCACTACCATCACCACCATCCACCTCTCCTCTCCTCATCACCCCAGCCAGCGCCAGACTCACTCAACCCCTGCGAGTTTACTGGTGTCTACATTTTCTACCTGACTTTAATAACCTGCCTCTCTCAGTGACTCAAAACTCCCACCAGCTACATTACAGAACCTGACCTCACCCTGCTACACTCTCACCAGGGGCTTCCAAAATTAAGAGGGGTTTATAGCACATGTTTCTTGGCATAGTTTGGAGGAATCAACAAAAGACCTTGCATGGTACAGTTGCCTCCAAAGATAATAATAATCCCTCCTTCACTTCTGGTATTGATGTGAACCATTTAGAACAGTTGCGATTTAATATCCAAATGGACAAAAAAAAAAAAAAAAAAAAAAAAAAAAAAAAAAGCACACACACACACACACACACACACTCACTTTAGGGCAGTGCATATTCAAAATTGCCTTGCTTCACAGGAGGAGAGGAGGTGCTTAGAGACATACTGTACATCCCTGACTTATAAGCACCATTTCTCTATTATCTATTTGGCTGATATCTGACTGCTTGTACTCCTTTGGATCTTGTTAAATTCAGTACTACATGATTAGAAAATGAAGGAGTGGTGAGAGCAAACATTAATCCTAGACTTTAATGCCTTTACCTAATCAAGCAACTTCCCAGGTACTTTGGCTAACCTTTGATTATTTGGATCATGATGTATCCTTTTAAATATGCTAATACCTCATTTGATGTGTGTGTGTGTATGACAGAGAGAGAGAGAGAGAGAGAGAGAGAGAGAGAGAGAGAGAGAGAGAGAGAGAGAAAGGAGTGAGTGGGTTATACTGAACACACTGGCTGGCTTCGTTACAGTAAAGTGGTTGGTTGGGTTGAGTCTAAGTCGTAAACTCCAGCACACAATTAAACTCACAACCAATTCTATGTGATATAATACATAGGATATTATACACTACACACACACACACACACACACACACACACACACACACACATACACACAGACATTGCAGCTTATTAGTTCCTTTTAAAACACTAAAATAATAACAATAATACTTTAGTCGTAAGTATATCTGATCATTTATAGTTTTAAAGGGAGAGTATAGTCTATATTTGGTACATTGGAGTGCCTTGATTCCTTCAAAGTATGCCAGAAAACAGACCCAGATGAACAAAAATAATGATGGCCTGTTGCTTGGAATAGTTTGGAGGAATAATATACTCCGGATTTACCAACAAACACTGTATCCTCCTCTTAATGGCTCAATATTTAATACCATATAGTCTAATAATTAATCAGAGGCTCACTTACCACATTTAGTTTGATGCTAATTATTATGGTTATTTTCCCCATCAGTATGCCAGCCAGTCTGACGTGAGCCAAGCACCAATTTTATCTTGCCCAGAAAAAAAAAAACATCCATCCCCTTTGTGAATCGGGATGCAAAAAAAAGAAAAAAATGTTCCGTGATTAGCAAAGCAATATTGTGAGGCGGCCCAGTGATGAGACAAGCGGCTGGCTGGCTGGACTGGGTGGATAATTAGGCCAGATAACCGGACGCCGTGGGGCCATCTAAGTGAAAGATGTCCGTAATCCCTTATTGGAAGTAAGGCCCTTAGTTTAAACAAATTTGAGGGCCCTTACTGGAGCTCTATGAACCCTCCAAATAATCCAGGCCACATAACGCTTCAGTGTTTCGAATAGGGAATCTGTTGCCTGGAGTAATTTGGAGAATTCATAGAGCTCCAGTAAGGGCCCTCAGTTTTTTTTTTTTAACTACGGATGTAAGTCCTTGGCAACGCGGTCATTTGGGGTCGAAAAAAATAAAGTTGGAATCGTTCTTGAGTGGAGTGATTTTTACAGTGCAGAGCAAGAGAATAATAATAATTTAAAAAACGTAAGTAATTGCTACATTTCCCTTTTTATTTCTTTGTAACTAACTCGAAACCTGCTGTTGTAGTTTCTCTTCCACTAAATTAATAAGATATCTGCTATGCATCTTCTTCATTATAAATTAAGTGGTACATCTACTGAATTCTCCAAACTATTGCAAGCACCAGAACATCATTATATTTGTCCAACTGGTCCTGTTTCCTGGCATACTTTGGAGGAATCAAGGCACTCCAATCTACCAAAAGTATACTATCCCTTTAATTAATGGGGTGGTGGGATTATATAGCTTCATCTCCGGTCTAAATCTGGTGGCTGTCATATTTTCAGGACATGTAAAGTCACAAGGTTAAGTTCTGCCTCTTCATGAATAAAACCGACGAATCAACCAGAGGCCAACAACACCCATAATTTTACATAATATTAAACGAAGCTGTTGCATTGGATCCTGCTCCAGAACATTTATTAATTTTGTACGAGGATGTATTGTAAAGTTTATTTCTCCTGCTGGTGGTCATTAACTCACAACTATCTCCATTACTTATGCTTAAATAGGAAAACATACATGTAATACTACGTTCATACTTCATATGCAGCGGAAAGTATTATATGATATTAGTTATAGGCATCCATCCATTATACTCGTAGTACCGTCATATTTCCAGTGATATAAAAAATATAAATACTGTGCTCACAACATTACCACAACCATAACCTCCATTACTTAATTATAATACTCATGTTTATTTATCAGACTCTGGCGGAAACAGCATCCTCCTACCAACCCCTACAGGCAATATATTCCCCCTAGTAATTAAAGCCATCAAGTTCTATGAATGAATATATTTTTAAATGCCTCTGTATCTATTCCAGCCTCATTACCACCACCGAGACCCTCACCACAAACACATTTAAGGGGGGGTGGGAATTTGGGGACAGTCTACAACATTTCGTAAACCCATTCAATACGATTCCTATTTTCTCGCCCATAATACTTTCTGAACTGGGCCACAACAAGTAATTCAGAAAGATTCATCTCACTTCGTAAGTTTACTCTATAACACATCACATTTTATATTAGTACACAACACACCCTTCTAAGGCTTATCCGAACTCGTTTACCAAATGTTTTCCTAAGGCAACAAAATCTTATGTTAATTATAGTTTGTTTATAAAGCAAGCTATTTATCGGCCAATAATACCTACATAAAGCCCGATTTACGTACCCATTCTAATAATACAACGTCAACAACACATTACGTAATAACACCTGAGGTCCTCACCTCATTCAAAACACGTCCATAACTCGTCCCCATCCAACCCATCCCATCCCATCCCATCCATCCCATCCCATCCCATCCAACCCATCCCATCCAACCCATCCCATCCCATCCCATCCCATCCACCAAATACACAGCCACTACAGCCACAGCACTCTCCAGTGGAATGACGTCCATTACAAGTCTTTATCTATTTCAGGCAAAACTGTATAAATGATATAATTATTTATATTACCTTTCACATAGGCATTCTTAAAAATGTTGTACTGTCGGTCCAAATCTGAAGCACATGTGAAACATATATAGATATAAGTGAATAGCTTAAATATAACCTCTATGTTTTGTTGTCTGATGCGATATCTGATCGGTGTTCAGATTTATCGTCTTGTTACTTATTGATTAGTGGTCCTTTTCTTTTCTTCTCAGTCTGACATATATTTTAGAGCCTTTTCTTCTATGAAATTCTGCCTAAACAACGAAATAAATAACTATACAATGAAAAGAAAATTGATGTGAAAATTGTTGCTGAAGCTTTACTTAAATTTCTTGGACCGGATCTTCACTATCTGTAAAGTGAGAAAAGGTCAGAAAAGTCTTATACAAGGGAGAAGAAAAAGAGAGAAGAGGCGCAGCAAATACAACGGAAAAAGAAGTGAAAGAGAGTGTTTGACGACAGGTAAGGGATTGGGTGGGTCCTTTGAGGCACCCAAACACTTAAAGTATTGCTCACATCTCTGTAGGCAATACCCCCTATGGTGTTACTCCCCATTTATATGAAGTATATATAACTTTCACCCCACAGGTATTTTTTGTATTTTGTATTATTTTCATCTATACACGTAGAATTTTTTGTATTATTAGTTTCTCTTTATATTATTATTCATCTATACAGAGTGGTTCACAATCGTCTTTTTTTCTATAAGTTGAGTTGAGTTGTTTTCCTGGTAACTCATTTTCTCTCATTTGTTTTAGTAAGTTAAGGGGTTTAGGAAAACATAACTTTGTTGTCAGTGGAATGAAGTTGTATTTCCCACAAATTTAACTTGATATCAAGATCCTCAACAGAGCTCAAGCCTTCTCCTGCATATCCACAGTGGTAAAGACATGTTGCTGTCTGTTTACCACATACTGTACATTTAGTGATCGTTCATTGCTTAATACATATTCAATATAGCCTCCCATCATAACTTCATTATCTCCCCCAAAGACTTTAATGTTCCTCAAATCTTCAAGGCAACATAATAATGGCGTTCTGTTGCTTGGAATAGTTTGAAGGATTCAGTTGCTCCAGAATTACCAACACAAAACATCGCCCTTTAAGTAATGACTGACTTCAACAACGGGTCGTCAAAGGCTTCTTTACTAAGGCTACTGTCTTATTACAATTTGGGTCTGAGCTGGCCTTTGTAATTTCGGCCAGTCTCATTTTCCACCCCGACGCAGAGACACACAAAATAATTCATGCTTCCTGGTGAGCCGTGCAATTTTTCTCTTCTCTCGCATTTTTTTTTTTACATTCTCTACGTTGTAAACTAATTTAACTTGCGGCAGCAGATTTTAGGATGCTATATATATGTTTTTGTTTTGTTTTTTGTTGGTGGTGCACTGCTATGTCTTCTGTATATTATGTGCTGATAATATTTATGGAGGGCTATACGGAGTCCACTATATTCTGAAACATTACAGATCCCTTCCTTGTATCGTGAAGTGTTTTTATTTTTGTTGTTGTAGGATGAACATCAGTAACTCTTCAAGTCATCCAAAGTATAATGTCCCTTTTCACAGGCCAATGTTGTTGTTGTATTACTTTATATCCTTGACAAAATATCTCAGTCACTTTAATTATAATATTGAGGTTGATGTACGTACGCTGCACCGATTAATTTTCATGTTATTAATGAAAAAAACAAAACAACTTCAAACTGCGAAAGCTTATATTACAGCTGCTGACGTCACCATATATATATATATATATATATTTATGAATAAGGCCAGACATTTAATCTTTGTGGAGGTAAACACAAAGTATGTATAAAAAGGTGGGGGGGCTACATATGCTGGCAAATTTGGAGCAACTAACTCCTCCAAAATACTTCAATAAACAAAATATCTTAAGTCTCGATGACATGGTCTGTTTTCCCCCATAATTTAGAGGAATCAATAATCTTTAATGTACCAAAAGTTGTGTGTATTACTTTCTTTATCTATAAACTAGATCTTACGTCTTTGATAATATTGCTATTATATACGACAAAGGTAAATCCAATTACTCTGAGAAGTTTTTGGTGAAGATTTTTATGATAAGAAAAAAAAACAAGACATCATTCGATGCCAACACCGCGCCTTAATAAAGATCATTTCCGCCACCACAGCGACCACTCGCCCTTTGCTATCTTTATTTTATTGTGACCTTGATCTTCGACCGATTTTGCCCAAAAGTTAATCATTTTGTTTTATGATAAATATCTATCAATATAAAAAAAATGAACATCCTACGGCTAAAAACCTGTGGACGCTAGACCATAAACAGAGAGAGAGAGAGAGAGTAGAGATAGTGAAGGTGAGATAATATGTGAGAAGAAAATGTGTGTGTGTATGTATGAGCCCATGTACAGAAAGACTTATAGAATGAGAAACGGAACGAAAAAAAATACGTATGGACTGTACTCTATTATATAACACGGTATAATGAGACACGAAGCTTCAGACTAATGAGAGAAAATGAGTTACCAGGAAAACAACTCAACTCAACTTATAGAAAAAAAGACGATTGTGAACCACTCTGTATAGATGAATAATAATATAAAGAGAAACTAATAATACAAAAAATTCTACGTGTATAGATGAAAATAATACAAAATACAAAAAATACAAAAAATAATACAAACATTTTACGTGTATTGATGAAAAATATGAATACAAACAAATAATATAATAATAATAATTCTACAGTAGTTAATTATGTAGAGAAACTAATATTACAAAAAATTCTGCATGTATAGATGAAAAATATGAATACAAACAAATAATATAATAATAATAATTCTACATTAGATTATTTTGTTACACGCTATGCTATGAAAAACGACCTTATTGTGTATAGATGTACACACACACACACACACACACACACACACACACACACACACACACACACACACACACACACACACACACACACACACACAGCACACTATATTATTATACACACACTCACTCAAAAAGCACAAGTACACAAACGCACACACAACTCTCTTTTGCATGTCCATTATTCTCTCTCTCTCTCTCTCTCTCTCTCTCTCTCTCTCTCTCTCTCTCTCTCTCTCTCTCTCTCTCTCTCTCTCTCTCTCTCTCTCTCTATCTATCTATCTATCTATCTATCTATTTATCTCTCTCTCGCTGACTGATATCTCCCATTTATTGCCATCTTCTCCTTTCATCTCTCGGCATATTCATCTCCTCTTTGTCACTTTTTTGTTCCCCTGTCTTTTCATATAATAATTCTTCCTTGTTTTTCGTGCAACAAACAACGCTTCAGTCTGTCTGTACCTGACCTTCACTGTCTCACTGTTTCGCCTCCTTGCATCCATTATACTCCTACTTGCACTTATATTCTCTTGTTATTTGTGTGTGTGTGTGTGTGTGTGTGTGTGTGTGTGTGTGTGTGTGTGTGTGCGTCTCGTCGTTCTCTGGTTGTTTGTCGGTGTGTGTGTGTGTGTGTGTGTGTGTGTGTGTGTGTGTGTGTGTGTGTGTGTGTGTGTGTGCGTGTGTGTGTGTGTGTGTGTGTGTCTCGTCGTTCTCTGGTTGTTTGTCGGTGTGTGTGTGTGTGTGTGTGTGTGTGTATCTTATCTTTCAATTATTTATCTATCTGTTTATTTCTGGAACATCTCTCTGTCGTTGCCTATCTCTCATTCTTTTATTATCTCTATCCCAGACTTCCCCTCTATCTCTCTCGCTCTCAGTAGCTCTTTTCACGCATCTGTTCTCACTTGCCAATATTCTCTCTCTCTCTCTCTCTCTCTCTCTCTCTCTCTCTCTCTCTCTCTCTCTCTCTCTCTCTCTCTCTCTCTCTCTCTCTCTCTCTCTTGCCAACATACAGTAATACTACTTTCTCCTCCTTTTTATGTATATTCCTCCCAGTCGAGTAAGGTCATAAACTTTGTATTCCTGTGTGAATTATTCTCATTTACACCAAGGGGGAAGGTATAGTTTTTTTGTCTGCCGTTTCCAGCAAATATAACTCACACTTCAGATTTATTTACATTTCCTGCCTGGGTGCCAATGGGGTCGCTAGCTTTAAGGGGCATGGTGCAGTGTTTGGCAAATATAGGAGCAACTGAATCCTCCAAACTATTCCAGGCAACAGAACACCATTATTTTTGTTCATCTGATCCTGTTTCCTGGCATACTTTGAAGGAATTGAGGCACTCCAATGTACCAAAAACGAATTACCACCTAAAGAGGGATGGTGCAGCGTTGCCAGATTTTTTGAGGCAAGTGATTCCTCCAAAATATACGAGGAATCTTTACAGGCCCTTATATAGAGTAGGAAATATGTTGGGTTGCATCGTTTGGAGGAATCAGTAGCCCTCCAATTATCCCACAACACACGACCCCAGTCAGGGAGATGCTGGCATAGGCTGGTGCTGAGAATTATTATAAAGGTAAACGATTCCTTCCAAATTATTGCATGAAAATAATTGGTCCCTTCACTTAGTTCATTTGGTTTGTTTCTTAGCAAAATGTGTAGACACAGTAGCCTTCAGTGTACAGAAAGTGTCCTACTCCTATAAACATTATAATCCTGCATCTCCCTTGCCAATAGATATGATATTAATATAATGGACTATATTGGGAACTCTCTAATGAAAAGATCGTACACTCTCTAGTATTAAATTATATGGCAATGACATTATTCAGGACCGAGAGAAATGACACCGAGAAAATGTTGTAGTCCCAGTAGGCCTATAGTAGTGTTCTTTTTATCTCTATCTCAACACACCTTAGATATAAAGTTAGGAAGAGTAATGCATTTCATAAAATTGTGTTAGAAACTATAATCATGTTGGCAGGTCTTGCAATGAAAATGATTGGAGGCAGCTGTGTGCGTTTCATATTATACAGTTGACTATCATCAGTGCTTATAAGAACACCCCCTAGACAGACTGTATGATGAACCTCCCTAAATACTCAACTAAACCATCTTCTCCCCAGAGACGTTCATATGAAGAAACACAAACCAGTATATATTTCAAAATGTAAGACAATCAACCAAAGAAAGTTATGTTAAGTTAGTTCATGTGTGTGTGTGTGTGTGTGTGTGTGTGTGTGTTGGAGAGGTTGTGTGTTTGTGATTCTACACTTGATCCGATTATCTTCATACAAATGTCAGTCATCAGTCTTGTTAACTACATGTGAGGCGAGAATAAAAGTGAAGTAAAACAGACTAGCGTGTCGCAAAAGATCAGAAAACCACATTGGCCCTACTGTAGATAAACAACAATGTGACATAAAAGACCACATCCACCTTATACAAACAACAATGTGACATAAAAGACCATATCCAGTGAAACCCAAGGATCCTCAACCCAACAGGATTTTTAATTTATTTTTAAGGTCTCTGTTTTCCTTCCCATACTGTGAACCACGATACGATACTTTGGAAGAGATGGCACTATGGAGTTGTAGATAACTTGATTATGCTATTCCTGCTAGAGACGTGGAAGTTGCAAAACATTACCACCGAAGAACATAGAAGGTACCAACTTTGACTGTAGCACTTTTTTCCTTTGTGTTTACCTTTCCCCAGCCAGCCAACCAAACATCCTACCAACTACCAACCAACCAGCCAGCTAGCCAACCAACCAACCTACCAACTACCAACCAACCAACCTATATCATTCATACATCAATATAACCAGACAACCAATCAAGCAACAAACCAACCACACACCCAACAAACCAACAAACCACCATATTAAATAAACAACAATATAACTATAACCAGACAAACAACCAACCAACCAACCAAACATACAACAAACCACACAGCCAACCACACAACCAGACTCTCCATCTCATTAACCATAAACTCCTTTTGGGAAGACCTCAATTTAGCCTAAAGATCATTATTCCTTCCACCACCACCCTGCCAGCCACAGCCACAGTCCCCACCCATCATCCCTTTATATGCACAACCAACCAGGGGGACAACTCACCTATCGCCGTCGTAACACTTCCCACTGTATCCGTCTATCTCCGTTTAAAAATACACCTGACGAGTATTGGTGTGTGTGTGTGTGTGTGTGACAGAAAATAAATAAACCTTTTATATTTCTAGTTTGCTGGCTGGTTTATGAACAACATTAACTTTAAGGTCTAGAATTATAAGGACTGGTTTGATCTGTTTACACTTGAACTGGTTATTGGTTAGTTGTGACAAAACATAACGTGTGAGAGAGAGAGAGAGAGAGAATTTATATAACGGTAATACTATATATATAAATAACTATATATAACCCTCTTTCACACCCGCTGACTTCCTACCTTCCTTCCTTCCTTCCTTCCCCTCAACACACGCTCCATACAACACATCCCCCTCACCAGTGATCATGAATGGTCTGAAATTTTGCCACTAACCATAATTGGGAGGCGTCAGCTGTGGGAGTCAGCATCACACACACACACACACACACACACACGCGTACACACACAGACACACACACACACACACACACACACACACACACACACACACACACACACATACACTTGTTAATTGGTACTCTCAGTTTTCACATACACAATCCTTTCAACATTTCAAAGTAACTCCTTGTATGTTTGAACGTTTTTGGACCCCCACATATTTTGGGATACCCACATGCAACACATATCTGTATCCATACACACACACACACACACACACACACACACACATACACAGCTATTTCTCCAAGAAAATTATAATATTTTCTATACTTTTGTAGTTTAATATTCGATCATTTTCTGCCACAAAGCCAGACCAAAATGGATTCTGCATCCTATTAACCTTTGTTGTGGGATATTTTTAACTGAAATAATTGCTGGTCGAACAATGATATTTTTCTCCTTGTATCTCATTCAACCTAATCACAGTCAGTATCAATTTTCCTTGCCAAATTTTGTTCTTATTTCTTCCATTAGTACTTTTTCCCCTTTAGAGTCTATGTGTCTTAATCTTTCCCTGCCTTCACACACCTCTCAGCAATTCTCTGACTGACGTTTTCTCTCTCAATCTATGTCACACGCCACTCTCCTCACTGACAGAATTTCAGACTGACCAAGGCAACATTTCTCTCAGCTGAAAGAAACTTGACCACTGGCTACAACTGTTATGAATAGAACATTGTGTCTCACTCCGTCGTACACTGAATAGGAAGCTATCTCTTAAGTGGACAAAATTCATCGGACCCTTCCCAACTTTATATGTGTACAATATACGGTTATTATATCAAAAATACACTCTCGCCACAATAAATAAAAAATGAAGAAATTGCGGAGGAGCCGGTAAATTTTCGCCAGTTAAAACCACCAACACCACCACCACCACCAACAACAACAACAACAAACAATACGATAAGTACGATGTTCTGAGCATATCGACACCTTTAATTACATCTTTAGGGACCATTGCAGGACGTGAACACAATAATAACACACGTCATTCTCTCCACACAGTATAATGGTAAGGAAACAAGGAAGACAACGATATCATACGGAAAAATTCGTATGAGCAACTGTACAACTACCGATAGTATACTCGTGATACATAATTTCTGACCAGAGTTTGAGGAGCAGAAAGCTTAGAATCGTCTGGTATTGCTCATTTCCCCACCCAGTACACATCTATATAGAGGCTGAGTTCGAATGCAGGGTTTGTGTGTGTGGTGCCTGCCGTTCGTCTCTGGTCAGAAATTACGTATCTTGAGTGTACAGTTAGTTGCTCATAGGAATTTTCGGTACAGCCCATGTGAAAAGTAAATGATTCATGTAAGTATGATTCAAGTTCCCCAGCGTCCTATTGGGGATATCAGGGAAAAAACGTCAGAATTGGGATGGCAGTGACGAGAGGGTAAAGTCGCACCCAAAAGTCAGGTGCATTTCACGTTCTTATAAGTAACCATGAACTACGGTAATGATTCTGAAACAACTACATAATTATGTGCCTATTTCTATCAATCATGGTTTCGGATTTATCAACTCAGAACAACCGGAGCTTCATGAACTGCACCCAACTTTTGAGCGTGACTGTACAGGGAAAAAACAACAACAAAAAAACATGATAACTGGAGAGGGAGGAGTATCTTCTCTGTAGGCTGTTCGTGGAATTGACGTGCGTAACACTACCTTCCTACCTACCTACCTGCGTCATTGAAAACAGTTAGTTAGAGAGTGAAGAAACATTTTATATACTCGGATTCAGCAAGAGAGCTTTGACCTTCACCCCACACACACACTGCTACACACCACACTCACTCATTAAGTCACTCACTCATCTACAGCACTCACCCAACCACTCACACACTCACTGCTTCTCACCACATCCATCCATTCACTCACCCACTCACTCACTGCTTCTCACCACATCCATCCATTCACTCACCCACTCACTCATTGCCTCTCACCACATCCATCCATTCACTCACCCACTCACTCATTGCCTCTCACCACATCCATCCATTCACTCACCCACTCACTCACTGCTTCTCACCACATCCATCCATTCACTCACCCACTCACTCACTGCCTCTCACCACATCCATCCATTCACTCACCCACTCACTCACTGCCTCTCACCACATCCATCCATCCATCCACTCTCACTCTCTGTTACACCACCACATTCACATACTTTATCCATATTCACCCACACACTCTGTCACACACTCCACCACTACCTCCACTACTATTCCTCTCACGTTGAGCTCTTCTACTCTACTTCACGACAATAATAAATTTAGACTTTCCTCCACAACACTTTGACTAATGGAACACGTGAAATTTCCTGCCATATACTATTGTCTGGTGTTACTCTAATTATTATGCTATCCGAGACGGTAGATATTGTTGATGTTTTGAGCGAGCTGATATGGTTAGGCTATTAAAACATTAAATAACTAATACCTCAGTAGATGCATAAGGGATCTGTTTTGCAGAATATTTTGGAGGAATCAATAGTTCTCATATACACCGATAACAGATTACCACATTAATTAATTCAAGAGTTCTAGAATTACACTCCATAAAATGATACCTTCAGTTATATATGAGTAATTACCCTTTACCTTTAAACACTTAATTGGAGAATTAGATCAAGTGTCACGTAGAGCATCATCGCTCACAGTAATTTCCGATAAAAAAAATATTAGCACCGAGTGTACTGGTGAAGACACGATCAGTTCCCGTACAACATTTTACATTAATGAGTTATGTGATTTGCTTGTGATGAATTGTGATTTGCTAATAACGCTGTGTTCTTATTTGTGAAAGCTGTAATCTGATTTCAAGCGCTTTAATCTGATTTCACAACGTTATATTCTGATTTCACAACGTTGTAATCTGATATCAAGCATTTTAATCGGATTTGATAAGGTTATATTCGTATTTGATAAAGTTATATTTTTATTTCACAACGTTGTACTCTGATTTGATGACGGTATATTATTATTTGACAAAGTTATATTCATATTTGACATTGTTGTATTCTAATATGACAATTTTATATTCTGATATGACAACGTTGTATTCTGATATGACAATTTTGTATTCTGAGTTGACAATTTTGTATTCTAGTTTGACAATTTTGTATTCTAGTTTGACAATGTTGTATTATGATATGACAATTTTGTATTCTAGTTTGACAACGTTGTATTTTGATATGACAGCACAATACAACGCAAATAACATAACATAACACAGCATAACACAACGCAAATAACATAACATAACACAGCATAACACAATACAAAAGAACATAACAAAACAATACACCACAACACTACAATACACAACACAATAGACCTACAACATTACATACACTACCCAGCACACACACACACACACACACACACACCCTGCACGTAGCCTCACCCTGACCTACAACACTAAATACACTACAATACACAACCTAGCACACACACACACACCCTCACCCTGAAGCGACCTGTCTCCTCTGAGTGTATGTATGTGTGTGTGTGTGTGTGTGATATTCCCCGCCAGAGTCACAACACAGGCGACCTAATTTATGCGACAACAAGATGTATATTATACGGCCTTCATATACAAATCCTCAGCCTCCTTGCATTTAATAACCACCGAGGCCTTGATGTTGTGAGGCATTATTAATAAGACCAGAGTGTAAACAGAATATTTCACACAAACTAAGAAGAAAATGAAAGATTATTACGTCCTCCAAAAAGTATCAAACTAGGCCAATAAACTGACAATACCAGTGTTATTAATAGGGGACATGTATAGTGGCATCATTTAAAGGAGGAAGTTTTGTGTTGGTAAATCTGGAGTAACTGAATCCGCCAAACTATTCCAAGCAACAGAACACCATTATTGTTGCTCTTCTGGTCCTGTTTCCTAGCATATTTTGGAGGAATCAAGGCACTCCAAAAAAAAAGAGTCGATTTGTATACTTTAAAAACATATGTTGACGAAATAAAGGGCTACCGATTCCACCATGGTTTGCTTTGGAATGGTTTGGAGGAATCAGAAACATTCATATTTACCGGCATCAAAATAACTAACCCTTCAAAAGTTTTTATTACTCGTCTCTCAAAGATTTGTATAGAGTAATGGTGCTCGGGTAAAGTTTATGGGGGTGTGGGAGTAGGGCACAGGCTTGGGGGGTGCGGGAATAGGGGGACAGGCTTGGGGTGGGTAGAAAGTCTGTTCCCCATTTCCCGCACACCCCTAACCCCCCCAAATCCTCCCAAACCTGTCCCCCTACTCCTGCACCCCCCCCCCCCCCCAAGCCTGTCCCCTTATTCCCACACCCCCTTAATGTTTCATCACCCACGAGTATGAACCCTGAGAACGAGATACAAATATATATACCAATACAGTCGAATCATATTTTTCCTCATATATTTCCAACTGCTTCATAAACCTGAAACTACGAACTGTGAAAACGAGATACCAAAACATTTCGAAACATATTGTGTCAGATAAATTTCCGACGGCTTCATCACCAGCAAGTGCAAACCGTGAAAACGAGACACCCGGAACACTCGAATCATTCATACCCCCCTCACCCTCACCACCCCATCAACCCCACCCCACCATCACACGCACACTGCCTACCACCGCCTTCCACCCCACCCACTACCACACCACCCCCTATCACAAATACACACACACACACACACACTACCTACCACTGTCTTCCACCCCACCCCACCACACCATCCCCCATCACACAAACCCTAACCTACCACACCCCACCCTAACCTAACATACCACATCCAACTCCACCCCACCACACCACACACCCTCTATTGCTCTGATGATAAACTGTGTGTCTTGTGGTTTGGCATCCTCTGCTCTCACATTCAACAACAACAACAACAACAACAACAACAACTCCAATGGTGGTGTTGGACGCTTGCAAATCCTATCTTTCGTTATGGTGACGTGAAGTGTGTAAAGTGTGTATAGTGTGTAAAGTGCACTATATATAGCATCTGGTTCCATCATCTTACACACACACACACACATACTCTGTCTCTCACACACACACACACACAAGTTTGTTTTCTCTCTCTCTATCTATCTGTCTGTCTGTCTATCTATCTATCTATCTATCTGTCTATCTATCTGTCTGTC
This sequence comes from Petrolisthes manimaculis, assembly GCA_034508575.1. Classification (NCBI taxonomy): domain Eukaryota; kingdom Metazoa; phylum Arthropoda; class Malacostraca; order Decapoda; family Porcellanidae; genus Petrolisthes; species Petrolisthes manimaculis. The sequence goes on along the minus strand of JAWZYT010002917.1, from coordinate 6,616 downwards.
TGTCTATCTATGTAACTATCTGTCTGTCTATGTAACTATCTGTCTGTCTATCTATCTATCTATATATCTATCTATCTATCTCTCTCTCTCTATCTCTATCTCTATCTCTATCTCTACTTTTATCTCTCTCTCTCTCTCTCTGATAAACACGTGCGTCCATCTTTAGGAAGTGTTCTATCTATACTAGTGTTCTATGCATATCGACTACTATGGCCATTAAGGCAGGCCAGCTGTGATGTTTCCCAGCTGTGGTTATTGGAGGGCGGTACTCAACCTCTCCTTACAGACCCTAGAGATTATCAGACTATAAGATCCGTAGTTTACTGGAGCTCTATGAACCCTCCAAATAATCCAGGCCACAGAACCCTTCAGTGTTTCTAATAGGGAATCTGTTGCCTGGATTATTTTGGAGGATTCATAGAGCTCCAGTAAGGGCCCTCAATTTTTTAAAGCTACGGGTGTTAATACTGAAGAAAGTGTAGCACTGGGAACTACTTTCTCCAAATGAACGAGTGTAATGTATCAATGGACTTGGCTTTAGTGTTACATAAGGGAGTAATATCTGGCGGACCAATTGGAGGACTACTATTTCATTCACACTTTGTTACGAAAGAGAAATGAACACTGTGTTGTGGCATATAGTTTGGAGGTGTCTGTAGCAACTTAATAATAATAATAATAATAATAATAATAATAATAATAATTAAAAAAAAACAATAATAATAGCCATAATAATAATAGCCATAATAATAGCCATAATAATAATAGCCATAATAATAGCCATAATAATAATAATAATAATAACAACAACACCAGTAATAATAATAGTAATAACAATAATAGCAATAATAATAATAATAAATATGGTTTTACTACAGGGCACCATAACCCCACTTGGAGAAAATAAAATAGGTTGTGGAGCAGTAACCCTAATGTACTACACCTAATACCAGGCTTCATTTGTAATACCACCACCACCACCACCACGACGACCTCTAATATACCACAGGGAAAATGATATAACGAGAGGGACAATACTGCTACTATTAACAAACGATGGCAATGCTGTGTTAATAGATTGCAATAAAACTGCTATTTAACCGAACGATATGAATGATGATAATAATAATAGTAATACAGTTAATAATAATAATAATATACCTGTAATAATAATAATACCATTATTAAATATAATAATAATAATGAAAATAATAATAACAACAACACCAGTATTAATAATAGTAATAATAATAATAATAATAATAATAATAATAATAATAATAATAATAATAATAATAATAATAATAATAATAATAATAATAATAATAATGATAATAATAATAATAATAATAATAACAACACTACCACTACATATATTACATTATACTATCCCAAATACTAGTATATTGTGGCTAAATGGTCCAACTACTGCTATAGCTGTCAAACTCACAACAACATTACCCGATCACACACGACACAAGGCACAGATTACACCAAATACTTAATTAAAGAGAGAGAGAGAGAGAGAGAGAGAGAGAGAGAGAGAGAGAGAGAGAGAGAGAGAGAGAGAGAGAGAGAGAATAAAATACAAGGTTAACACTTCATTCTCTTGTGTACAGTAACGACTCGAGTTTAACAGAATACAGTGAGTGAATCAGAATATTTAGCACTGTGAGACTGAGTTAACCTTCTATTAAATCTCTTCCCCCATCCCACCCCACCCCACACACTCAACCCCCCCCCCCTCTCACATCATCATACATGACCTACCCTAACCTAGATTATTACTCTGTGAATATTTCTTTACTCGGAAATAAAATGTGTAAAGAGTAAGGAGGTTGTTCATATGATGCGATATCTAAATGAATATTAATTAACCTTTCAAGTGCTGGTGGCTTTTCCTCTTTAAAAATTTATCATCGGTAGTGAATAAGATAAATGTTAAAATGGATGATGTTAAATACGAAAGACTTCAATCACTTCATCGATGTACAGCCACAATCAAATATCCACCGACACTTTCCTTCCATCTTAGTAAATATCTTGGTAATAAAGAACAACACGTGTATGATTTGGCAGCACATCTTAATAATAATAATTGAGAGGGGTTGAGTTGACGTAAGGTGTTGTTGTAAGATTATAGCCTGATATGATGCTGATTTATTTATATGCACGATGGAAGGAAGGTGTCGGCGGTTATATGATTGTGGCTGTACAGTATTTTATCACTCGTGTTTGTAGGCGTAAAGTCTCATGAGTTTGCCTGACTAGAATTAAAATAGAAAAAGAAAACATCGAATTTAATATTGGAGGCGGCTAAAAATTATTTGTTACGCCATGAATCAATATAACAAATTGAGTGTCAGACCAGACTCCTGGACCCGTGTTTATTAAAAGTTTACTACGGAGCTAAACGTTTATTCATAAGACTTCATTAACAAGGCACTTTTTTGAAACGATAACATAGGCTCGTATTTCAGGAGGAGGAAAATCGTCCACTGCTTCGAAATGGGTTTGAAACACTTTGGTGACGAGAACTTTAATGCCACCATACAAACAAGTGCCAACCAATACCGAGGGGTTTAATAAATACTGTCCCAGGAATTTATAGAACAACTAATCAGACGAGCAATTAAGTTTCTCACTCCCGACAACAACCCCAGAATTTTTTTTTTTCGAAGCCTCACGACTATAAAATATCCATAGCCTGTGACACTTGTAAGACACCGAGACTACTGAGTGAAGCTACGAGGTGTTGAGTGGTTCACCTGTGCTGCACTAGATGGAGACAGTGGTGCTTCAAATTTTAGTTGTTTCCTCTCTGCCATGCTAGGCTCCATGACGACACATAGGATACACACGCGACGACACATAGGATATAAACACGACGACACATAGGATATACACACGACGGCACATAGGATATACACACGACGACACATAGGATATACACACGACGACACATAGGATATACACAAGACGACACATAGGATATACACACGTCACTATCTACATCGAGATGATAATATCGATACACACATCATTTTGCAATATAGTCGAGCATATTCTCTGCAAGTGAAATGGCATATTCATAGACGGCATATTCTTGAAGTGTCAAACCAAATATATTTCCAGGATTGTATGTGTTATCAAGATAAAGTCAAAGTGCATGAGTGCAATATTAAGTGGTGTGCATGACATAATAGAAGGTGAATGCAACACTATGGGGTGAATGCAATGTATACAAAGACCGGAATGTGACGCAATAAAACTAAATGTAACGTAACGTGCAGAACACAGATATGAATGCAACACACACAAATGTGAATGGCATGAAAATGTGGAATGTAGCACAAAAAAGAAAGAGAGACCAGGATAGGGGTGCCATGAATGTAAACAGAAAAGACCAAAATATAGTTAGTTAGTTAGTAGTGTGGCAAACAGGTAGACACACAGGTGAACAATCAAGAGCACTAATAAAGACACTATATAAATAAATACACAACAATATGATCTCCATTGGAATTACAGCAGTTCGTTCGTTTGTGAATAATTGGACTAGTCAAAACTTCAACCAAAGGTGCCACTAGGCTATACTCATTAGTGCTCGTGACGACTGAACATCTTTTTTTTTCTAGTAATTGTGTGTGTGTATTTTTCCTTTGGTTGGTTAGTTAGTAAGATACACCTTTTGACAACATCCTACTAAGGGGTAAGTGTGTGTGGGGGGGGGGGGAGAGTGAGTCAGTGTGTGTGAGAGTGAAGTGAGTGTATAGGAGGGTGAGTGAGTGAGTGTGTTGAGTGTTCCACCAGTGATGCCTCTCCTCCTCCTCTTGTAATATTGCCGAGAGACTAATAGCTTTGATGAAATGAAAACACTGATATTATACACGTTCATTTCATTTCATCTTTCTCTGCCTATATAGTTTTCTGTTGCTCATACCTGTGGCATACATTAAAAACTAATTTCACTATCCCCGCCGTCCACCACCCGACACTCAATATGTACACAAGTTTAATATATCACACAATACCCGAGAGTAAACTTTGCCATGAATTTTATTTAGATACACGGCGCCCCGGTTATATTTCATGCCTTGTTCGAGTGCCGAGTTAAAAATCAACAAATTTGTAACACTTCAGAACGAAATTTTAAACATCAATAAATTTGTAACACTTCAGAACGAAATTTTTAAACATCAACAAGTTTGTAACACTTCAGTACGAAATTTTGATCGCTTTTCAGTCCTTTCATACGATACGATACAATGATATTAATTTATGTTCTTGGTGTGCTGCTATATCTTTGCTCTGCAGCAGCATTATAATATTCTCTAATATTTTTTCTCACAAACAATAACATATATACCACCGACTTTAATACGTAGTACGTATCCAACCTTCAAGTAATTTCACACGATGGTGACGACTTTTAGAGATGGTGTACGAAAACAATGCTAAGACATCCTTCCTCTCATCGAAATAATCACAAACATATTATAACTAAACTCAATCATACTTTACAAGTTACTACACAAACTTGATGGGAAAAAAATATGGCAACACGAGACAAAATGATATCAATATTACTCTTGTCGAGATGAATAATGTTAGCAACACCAACACACAATCACACACACAAGTATACTGTCATGAACCAACCAGGCTAGAGAAGAAGATGGATAGGTAAGTGTCCACTGAACTGAAGGCGTCTGATGACACTCACTCAATGGGGGATGAAGTAGCGAGCGAGGTACAGTAGGGCTAGGCGGAGCAGGACCAATGTTTACCACCACCCCGACCACACACACACTGAGGCTGTTCCCGTCCTGCACCTCGCTCTCCCTCCCTCCTCCATCCCCCACCAGAGGCACCCACCTTACATCAGTCTCTCCCCTACCTCCCTCCTTACACTCCCCCAGCCTCCCTCCCCTCTCTTACCCTCTCCTCCTTCCCTTCTACACAATCCTCCTCTCTCCTTCTCTCCTGACTCCCTCCTTACAATCCCTTGCCTTCCTTCCTTCTCTCTCAGTCTGTTTGTCCTTCTTACCTTCCCTCCTTTTTCTTCTCTACATTTTCATTCTCCATCTATCCCTCCAATTTCCTTCACCCTTTTCCGTACACTCTTCCTCCTCTCCTTTCCTCCTTTCCATCCTCCATCTATCTTTTTTTTTTACTGAGAAAGGTGAGAACTACAGTACTGACTAGAAACCGGAGACAAGAAAAAAATAAAAAAATAAGAGCGAGGGAGATCCAAAATAATGTTCAGTTTCTTTCGAGTTTCCTACACACTAATATATATATATATATATATATATATATATATATATATATATATATATATATATATATATATATATATATATATATATATATATATATATATAAATATATATATTTTCTTATTCACAGCCACAATCAAATATCCACCGACACTTTCCTTCCATCGTAGTAAATATCTTGGTGATAAAGAACAACACATGTATGATTTTGCAGCACCTCATAATAATAATTGAGGGGGTTGAGTTGATATAAGGTGTTGTTGTATGGTTATATTTTGAAATGATACGGATATATTTACACAATGAAGGAAAATGTCGTTGGTTATTTGATTGTGGCTGTACAGTAGATTCTTAAGGACCCTATAATTATGACATTGATTGGAAAAGGAGGTTTAAGTGTAGTGGCTTTTTTTTTTCTACTGTATATGTTCCGACACTGGACATAGGCTTCATTAAACCCGTTACCGTGGCCCAAGTCAACTGCTGCTCACACACAAACGTCGCGACTTCCGAACTAGTACCCAGCACAAAGAGAGGGAAGTGAGGGTAATTCCAGTCATTACACGTGATTCTAGGATTGTATAGACTGACAGCTTCCTCAAATATTACACAAATATAAACCTAACCTTGAAACCACTGATTTCTCGTCTCAGTGTAGAGGTTTCTGAACGGTCATCAATAATAAACTATATCGAGTATAATTTCCCTTCGTGTTGGACCAGACCCACGTAGAGTGTAAAGTTGTGGTGCCACGACTGTACCAACCTTATCTTCTCCTCCTGCTCCTCCTTCCCTCGTCCGTCTTAAGGAGCGAGTACACTGGTGGTAAATCTGGAGCAAATGATTCCTCCAAACTATTCCAAGCAACAGGACACGATTCTATTTGTCCATCTGGTCCTGTTTCCTGGTATAGTTTGGAGAATCAAGGCACTCCAATGTACCAAAAGTATACTATCCCCTTAAGGCACAGGGGTAGTTTGGTGAAGCGATCTTGGCTGACGGAAACTGCTGCGGCCATCAATTCCATGATTAGGTTGTGTGTCTTTCTGTTTATTGTGCATCATGATTTAATTTAAGGGGAAAGTTTTGTGATGGTGAATCTGGAGCAACTGAATCCTCCAAACTATTCCGGCCACTATTCTGGAGCACATTCTTTCTCTAGTCTATTCCAAACAACAGGCCATTATTATTTTTGTTACTCTGGTCCCGTTTCCTGGTATAGTTTGGAGGAATCAAAGTGCTCTAAAGAACCCAAAGTGTGCTATCCCCTTAATTAATTCCAAGTCAGTTATTTTATTCGAGTACCAGGGAAGTTAGTTTACAAATGGTTAACT
>JAWZYT010002916.1:257500-262198 GCA_034508575.1 Petrolisthes manimaculis | reverse complement strand
ACCTGGTATTCAGACTAATCCTGATAATATATATTTAAATATAAATTCTTAGCACGTGTTTACAGTGTAAGGAATTCTGAATTCAAGTGATACTCTTTGGTTTACACTTGTATATATTTGCGAGATACCGTACGGAAGTTTCCAACCCAAGGCGTACCTAAGAAGCACATGTTATATTAGTTTAGGTATTTACCAACCCAAACACACGGCATGTTAGTTTTGTTTTATCGTGATTGTTTTTCTTGGCGTGGTACGGAAGTTTCATACCCCAAGGCGTGCTGTAATTCTGTACCCTCCCAATTCAATATCTCACCTCACCTCACCTCTATAAACAGTTATCTGCCCACAAGCACTAGTCTTGTCCGGAAGATGTGGGGAGGTGTTGACCACCCCGTGTCTAGCATGTTTTTGGTGTCCACCATTTCTGGTGCCATAGATTTTGTTTCATGGTATACGAACCTTCCTGCTGTCCTATATAAATTCCATGATAGTTTTTCCATACTACATGGTGTATTTTCCTTTCCTGCCAGTGAAAGCTGGAGGGAGTAGGTTAGATAGAATAGCAAACTCAGACAGCCTCGAAAGGACCAGTAGGTCTGTTGCTGTTTGAATGTCCTTTTTAATCCTCTGTAATCCTCTTCCTTCCCACCACCTCTGCCTCAACTTCTCTTTCTCCTTCCCAACACCAACACAAATAACCACCTCTGTTTCACCTTCTCTTCCTTCTCACCACCACAACTAACCAACTCTGACTCACCTTCTCCTCCTCTTTCCTTACCACCAACACCAACACAAATAACTAACCCTGTCTCACCTCTTCCTTCTCACCACCACCAACACCAACACAAATAACCACATCTGCCTCACCTTCTTCTCCTCTTCCTTCTCACCACCACCAACACCAACATCAACACAAATACAAATAACCAACCCTGACTCACCACCAACACAACTAACCACCTCTGTTTCACCTTCTCATCCCTTTGTTTCTCACCACCACCAGACTGGAACTACTGGCGTGGCGTGGCTCACATCCTGGACGTTGAGTTGAGGGCCACACAACACCTAGTGGCCGCCCTCGCTGTCCTTCCCCCAGTACCCTCAGACCACAACATCACCCACGTCTACACCGCCTCCGCCACCCGCTTCGTCAAGGGTGAGTGACGTGTCGGTGATTTTTGTTATGTGTTTTAATAAGTAGTTTTATTTTGGAGTTTGGGAAGTTTGGAGTTTTTTTGGGGGGACATTTATGCTGTTTATTTTGTTGTGGGAGGTTTATGGAGAAGTCTTATATTGTTTTATACTTTTTTTTTGTGTGTAGGAGTTATGTACCTTTTTTTTGTAGATGTTTTAAAAGTGCATACTTTGTTTTTGTGTGTGGAAATTATATATATACCCAGTTCTATGTTTTGTTGTGGAAGTTGTATACCGTTTTATAGTTGTTGTCAAAACTTTATACAGGGTTGTTGTTATTTAGGAAGTTTTACACCCGATTTTTTGTTGTTGTGAAAATATTATTGAAATTAATTTGAAACTAAATGATCATTCCTCCAAACCAATGTAAAGTGTGTCCATAAACAGATCACCCTAATAATAACACAATCATCTGTTGTATGTAAAGGGACAGTATACTTTTGATAGATTGGAGCACCTCGATTCCTTCAGAAGTATGCCAGGAAACAGACCCAAAGGAAGAAAAATAGTGGTATCCTGTTGCCTGCAATAATTTGGAGGAATAATTTGCTCAAGATTTAACACCCGAAATAATGTGCTATAAATTATACCCCCTTAAAATCCTGGCATAGTTTGGAAGGATAAATTGGTATAGGTAGCCAGTCAGCCCTCTTCCACACTTTACCGTGAGGAGTGTATCCCCTTCAATCCACCATTAGGATTTACCCAGGAACCCCCTAAAATACCCTGCTTCGGGGGGCTTCGAGGTGGCTTGGTGGGGGATTAAGTGGGAGGTAATCAGGCGACCCCGCTGGGAGGTCCTAATCAATTCGAAGGGACTGGGAGAGGGATGGGTGGTGTGAGAGGGAGGGATGGGGGGATGGGAGAGCCGTGCCACCTCACGTCTCCAGCGACACCACTGTTTTTCATTCGTTCGTGTGTGTGTGGGTGGGTGTTTTTCTTTTTTTTATGCTTGTGAGTTTTGTGAATTGTGAAGATTAGTTTGTCTGTTGGTATGTGTAGTTCTGAGTATGTGTGTGTGTGTGTTTGTGTGTGTCAGAATGCGTGAATGTGTGTGATTTTAATAGTGTGTTTGTTTGTATGCCAACGAGTCTATATAACTTTTTGTGTGAGTGTATAAGAGGGTGGGTTATTATTAAACTCCTTCGTGGAAAAGGCTTCTCATCGCTCAAATTCGCATTGCAAAATAATACGAATTGAGCGACGAAGAGCCTTTTCCTCGAAGTAGTAGTTTATTAATACCACCCTGAGTGTCGTAAGAGCCAGCCAGTCAGTCAGTCAGTCAGTCGTCCAGTTAGTCAGCCAGTCAGTCGGTCCACCTACGGCTGCGTCCCTTTAATTTTACACACACACACACACACACACACAAACACACACACACTATTTTGGGAAGATTAAAGGTTGGGGTCTTCGAGCTGGTCGCTATCTTTAACCTGCCAACGTTTCCCCAGGGTCTCGCCTCCACCTCACATCCCTCTGTCCTTCCATCCTTTTTTCAGCCTCTCCTTTCCTTTCGCATCGTGTGTCTCCCTCTCTTCTCCTCCTCCTCCTCCTCTCATTCCTTCCTTTCGTATCGTGTCTTTCCTTCTTTTCTCCTCCTCCTCATCTCCTTCCTATCTTTTTTTTATCCTTTCCTTCCTTTATCATATATTTCCCTCTCCTCTTTTCCTTTCCCCATCCCTCCCCTCCCATCTCCTGCATCCCTTTTCCTCCTTTCCTCTCTCCTTCCTCTCCTCTCTCATCCCTTTCCATTCCCTCTCCTCTTTCCATCCTATATTTACTCTTCTCTTCACTCTCCTTCAAAATCCGTTCCCCTATCTATACACTCACTCCTCGCCCAATTTCACTTTCCCTCTCGTCCCCCTCTCATTTCCTCCCAGTCCTCACCTACTCACTCCTACCCCGTCACCTCCCTTCCCCTACCTTACCTATCCATCCCTACCCCGTCCCCTCCCCTACCTTACCTTACCTGCCCAAACCCTACCCTCTCCTTTCCATACTCCTTCAGCATCTTATATCCTTTCTCTTCCCTTCTTCCTCATTTTCCTCCCAGCCCCCACACACTCACCCCCTCCCTTTCCCTCCCCTCCCCTCCCATTCCTTCCCCTCCCTTTCCCTCTACTCCCCTTCCCTTCACTCCAGTTCGCTCCCTCTTCACACCACATAACTTTTGCTCCTCCCCCTCTCCTCCCCACCACCCCGTCTCCACATTCATATCTACTGTTTATTCTGTGTGAAGTTTGTTGTTGATATTTCGATACCAATTTTTGTTTTTGAGGAAAGGGGCGTGAAATAAGGAAGGGGTAGGCCATGAAAGGAGGAGTTACAGGAATAAAAAAATAGAAGGAAAGGTTAAATAGTCAGTGTTTGGAACAAGAGAGAGAGCGAAAGAGAGAGAGAGAGAGAGAGAGAGAGAGAGAGAGAGAGAGAGAGAGAGAGTTAAGAGATAAGGGAAAACGTAGTGTGAGTTTTGGGGGTGTTGACGTCAGAATAAATATTTACTTGAGCCAGGCATCACGTTCATACCTCACCCGCTGGACAATAGACGACACACACACACACACACACACACACACACACACACACACACACACATACACACACACACACACATACACACACACACATACACACACACACCCGCACACGCACACACACACACCCACACCCACACCACGACTTTTGCTGCTTCACTGGTCAGAGGGAGTCTTGGGGGGGGGGGGGATGGAAGAGGGAGATAGGAAGGAGGCAAAGAATGAGGAAATGAATGTAATAAAAGTTGGTATGAGGAGGAGGAAGAGGAAAAAAAATATAGGTACGAGTAGGAGGGAGAGGATAAAATAGCGAAGATTTAAGGATTTGATAATTAAGTAGGAACTGCAAGTGGGAAAGAATTGTAAAAAAAAAAGAAAAAAAAATGATGAGAGGTGAAGTGGCAGAGACAAATTAGTGGAAGAGAATGAATGAGGCTTGTGTAACTGGAATGGGATGTGGAGGGGGGGAGGGGTAATAAGTGTGTGTGTAAGTGGAACGATGGAAGAGAATGAAAGAGTGGAAGTGGAACGACGATGGAAGAGAATGAAAGAGTGGAAGTGGAACGACGATGGAAAAGAATGAAAGAGTGGAAGTGGAACGATGGAAGAGAATGAAAGAGTGGAAGTGGAAAGATGGATGAAAATGAAAGAGTGGAAGTGGAACGATGGAAGAGGATGAAAGAGTGGAAGTGGAAAGATGGAAGAGAATGAAAGAGTGGAAGTGGAAAGATGGAAGAGAATGAAAGAGTGGAAGTGGAAAGATGGAAGTTGTGTGGAAGTGAAATGATGTGGAAATGATATGAGGATGTGGAAGTGGAATAAGGATGTGGAAGTGGAATGGTGGAATAGAATGAGAGATTGACAAAGGATTGGAATGATAGAGAGTGAGAATACATACATACATACATACATACATACATACATGCATAGATTTGTGTTGGGGGTGAAATGAGAGAGGAATGACGAGAGC
>JAWZYT010002916.1:155000-252500 GCA_034508575.1 Petrolisthes manimaculis | reverse complement strand
ATACACACACATATATTCTGTAGCCATTAACACACATATATATTCTGTAACCAATAACACACACATATATTCTGTAACCATTAACACACACATATACACACATATATTTTGTAACCATTAACACACACACACATATATTCTGTAACCATTAACACACACACATATATATTCTGTAACCATTAACACACACACACACACATACACACACCTGTCTTCTGTAACCAATAACACACACACACACACCATTGCCTTGGCTACTACCACTACCACTAAGAAACAATAGGTGAAAGAAGGAGCAATTAGGGTGAGTGACTGAACAATAGAGAGAGAGAGAGAGACAGAGAGAGAGAGAGAGACAGAGAGAGACAGAGAGAGACAGAGAGAAAGAGAGAGAGAGAGAGAGAGAGAGAGAGAGAGAGAGAGATAGAGAGAGAGAGAGAGTGAGGTCGTATACTTTGACAACTTTAAGCTTGGGAAAAAAATAATAATTGATGGAGACGGGCGGGAAAAAATGCTGCCATTTCCAATTACCCAGCATTTTATTGGTGATAATTTGTGTCAGGAGTGTTATGTATGTATGTATGTGGGGGTGGATGTATGTGTGTGTGTGTGGTTTACAGAAGACCGGCATATTTGTGTATGTGTGTGTTTTAATAGTTGCAGAAGACCGGTGTTTTTTTTTTATTACAGAAGACATGCATGTGTGTGTGCGTTTTACAGAAGACGTGTGTGTGTGTGTGTGTGTGTGTTTTACAGAAGACGTGTGTGTGTGTGTGTGTGTGTGTGTGTGTGTGTGAGGGGGTCGCGTTGCTCTCTTGATGTTGTTCATGTCACTAATTGGATACAAGGAGAGGGATGCCAGCCAGTCAGCCAATATCATATTCCTACACTCTCCCCTCACAACATAGATTGATTTATGTCCCATCATTTTCTCTTCCTGTATTGGGGTTGATGAGGGCTAAATATATGAAGCTTGCTGGTGTGTGGAGAAGGTGGGTGAAAAAAGTGTGTTTGTGTGTGTGGGGGGGTAAGTGGGTGGGTAGGTGGGTGAGTGGGTGGGTATACGGGTGTGGAAGAATGAGTGCAGCATAAGTTGGTGTTGGGTTGCGTGTGAGTGGGTAGGTAGATAGGAGAGTGAGTGAGTGAGTGGGTGGGTGGGTGGGAGGGAGGGATGGTGGTAGCGTGTGTTAGTAGGTAGGTATAGGATGGAAAAGTGCGTGGGTGGTTGCATGTGTGTGTGTGTGTGTGTGTGTGTGTGAGTGAGTAAGCAGCTGTGGTATGATAGAGGCCTGGCGTGAATGTGGCTCATTGAGAATAATTCAGTGGTAAGGAATTGCCGAGGTAAATTCTGAATATCGCTACAGTATTTTACGGTCTCTCGCAGAAAGTGGTGGTAGGGGGGGGGGGAGTGGTTGGTGGTGGTGGTGGGGGGGGGGAAAGGGGGAGTGGGGTAATGTCTTCCTTTCTATCCTTACTCTTTTCTTCTTTCCTCTCCCCTTCTCTTCTTTCCTCTCTTCCCCTTTCCTACTTTTCCTGGTCCTCTCTTCTCCTCTGCTCTTCTATCCCCTCTCCTCTCCTCCCTCTTCAAACTCTACCGCGTCCTCTCCTCTCTTTCCCTTTCTCTCCCCTTTAACTCGGCATTCTCTCCTCCCCTCCTCTCCAATTCTCTCGTTTTCTCCCTCTTCAAACGTTTCCTCGTCCCCTCTTCTCTCCTTTCTTCCCCCTTTTAACCTCTTCCTCTTCTATCCTTTCCTCTCATATTTCATACGTTTCCTCGTCCTATCCTCTCCCTTTTCACCTACCTCTCCTTTCCTCCCCTCCCCTCCCCTCCAATCTCTTGTGCCCTCTTCTCCCCTCCCCTTCCATCTCTTCTGCCTTCCTCTCCTTTCCTCCCTTCCAATCCTCTCTCCCTTTCTCTCCTCTACTCCAATCGTCTCTCCTTTCTCTCTTCTACTACAATCCCTTCCCCTTTCTCCCACCATCAACACAGTGTTTGCAATAGAGCTGCAGAAAATATTGGTGTGGTCCATTCACTGACTGGACCCAAACTCTAAACCCTCCTATATTCATTCAGCCTTTCGATTCGTCCATCCCTCACCACCTGACACAACACAACACAACACAACACAACACTAGCTCCCTCCCTCTCTGTCCTCCTCCCACAATACACAAATCCTCATTGTTAAACATCCCCCCCCCCCGCCCGCCTTTGGTTGGTGTGTCACTGTCCTGTTGTTTGTTATCAATGGAGAGAGATTATTGTGTTACGTCTATATTAACTTTTGTTTTATACTAACTCCTTTCGTGTGTGTGTGTGTGTGTGTGTGTGAATGTATGTATGTATGTATGTATGTAATCATGTACCGTATGTATTCATGTATGTGTGTGTGTGTCTTTTAATATAAACTTTAAGCAGTCACATACGGAATCATTAAGTGCGTTGACCCAAATCGTGTGGCTTAACCCAACCTAACCTAACCTATCTGTAATGATGTTGTTGATGGTGAGACGGGGTATAGGGAATGGTGGTGGTGGTGGTGGTGTTGGTGTTGGTGGTAGCCTACTCTGAACGCATTTAGTATCTTTGAAGGGTGGCTTGGCTGACGTGACTTGGATTGAAATTAATAGCTGCGACGAGAGAGAGAGAGAGAGAGAGAGAGAGAGAGAGAGAGAGAGAGAGAGAGAGAGATGAAGAAACACAAGGATACGTGGAAGAGTGACGAGAATGGGAGATAGATAGAGACATGGAAAAGAGAGAGAGAGAGAAGGGGGGGGGGAATAGTGGGAATTAGTCAGCTGCTAGAGATAGAGACATGGAAACGAGAGAGAGAGAGAGAGAGAGAGAGGACTAGTGAGAGTGAGTCAGCTGGTAGCCCACCTCCCTTGCTAATTGTTATGGTGTGGCCTGGCCTAATGAACCCAACCTAGTGTCGTGTTGTCCTTTGCTCTCCTCCTCCTCCTCCTCCTCCTCCTTTTTCTTATTTCTCTTTCGTTCGCCCTTTCATTCCTTCATTTCTTTCTCGTCTCCCTCTTTCTCGTCATTCCTTCATTCCTTTCTCGTCGTCTTCCTCTCTCTCTCTCTTTAGTCATTCCTTCCTTCCTTTCTCATCGTCCTCTCTTTCGTCATTCCTTCCTTCCTTTCTTTCTCCTTTCTCGCTTTACTCTCGTCTTTCCTTCCTTCTGTCTTCTCCATTTCTCTCCTATCCCGCTCTCTTCCTCTCTCGCTTTTCCTTCCTTCTCGCTCGCTCTCTTCTCCCTCGTACATCCTTGGGAAAATTGTGGTAGTGGCAGTAGTAGTAGTAGTAGTAGTAGTAGTAGTAGTAGTGATGACGGAGATGGTAGTAAGATTGAAGGATTTTTGTAGGTAGTAGTGGTGATGGGAGATGGTAGTAAGATTGAAGGTTTGTGGGTGGTAGTGACAGTAGTGGTGGTAGTAGTAGTGGTGATTAAGATGGTAGTAAGATTAGAGATAAGTGGGTGATATAGTATGGTAGTGATGGTGGTGAGGGAGAGAATGAGGAGTTTTGGTAGTAGTAGTAGTAGTGGTGGTAGTGGTAGTGGTAGTGGTGGTGGTGGTGGTGGTGGTGGTGGAATGGTAATGTGCAGTGTGACGTGTTAATAGCAAGTCCATGTGTGTGGCGAAGTGTCATAATGGAGACGGGAAATGCAGCCTGTGTGTGTGTGTGTGTGTGTGTGTGTGTGTGTGTGTGTGTGTTTCCCTTACGCCACATACACAGGACAACAAACACAGGAGCTGGGAATGCATGCAGCAGAATACTCGGTGATGCAAGAAACAAACAGTGTACAGGGTAGTAGTAGTAGCTAGCTGGATGAATTGGTTGGTTGGTTGTGTGTGTGTGTGAGTGTTGTGTGAGTGGAGAGAGAGAAAGAGAGTTACATTGAGTTACATAGAATCACAGACCACAACAGACCTTACGTTTCACACGGGGTGATCTGATTAGAAGGTTACTGGTGGAGAATGAATTTCTCCCCAGTGATAGTCGTAGATAAGGATAATAAAGTAGAAGGCTCTCTCCCCACCCTCCACTCCCTCCGGCCTGAGCCGTACTGGAAATAAAGTTAAGAGTCAGAACCTTGTGGGGTTGGTAGAAAATGCTCCACAAGGAAATTTTATAGGAAAGATAGAAAGTAGTTGAAATTTGGCTAACTTGCCACCTGTAATGGGCAATAATTATTCATTAGTAAACATCGAAACTCGGGGATTAGATGCAAGGTGTTTATCTAAGCGACGTTTGAAGCTATCTACGGTATTACAGTCTATTACGTTACGGGGATGCCCATTCCATAAGTTGACGACTCGGTTAAAAAAGAAATTCTTGGATTCGTGTGAATTAAAAGATTTACCTATGATTTTACAGCCGTTACCTTTTGTGTAGTTTGATTGATCGATATTGAAATATTTGTTGCAGTCCATATTATCTATGCCTTTGATTATTTTAAATACCTGGATTAAGTCGCCTCTCAATCTACGTTGTGCTAATGGGAATAGATTCAATTAATTTAGTCTCTCCTCATACGTATTGTTTGTTAGACTTGGTATCATTTTAGTACCTTTACGTTGGACTCGTTCCAATTTTACTATGTCTTTCTGGTAGTACGGGCACCAGGCTTGGACACAATATTCCATAAGGAACCAAGGAATTATACAAAGTGAGGATTGTATCTTTGGACTACTCGAATGCTCTGCCAATAAAGCCGATAGTTTTATTTGCTTTCTTAATTACTTTCGTACACTGCTGACTGGGTTTTAGATTACTTGATATTGTTACCCCTAAGTCTGTCTCTTGGTCCACGCTTTTAAGTTGATTACCATTTAACGAGTAGTTTGCTGTTATGTTACGATGTCCGATGTGGAGCACTTTACATTTATCTGCATTAAAGGACATTTGCCAAGTTTTCGCCCAATTCGACAATTTATCGAGATTATCTTGCATTTCTTTAGTTTGTGCATTAGTGAGTACTGTATTTGCAATTTTAGTATCAGCAAACTTCGATATTATGCATGAGACCTTCATCTATATCGTTTATGTAAACTAAGAATAGGTTTGGCCCTAAAACTGACCCTTGTGGCACCCCGCTCGTAACGCCAGTCCAATTAGATGATTTTCCATTTATTAACACGCGTTGTTTACGGTTTCTTAGCCAGTTTTCTATTCATCTTACGGTATCGCCTTGGATTCTGTGTGATTTTAATTTAGTTATTAAGCGTTTATGGGAAACTTTGTCAAAGGCTATTTGGAAATCAAGATAAATTATGTCTAGTGCTTTACTCTTATCATATTCGTTGAAAATGTCATTTAAAAATTCTAATAGGTTTGTTAGGCAAGAGAGAGAGAGAGAGCACACTAGACAGCACTTCTTGTTTATTAATTGGAAGGCTACTGATTCCACCAACCTCTTCCAGGAAACAGATCACTTCAGCATTTGCGAATAGGAAATCCGTTTTGTGGCATGATGTGGAGCAATCTGTAGCCCCCCACGTTCTGAGACATGAAGCTACGACCCCCTTAAAAGTTTTTCTCTGTGGTGATGATAAAACTTTGCTTTCTGAAACCTGTAGTTGGTGTGTAGCCAAGTGAGTTGGTTACGGTCAAGGTTATAGGCTACCACTATTCAATTTATAAGGACCTTGTGATCGTGTATGAATTCTGGTCATGGCTTCTGATTCCTCCTGACCTTGCTACGAAACAAGCTCCTTCGATATAGGTGTGTGTTTCGTGGTACTATTTAAAGGACTCATTAACCTCCACTTTTCTGACTAAATCACAGGGTCTCTTAAGTGCCGGAAATCTGTTGTTGGTTGATGGGTGGGTGGGTGAATTGAGAGAGATACGTATTACCACTAAACTATACCTGAAAACTACAGGTCAAAGATAAAGAAAAACAAAACAAAAATGAGTGACCATGACACTTACAGAAATGAGAGTTTCGTAGGTAGCATAGTTTAGAGGAATTTTATCCCCCCAATTAATCGATAATGAGAGAGAGAGAGAGAGAGAGAGAGAGAGAGAGAGAGAGAGAGAGAGAGAGAGAGAGAGGAACAAAATGGGTTGGGTGGAGAGAGAGAGAGAGAGCATGTTTGTTATTGATACATCGAGTTTGTTTACCAGTCACAACCCCAAGGGAAAACAAACCTCATCCACCACCACCACTAGTCTTTAGTAATACTGCAGAAGGGAAGGGAATGGGAAGGAAGGGAATGGGAGGGAAGGTGAGGTGAGGGAAAGAAGAGAATGGAAGGGAAGGGAAGGTGAGGGAAAGGAAGGAAGGATGGAATGGAATGGGAGGGAAGTGAAGGAAGAAAGAGGAGGGATGGGAAGATGAAGGAAAGGAATGGATGGCAAGGGTGAGAAGGAAAAAAAATGGAATGGGGAAAGGAAGAGAAGAGGGAAGAGATGGGAGAGAAGGTAATGGTGGACTGGACAAGGGAAGAGAGAGAGAGAGAGAGAGAGAGAGAGAGAGAGAGAGAGAGAGAGAGAGCTGCATGGGATTGGATCTGATGTCATGTAGAGGAGGTGGAGGAGGAGGGGGGGGGAGACGAGAGATGGAAGACAAAGGCTTACAATTGTGAAATGATGATGATGGTGGAGGGGTTGTGTAGTTGCAACAAGGGGAAATATAAGAGAGAGAGAGAGAGAGAGAGAGAGAGAGAGAGAGAGAGAGAGAGAGGGAGGGGTTTGGGTGGATTGGTATATGAGAGAGGGGGGAGGGGGGAAGGGGGAGTAGCAAGTATACAATATTTTTTTTATATTCTGACACTGGACATAGGCTTCATCAAGCCCGTTACTGTGGCCCAGGTCAACTGCTACACACACACACACACACACGTCACGACTTCCGAACTGTTACCCAGCCACAGAGGGAAAGAAGTGAGAATACTTCCCAAATACTGCAGTTGTTATGGTAACAGTGAGGGTGTTTTACGACGCTCAGTGGCTTTATAGTTAGTGCCTGAAACTCTATTAGAAAAAATAAATATTCTCAGCCCCTCATCTGAGATGATTCGATCTCCCGACCTACAGTAGGCTATATGGCTGGAGGCTTAAGGGGATACTCTTTCGTGGTCAAAATTTAGGGGCTACTGAATCCTCCAAACTATACCAGAAATTAGGCTACGGTACCTCAGTATACAACAAGTAGGAGACTTGTTTTGTTGTACAGTTTGGAGGAATAGGTATGCCTCCAATCTGACCACAAGAGAAGAATAATCACCATTCTTCAATTGTATATAGCCTAGGCTTATATCATTTAGGTTGTGTGGGAGGCAAAGGAAAAAGATTAAGTTATAATTTTAGAAATTTTTAAGTTATGGATTTTTTTTTTTTTTTTTTTTTTTTAATGAGTTCCCTGTATACTGTTTCCAGCAACACATCCATAAGAGAGTTTGTATCGGGGAGTAATTCTTAAAAAGAAGTGAAGTCTGGTAAGTAAAGACTATACCTGTCATTCCTTCAGGGGAAATATAATATCACGTTACACTATTGATATTTTTAATGGGTTCAGTAATGGAGTAGTACAATATATTTTTTCCTTTCCCACAGCGTATCTCCTGGTGATTCCCGCGTCGTCAGGAGTGGTGGGGCGTCTCCTGATGGCGGCAGAAGCTCAGGGTATCACTCGTCAGGCAGCCTTCCTCCTGCTCGACCCTCTCTACGCCCCCACGCCCTTACAGGAGCCCCCAACTCACGCCCACCACCAGCATCAACACCAACACCACCACACGCCGCCCGTCCGTGAGTCCAGCCACCAGCAGACGCCTCCCGCCGACCACCACCAACACCCCAGCAGTCACCAGGAAGAAAGAGAGGAAATCATCCCACAATACTCAGGACTGGAACAACTCCACTCCATGTCCAGGGAAGCTGCGCGAGCCGTCATGGTTCTTGTCGCATCCACCAGGGGGCCGCGGGAACCCACACCAACCACCACCAATAACAACAACAACAACAATAATAACAATAACAGAAGCCAGCAGAAACAAGAACAACAACACGATATCTTCTCACACTCGTCGTCACATCCTTCCTCACGCCAGGGACACCAAGATACTGAAGAAGTGGAGGAGGAGGAGGGCGAAGTGTTGTCTGGCCCTAAAGACGATGATAACGCATACCAACAACAACAACAACAACAACAAGTGAGGAGCGGACACCTTCAGAGGGCCATCCTACCTCAGGCACCCTCCCAGCTGCCCCCGTCGTCCCCGCCGCCGTTCCCCCCGGTCAACCAATCAGAGAGCTCCATGGTAAGTCAGACCACCACCGCAATTTCATTTTCTTTTTCGGTGCTCAAGTCAAAACCCCCAATCGCATTTTCTTTTCCCTCTACTTACTTCTCTCTCTCAATTTCCTCTTCACTTCCCTCTTCATCTCTCTCTCTCTATCTATCTCTCTCTTTTTCTCGCTGATTAGATAAAGTGTTTATACAGACCGCAAAACGAATGACAACCTGTGTGTCCAAGAGAATAATTAGACACACACACACTCTCAAAAGTCAGTGTTAGCCATCACACACACACAAAAAGTTGTGTTAGTCATTACACACACACACACACACACACACAAAGTGGTGTTAGTCATCACACACACACACACACACTCACAGTCACACACACACACACACAGTCACACACACACACACACACACACACACACACACACACACACACACACACACACACAGACACAGTCACACAGACACACACACACTGTCACACAGACACAAACACAGTTACAATATAAATACATACATACAGTAACAACAACAATTTTAAATATATACACACACACAGTCACAATCTAAATATATACAGAAACAACAACAATTTTCTACACACACACACACACACACACACTATACACAAAACACTCAGAGGTCGGCGTGAGGTGTGAAAAAGATGGTGAAAAATCCTTGTAAATACTGCCGGAGCAAAGAAGATTAAAAACTTGCCCTCCTACCCCCTGTGTATACACGTTCAGTCGGGGACAAAAATTAGTTTCCTCGACTTATTTTTGTTTTTCCTCTTTTGGTGGGACGGAGGGAACTCGTGTGTGTGTGTGTGTGTTTGTGTGTTACTGCATAGAGTTGGTTTTATTTATGTACCGGTGTGTGTGTTTATATATGTGACTATGTACCGGTATGTAATAATTTTGACTGTAATATGTGAATGTGTGTGTGTTACTGCATAAAGTTGGTTTTATTTATGTATGTGTGTATACATAATACAGTATGTGACTATGTATGTATTTACGTGACTATGTGTGTGTTAATGCATAGTTTTGTTTTATGTATGTGTGTATGTGTATATGTGACTATGTATATATTTATGTCACTGTGTGTGTGTGTGTGTGTGTGTGTGTGCGTGTAAGTTTTGTTAAAGTAGTTTCTAATAGGTTTCAAACACGTTCTCCCTCATCATAGCATCTCGAATGAAAGAAGAGTGTACGGTATGTTAAATAAAAAAAGGGTGAATTATTGGTCCACTTGTTGTGTCATTAGGTTAAGTATCGAGAATTTTGACCACAACTGTATAACACACACACACACACACACACACACACACACAAACACATTCATGGGAGCAGCGTGCATATGCGTTTCACTCTCTTAGGCGAGAGAGAGAGAGAGAGAGAGAGAGGGGGGGGGATAAAGGTTGTGCTGACTCACATTACATACAGTATATTAAATTAACTAACACGAGACATACACACATTCATATCGTTCATGCATTCATTAAGGACGCCCCCCCCCCGTTCCCTCACGTTCACTAACCTCCAGCGTCAGTTTCAGTCACATGTGCATTCAAAAAACATATTTTGTTGCCAGCATTGTACAGGGGTCAGGTGAATGGACTAGCTCTCTCTCTCTCTCTCTCTCTCTCTCATACACACACACACACACACACACACAGCCTGGGTCGTGTTTTCTGACGTAATATTTGGGTTACAAGTCATCCGATCAAAGGGGGTTATATTTTTTGGGTTTCTGGTGCATCAGATTTTGTGTGTGTGTGTGTGTGTGTGTGTGTGTGTGTGTGTGTGTAAAAAAGAACGTGCACACACATAATTTGTACGTACTGTACAATCAAATATTTCACAAGTTTAACCTTTTAACATGTGGACGAAAATTATGTCTGTAATATATGCGTGTGTGTCAATATTTTATGTATGTACAGTATATATGTATTGATGTATGTATGTATGTACAGTATGTGTTTGTGTGTGTGTTTTCCGGGTGTAAATTCACAGTGTAGGTGCGTTATGTGTGTTTACCAATGTTTACATCCGTACTCCCCCTCCTCACCTTCCCCCTCCAAATTCTAACACGTGTACATACATTATAAATTATAATACGTAAAGTTCACACGAATGGCGGTACGATTTTCTGGTCCACTATATTTTGATAAGAAAGACTGATCCTTGTGGATTTGTTTGTATGTTTGTGTATGTTTGTGGAAGTTGGATTTTTGTGTGTGTGTGTGTGTTAAAGATATATGGTTGTGTTTGTGTATATATTATGTTTGTTTTTGTGTGAATGTATGTATGTGTGTGTGTGAATGTATGTATGTATGTATGTATGTATGCATGTGTGTGTGTGTTTGTTTACATTTGGTCTAGCTCGGTCCGACCCTCGTAAATTTTTAAAGTTTATTCAATAGACTGAATATCAAGATAACTTATATTTCTTTAATGCTAAGTTATAGATAATAATTATAATATATATATCACACTGAAGAAAAAGGAAGACTACAGTAGCTCATGTTTTGCATTTGATTCCTCCAAACTATTTCAAGCAACTGGTCACCACTATTAGTATTAGTATTAGTATTTTTTTTTTTTTTTATCAATGTAGCCCTGTTTTCTGGCATACATTGGGGGAATCTATACTCTTTAATTAAGGTGGAAGTGCAGTGTTGGTAAATCTGGAGCAAATTAATGATTCCTCCAAACTATTCCAAGTAACAGCTAGAACACCATTATTTGTGTTCATCTGGTCCTGTTTCCGTGGCATATATACTTTGGAGGTAATCAAGGCACTCCAATGTAACAGTAGTGAATTTCTCCCTTGATTAAATGTACCCAAAGTGGATTACCATCTTCACACTACGATATCAACCGACTCAATACTGTTTTGTTTCTCTTATGCAGCTTAAAGTGAGGGTGGGGGGAATAGGGGGACAGGCTTGGGCTGGGTAGAAAGCCTGTCCCCTATTCCTGCACCTCCTTAATCTAACCCAACCCCCACCTAAGTCTGTCCCCCTACTCCCACACCCCACCCCACCAAAAAACAAAAAAAAAAACTTAACCCCCTAAATCTCCCCCCACCCCAAATCTGTCCCCCTATTCCCGCACCCCCTTAAGAAATTAATGCAGATTCGTGTATGTTGTGGTTCAGTGTAATTTTATCCATTTAATTACGTGAGGGGAAGCGAGGTCGCCGAAATTTTTACTCTGGTGAGATTTTTGGAACCCGGTGAAAAAGAAAACTTCTAAGTGGCTCAGCGAGAAATTGTAAAGTGTGTAAATTCTGACGGGATTATCTCATGAAGGTGTGTGTGTGTGTGTGAGAGAGAGAGAGAGAGAGAGAGAGAGAGACTTTAAGGGAGAAATGAAAGATGTTTGAGAGAGAGAGAGAGAGAGAGAGAGATAGAGATAGATAGAGAACTAGCTTCTGGCTTCGACTCAGGTGGGTTCGGGATAATGGTTTGTGAGTGTACAGTATAGTGTGAAGGGAAGGGAAGGGATAGAAATGAAGTGTGAAACGGGAGGAGGTGTAGGAAAGGAGGAGAGTGATGGAAACAAGAGGAAGGAAGGAAAGAAAGGGGAAGGGATAAGAGGTGGTGGTGAAGGAAAGGGGAGAGAGGGATAGAAGAAAATGGAGAAAGGAAAGGGGAAGGGATAGGATGAAGTGAAGGAAAGGGGAGAGGGATAGGATGAAGTGAAGGAAAGGGGAGAGGGATAGGAGGAGGAGGAAGGAAAAGCGAATGGATAGGAGGAGGAAGGAAAGAAAAATGAAAATAAATGCGAGGACGGAAGGAAGAGGAAGTAAAGGGGAATAAATACAAGTGATGTGAAGGGATGTGAGGAAGAGGAAGAGAAGGAAGAGATGATGATGGTGTAGGAAAGGGGAAGGGAGGAACGGTAGGAAGAGGAAGAGAAGGAAGAGGAGATGGTGTAGGAAAGGGAAAGGGAGGTACGGTAGGAAGAGGAAGAGGAGATGGTGTAGGAAAGGGGAAGGGAGGAACGGTAGGAAGAGGAAGAGAAGGAAAAGGAGATGGTGTAGGAAAGGGAAAGGGAGGAACGGTAGGAAGAGGAAGTGAAGGAAGAGGAGATGGTGTAGGAAAGGGGAAGGGAGGAACTGTAGGAAGAGGAAGAGAAGGAAGAGGAGATGGTGTAGGAAAGGGAGGAACGGTAGGAACAGGAAGAGAAGAGGAGATGGTGTAGGAAAGGGAAAGGGATACAAGTGAAAGGAAGGAAGGAAGGGAGGAAAGGTAGGAAGAGGAGGGACAATTTCTGGCATCTATATACCCATCAACCACAGCTGCCAAGGCAATAACACATCCTTCTCCTTAAGGACCCTGTGATGTGATCGTGTATATGAAAATTGGAGGCTTCTGATTCCCTCCTGACCATGCCACGAAACGACATGCTCCTTCCATATAGGTGTGTGTTGGTGTTTCATGGTTATAAATGAAGGACTCGTTTATCTCCAATTTTCTGACTACATCACAGGCCGGGGACCCTAAGGACAAAAACAAACACACACACACATATAAATAAATAATAATAATAATAATAATAATAATAATAATAAAAACAAAACAAAAACACGGCACATTAAAAAAGAAGTGAAAAAGAATAAGAATAATTTTATGGAGCTCCAAGCCTTTCCTAAATAAAAAATATAGATAAATAAATAAATATATAAAAATAAACAGGAATTAGGAAAGAAAAACTACATCAGAGAAAGGGACAATAATAATTTTAATGTAATGGTGCTCCAAGCCTTCTGTAATCCACCCCACAATTTGTTTTCTTTTTGTAATATAATGTAAATACCTTTGTTATATATATGTGTGTGTAATAAGTTAATCATCTCCTGGGGAAAAAAGATTTAATGTGATTATACAGTTTTGGTACATTGGAGTGTCTTGATTCCTCCAAAGTATGCCAGTAAACAGGACCAGATTAGCATAAATAATGGTGACGACGTTGTTGCTTGGAATAGTTTTGAGGAATTAATTGCTCCAGATTTATCACTAATACTCTACTGCCTCCCCCCCCCCTCTTTTTTTTTTATTAATGCAACCAAACCCTGCCTTAAGGGTGTTTTATATGATATACTAAAATAACAGGTAAATAGAATAATCATTATTATTATTATTTTTATTGTTGTTGTTGTTGTGTTGGTGGTGTGTGGTGTGTGGTGTGTCTCTTGTTTCACGATTATTATTATTATTTTTTTTTTATGTAGAAAATTGGCGGGAAAATGGGAGAAAAAAAATTAGAATGGCAGAGAATTGGCGGGGAAAAAAGCTAAAATTTGCCGAAAATTGGCTGAAAATGTAAATAAAAACAAATGTAAATAAAGTTAGAATTGCAGTGGACTGGTCTGTGGAAACTTGGCAGTGGGTTTATTTTTATTGGTGTCGTAAAGAGCGGGTAGGGTAGAGTAGTGAAGTGTGGGTGGTCAATTTGGAGCAACCAATTCCTCCTGACTATTCCAAGCAACTGGACACCATTAATTTTCGTTCACCTGGTCCTGTTTCCTGACATACTTTGGAGGAACCTATATAATTGTCTTAATATGGTACCCAATTTGAAGAGACAGTGTAAGGTCAATTTGAAGCAACTGTTTCCTCCTGACTATTCCAAGCAACAGGACACCATTAATTTTCTTCATCTGGTCCTGTTTCCTGACATACTATGGAGGAATCAAGGTGCTCTGATGTAGCCTCACGTTGTAGGGTCGTAAAGTGTCATCATGGTGTGGGTTGGTATATAGGAGGAGGTAAGTAAGTCGGTTAGTTAATCTGGCAATATAATAAAATGTATATCGTATTTCACTGTACAGTAATTTATTTTTTTTCCTCACTCTCTCGGGGGTGTCATCTTGCTCTTCCAAAACTATTTATTTATTTATTTGTTATTATTATTATTATTATTATTATTGTTATTATTATTATTATTATTATTATTATTATTATTATTATTATTATTATTATTATTATTATTATTTGTTGAAGTAGTAGTGGTAGTGACAGTACAGTTGACTTGGAATAAGAGTAATAGTAGTAGTAGTAGTAGTAGAAGTAGTATTAATTATTATTTCTGCTATTATTTCCTTACAATATTCCTCCTGTTACAAATTTGTCCTCATTATCGCTGTTCTTCCCATCTCCATTTATTCTCTCTCCACTTCATTACTTTTCCCCACTTGACTCTCCACCACATTCGTAATTGTTCTCCCTTATTTATCCTCTTCACCCTTATTATCCTCTTCTTCCCTCTTATTATCCTCTTCTTCCCTCTTATTATCCTCCTTCTCTATTATTATCCTCTCCTTCTCTCTTATCCTCTCATTATCCTCTCCTTCTCTTATTATCCTCTCATTATCCTCTCCTTCTCTCTTATTATTCTATCCTCTCCTCCCCTCCCTTATTAACTAACATCTCCCTTACTCCTTCCACCACATTCGTATTTCTTCTTGTCCCTTATTATTCCTTGTTTATCTTCCTTACACTCCACACACACACACACGCACGCACACACACACACACACACACACACACGCACGCACGCACGCACACACGCACACACGCACACACGCACACACACACAGAGAGCCCCGTCATCAATTCTTTGTTTATGTTTTGTTTTGGTTCGATGCGCTTTTGTTTTCGCAGACACCTTCCTTCCAGTCAGCCAGCCAGCCAGCCAGCCTTTGCCTTCGATGCTCTTTTGTTTTACCAGTCACTGATGTGTGTTTGTGTGTGTGTGTGTTACAGGTTTTCAGGAGTCATGTTGTCTTTCAGTTTAGAAGTTGTTTACCCCTCCCTTTGTACACACTGGTAATTAGAGAGAGAGGGAGGGGGAGAGGGAAAGATGTCTGTCTGTCTGTCTGTCGAAAATCGGAGGAGGAGAGGACAGATCAGGGAAGGGAAGGGAGGGGAGAGGCGAGCGTCACAACACAACACAACGTAATACAAAACAATGCTACAAAACACAACGCAGTACAATACAACAAAGTGCAACACAACAAATCGAAAAAACAGCAAAACACTGCATGCACCACCCAACGCAATACAACACAACCTTGTATAAAACACAACACAACACAACCTAGTACAACATAACACAACACAATACAACACAACCTAGTTCAACACAATACAACACAACCTAGTACAACATAAAACACAACACAACCTAGTACAACATAACACAACCTAGTTCAACACAATACAACACAACCAAGTACAACATAACACAACCTAGTTCAACACAATACAACACAACCAAGTACAACATAAAACACAACACAATCTAGTACAACACAACACAACCTAGTACAACACAACACAACCTAGTACAACATAACATAACACAACACAACACACGCTCGTAAATCCTTGGGAGAGACAAGAGGCGCTCCTGCCTGAGTTACCCTAATCCCAGACTCACCTGCTGCTGCTGTCTCTTCCCTATCCTTGCTTACTTGTGTTTCCCTCTCCTTTCTTCCCTCTTCTTGCTTACTTGTGTTTCCCTCTCCTTTCTTCCCTCTTCTTGCTTACTTGTGTTTCCCTCCCCTTTCTTCCCTCTTCTTGCTTACTTGTGTTTCCCTCTCCTTTCTTCCCTCTTCTTGCTTACTTGTGTTTCCCTCTCTTTTCTTCCCTCTTCTTGCTTACTTGTGTTTCCCTCCCCTTTCTTCCCTCTTCTTGCTCCCCTCCTCCCCCTGCTTCCATCTGCTCCCCTCCCCTTTCTTCCCTCTACTCCCCCTCCCCTTTCTTTCCTTTACTCCCCCTCCCCTTTCTTCCCTTTACTCCCTCCTTCATCAGCCCAGTCCAGCCCTTCCCCAACAACCAGCTCAGCCTTCCCTCAGCCCAGCCATCCAGTCCCCTGTATCGGTTTGTCTGTCTATATCTCTTTGCAATTGTACTCCTCTCAAATCTAGCCTATTTCTGTCTTTTTGTCTGTCTTTCTCTGTCTCTTTTTGTCTGTCTTTCTCTGTCTTTTTCTGTCTTTTTGTCTGTCTTTCTGTCTTTATCTGTCTGGCTTTCATTATCTTAATCGTCCTCTCTTAACCAGACCTATCCTACCCCAACTCAACCTCACTTGACCTTTGACCCTGACCCTCTCCCATTGTGGTCTCATTCCCTGCTGCTGTCACGTTAGAGGCTCTTGTTGTCACTGTGCTCCTCCTTGCAGCCTTCTCAACATAAATTTTCCTTACATCTCCTCCCCCTCCTCCTTCTCCCTGTTCCTCCCCTCTCTCCTCCTCCCTATTCCTTCCCCCTCTCCTCCTTCTCCTTGTTCCTCCTCCCTCTCCTCTTCCTCCCTGTTCCTACCCCCTCTCCTCCCTGTTCCTCCTCCCCCTCCTCCTTCTCCCTCCTCCCCCTCCTCCTTCTCCCTGTTCCTACTCCCTCTCCTCCCTGTTCCTCCTCCCTCTACTCCCTGTTCCTCCTCCTCTTCCTAACTGTTCTTCCTCCTTCTCCATGTTCCTCCTCCCTCTCCTTCCTGTTCCTCTTCCTCCTTCTCCCTCCTCCACCTCCACTACTTCCTCCTTTTCCTTCCTTCCTTTCTCCACCACACTGCTGACTTCCTAACCTTGCCTCTACCACCTTTCCTCCACTTACTCCTCTGTCTTTCCCTTCTCCACATTGGCTACTATTCTACCAATTCCTCGTCTCCTTCTTCCCTTCTCCTTCTTTAAACCACTTAACTCTCCTTTCCAATCTTGCCCCTCCCACCTACCTCACCTCTGCCCTCTATATCCACCTTCCCGGCCTCCTCCACCTTCTGGCTTCAATCCTCACCTAATCTGCATAATCCTCGCTAAAGGTATGAGGGTGGCAGTGGGGGAAGGTGTGTGTGTGTGTGTGTGTGTGTGTGTGTGTGTGTGTGTGTGTGTGTGTGTGTGTGTGTGTGTGTGTGTGTGTGTGTGTGTAGAGTTGAAGGTTGAGGGTGGGGACGTGTTAAAGTGTATTGGTGTGGTGGTGGGGTGTTGTTGTTGTTGTAGAGTGTAGTGGGTATGAGTGAGGAAGTGAAGAGTGTAATGGGTGTAAGATTGATGGTGTAGGCGTGTTAAAGTGTGTTGTTGATGTTGTTAGGTGTAGTAGGTGTGAAAGGTGTAGTAAGGTTAATGGTGTCTGCGTGTTAAAGTGTGCTATTGTCGTTGTAGGGTGTAGGTGGTGTGTAGAGATGTGCAGTGGAGTTAGGAAGTGAATAGTGCAGTGGATGAGAAGGTGGGGAAAAAAGTGATAAAGGAAATTAATAGTGTAGTGAGGGAGAAAAGAGAGAGATGAAATGAATAGTATAGTGGGGGAGAGTGTAAAATGTAGTGGGTAAAAGTGTGGTGTGTAGTGCAGGTTAAGTATAGGTCTAAATAGAAAATAAGTGTATAGGTTGAAAGTGTAAAGAATTGTGTGGGTGTGTAGGGTGTGTGGAATTAAGTGTAGTGGGTGTGTAAAGATGTCGTACTGCAGGGTGTGTGGGCTCGTGGTAGTGGGTGTGGGAGGGTGTGGTAATTAAGTGTAGTGGGTGTGTGATATTGGATTGTGTGAGGATAACGTAGTGGGTGTGTTAAGGTGTGGAGATTAAGTGTAGTGGGTGTGTGAGGGCGTGGAAGTTAAGTATAGTGGGTGGTGTGTCGGGGTGTGGAAGGAGGTGCGAGTGTCAAGGAGGATTAGAATAAAGAAAGACCCCCTCCTTCCCCCTCCCCCCTCTATCCCCCCTCCCCCCTCTATCCCCCCTCCCCCCTCTATCCCCCCTCCCCCCTCCTTTCCCCCTCCCCCCTCCTTCCCCCCTCCTTCCCCCCTCCTTTCCCCCTCCTTCCCCCCTCCTTTCCCCCTCCCTCCTCCTTCCCCCCTCCTTCCCCCCTCCCTCCTCCTTCCCCCCTCCCCCCTCCTTCCCCCCTCCCCCCTCCCCCCTCCTCCCCCCCTCCCCCCTCCCCCCATCACTTCCTACAGGTTGGTTGGAGGATGAGGCGGGGTCGCTGCTCCCCCACCCACGACTCTTCTCTCAGGGTAATCTCTTGTGGCCAGATTTACGAGCCGAAGGAGGAGGAGGAGGAGGAAAAAAAGAGCAAAAAGAGAAGAGGAGGAGAAGAAGGAAGAGTAAAATAAAGAAAATGATGAGGAGGACGCTTCTGCTGTTACCCTGTCTCTTACCCAACTTTCCTTCCTGTCTGTGGCTTCTATCTGAGTTAAGCTGGCGTCACAACAGGCCACACGTTTCACAACTTTACCTCGCCAACATTTCACTTCCACATCAATACACGCGACTTTGGAACACAATGGAAGCGTGACGTATTTTCTCCGACCGAGGCTAAACCATCAGGATGTTATGTTTGTGTATCCGCTTCCCCCATCCCCGTCCTTGAGCAAGCGTAGGATAAAATTTCATAGCTGTGTTCTCCTCCCTTGGTATACTGGTCTAGTTCTACAGTGGACAATAAAAATAGATAACACGTTCTTTCCCATATTTGTGTTTAGAATAGTTATTTGCTGTTGGCGTCTTGAAGGGCAACTGAATTCTTCAAACTTTTTCTTTAAGTAGACCCCCCACTCGTATGCCGAGGTAGATATTATATACTGTAGTTTGTTTCATGACCACAATAGATGATCCTTTAATGGAAGCCGACCGCGAGGAAAGGCAATATTTCGTGTGGTTTGGTTAACGGCGACTCCAACAAGATCGAACATAGCTTTAGTAGTTTTATTTCTGAGTTGTAACATAATGCTTTGTGTGTATGTCCACAGGAGGAGCGTGTGGTGGGTCGCCTGGTGTACGACAGTGTTAGTCTCCTGTCACACATCCTGCGGACCAACGTGGGTACAGTCCGCCTCCGCAAGAAATCCAGCTCCACCACCACCACTAACAACATCAACACTACCACCAGCGAGGAGCCACCACGAACTCGGAAAGTCAGGCCAGGAGAGGACATTGAGCCTCGTAGGTCAGGCAGGTCGTTGTCCTCCCTGCTACACCACACGTGGGATAGGGAGGGCTTCAACAACCTAGCTGGACGGCAGACAAGGGAGGCAGGAGAACACAGGGACCGTGAGGCAGAGAGGGAGCGACTCTACTTCGAAGTGAAGACCCTGAACGCAGCACAGGCGGGGCGGGAGTTCGAGAGACGTCTGGAGAGCATCATAGGGTCCCGGGGCATCGTAGGTCCTGGGGCAGAACACCACCATCACCACCACCACCAACACCTTTCCTCAGCCCATCACAACAGGTCAAGGCTACTGGAGGTGAGAGTGACCCGACCCACACATTTCCCGGGGATGAGGGGACGTGGACTTGTCGACATAACAGGACGGCGGGACTTTGACTTTGTGTTGTTGGACTGGCGACCTCTCACTGGACTCCTGGCACCCGTACTCACTCTGGCACCAGCACCACTCGACTCCAGTAACATGGTGAGGTCGATAGAATGTTTGTTGTTGTGTTTTTATTTTTCCTGACGAAGATTAACCGATTCCTTTTCAGTCCAAGTAGTATATGACTTTGGAGACTCGTCATATGGTGTATATTCCTGTGTTTTACCAGTAACACGGTAAGATTGATAGTGCATTTTATGTTTCAATTATTTTCTTTTTTATCTGGCTAAGAAGCACAGAATCCCTTTAGACATAATATTACCTTAGATGAACGTTCAGCATACATTGATTTCCTGTGATTATAGTTGCATAGTAGCAGCTGGATATGTAAATGCTTTGGTGTAATAATTTGTCATGGGTTGTATTAAAATTACCGAAAAAAAATAAGAAGCTAAGAAACTATGAAATGAGGGAGCAGCTACATTTAAACCAGGTTTAAAGCAAAGAATTCTAGAGGTGATATTCCAAACTACTCTTAATATAGGAAATTAAGTAACGAATGGAGTAATAATAATAAGGGAGAAAATTTACCTTTCCTCTCTGCTATGGGTCAACAAGACAGTATGTTCACCACCAGCGACTTTTTGTCACCAACTCGACCTTTTTTCCGTGTATGTAGGTCGTGCCTTCTTTCGCATGCTCGCAAATGGTAGAATTTTGTACGTTAACAAATATCGCAGTGTGTGTGTGTGTGTGTGTGTGAACATGGCCTTCATGGTTTGAGGACATGTTTTCAATGCCCGACCAAAAATGAATTAACTCTTATATCAACCAACATACATGGTTTTGACAGCCACCTTTCCCACCAACCAACCAGCCAGAATGTGTATCGTCTCCCTTCACAGGTAACTAACTAACTTGCCTCGTGCCCGCGGTGTGTGTGGCTGCTGCTGCTGCTGCTGCTGGTGGTGTTCAGAGTTTTGTATGCCATTTAAAACTTGGCTCAACTCCCTTACACTGCATGCATGGGGCTCTCCAGCTCCTCCTCGACTTTCCCAACTGGTTGGTGGGAGGGTGGGTTCCAACTCTCGGTAATTCACAAACTATAATAGCTCTACGTAGGGCACAATTCTCCCCCTCCTCCCACTCGCTAGCCATGGGGTGATATTATTAAGAAGAGGTTCTTTCGTTGGTCTTCTATTCCTCCTGATTATACCAGAAAACAAACGCCCTCAATGGTGTTAATATGGGATCTGTTTCGTGGCATAGTTTGAAGGAATCCGAGATTTTCCAATTTTCAAACAAAAGAATCTCCCCTTAAACTAGGAAAAGGCTCCTCGACGCTTAAAATTCAAAATGACACGAATTTAGCGACGAAAGGCCGCCTCCTGATTTAATAATAACCTCTCAAGGTCTCTGTCTTTATACACACTGGGCTCCAACATTTAATGAATTTCTTGGCTTTCTTTTGGGTAAATGTAAAGTATCACAATACAGATTACACCCCCATAAAATTACGGTACTCAGTTACATCTATGCAGCTTTAAACACTGAAATATTATACGTCAATGATGATTATTTTATAATGTCTGGTGAATTTTGTTGCTATTGTATGACTGATCTCTGGAAACTCGTGTATTGTGGTGACTGGATATTGTTTGTTTGTTGTTATTGTTGTTTCAGGGTTTCGTGGTCAGAGGATTCCAAAGAACAACAACAACAACTTATTTATTATGACTGGTGGTGACGTTGTTGTTTTTGTTTTTATTTTTGTTGTTTCAGGTTTCCGTGGTCAGATGATTCCAAACTTCAACAACAACCACTTATTTATTATGTTTTGTGATGACGTTGATATTGTTTATTTTCTTGTTATGTGTTCGTGGTGACGTTGTTGTTTATTTGTTATTTCGTGGTGACGTTGTGGATGTTGTTTGTTTGTTTATTTGTTGTTGTTTCGTGGTGACGTTATTGTTGTTGTTTTCGTGGTGACGTTGTTGTTGTTGTTTCGTGGTGACGTTATTGTTGTTGTTTCGTGGTGACGTTATTGTTGTTGTTTCGTGGTGACGTTGTTGTTATTGTTTCGTGGTGACGTTGTTGTTGTTGTTATATTTTGCAGGGTTCGGTGGTGGTGGTGTACAAGGCTGAGGTGGACTGGGCTCACGACACACCCGTGGAACCCGACCGTGACTGTGGTCCTGCCTTCTGTGGGTACGAAGTGGCAGGTGAGAGAGAGAGTGTGTGTGTGAGAGAGAGAGAGATAGTGAGTGTGTGTATGTGTGTGTGTGTGGTTAAAGGAAGGAGAGAGAGAGGGAGATTGTGTGTGTGTGTGTGTGTGGTTAAAGGAGAGAGAGAGAGAGAGAGAGAGAGAGAGAGAGAGAGAGAGAGAGAGAGAGAGAGAGAGAGAGAGAGAGAGAGAGAGAGAGAGAGAGAGAGAATATGATAAACTAGAATGACAGGTTGCGTGACAGGGAAGGTGAGTGTGAAAGATATAGCGAATTGAATGTAGGATAGACTGTCACTCAGATGGAAAACATTGCGGTGGTGAGGCAGAGAGAAATAAAGTAAAGGAGGAAGGAAAGAGAAGAGAAAGTAGGAGGAAAGAGAAAAGTAAATAGAGTAGGAAGAAAGAAGAGAAAGAGGAGGAGGAGGAAGAAGATAGAGGAGAGAAAGAGGAGGAAGAAGAAATAGAAAGGAAAGAAGAAAAAAAGAGAAGAGAAGAGGGATGAGTATGTAGAATAAAAGGAGGAAGAAGTATAAAAGAAAGAGGACGAGGAGGAGGAGGAAATATGCAATGAAATGAGGCTGGGAAGAAAGATAGAGCATAAAACTTGAAGAAGAATGAGGAAAGAATGAAAAGTTTGAGTAAAAGGATAAATAAGGAAAAAGAGGAGGAGAAGGAGGAGGAGGAACGGGTAATAATTCAAGCAAAGAACTTGAGGAGAGTGAGTGAAGAGAGGGAAGAGGATATAAGAAGTAGTAGAAGAAGAGGAAGAATATGAAAGGAGAGTGAGAGAGAGAGAGAGAGAGTGAGTAAGGAGATGAAGAGACCACTGGGGAAAGAGGATATAAGAAGGTGTAGTAAAAAAAAAGTATAGATAAGTTTTAATGGGAATGGTGACAAGTTTGACCTGTGGAAGATAAGCTGAGAGACGAGGTGAAGTGGAGGCTGAGAAGTGAAGGAAGGAAGGAAGGGGAATGTGTATGTGGGAAGGAAAGGAAGGAAGGAAAGGTGGAAGAGAGAAATGTTTGTGGGAAGGATGGAAGAGGAGTGTTAGTGGGAACGAAGGAAAGGGAATGTGTGTGGGAAGGAAGGAAGGAAGAAAGAAGGAAGACGAGTGTGTGTAAGAAGGAAGGAAAGGGAGTGGAAAAGATTATTAGTGTGTTGAAAAGGAAGAAGAAATGAAAGAAAGATAGAGGACAGGGAGTAGAAGCAGTAGAGAAAAGGAGGGAGGGAGTGGGTGGAAAAATCTAGGGAATAAATAAAAAGGGAGGTTATGGAAGGGAAAAGGACACACACACACACACACACACAAACACACACCACACACACACACACACACACACACACACACACACACACACACACACACACACACACACACACACACACACAGAGTTAAGGAAGTGTGTGTCGGACAAAGTGTGCTTGAGGAAGGAAGGAAGGAAACATTAATGAGAAGGGAGGGGATGGGGGACACACACACACACACACACACACACACACACACACACACACACACACACACACACACACACACACACACACACACACCACCTCTACCCCCAGTCTCTTCAAACAATTACTGAGAAATTTAAACTGGACTTTGTATAATTATTTAGTTGAGAGAGAGAGAGAGAGAGAGAGAGAGAGAGATGAAAAGAATGAAATGTATGATTATATGGATACTGTTTATTTATGTACACAACAAACAATATGTTATAATATATATGTTACTGTATGTACTAAATTTATTCCAGCTTAGTACTACACACTTTATTCTACATCATTAGAGAAAGTACTTGGTGGATTGGTGTCGTGATGTCAAAGTGTTCTCACCTCACGTACAGGTAGCAGTAGAACTAAATTAATTAAGCAGAACGAGTGGTGAGATTAAAGTTTGTAGTTCGAGTGGTGATAGTTATGAGTTATGAAATACATGGACAAAAATATAACACCATAGCTGGGCATACGAACCATAGTAATTGAATATCATGCATAGAGGAAGAGGATAGTCAATATTTTGAAGTTTTCCTCCATCCACTTCTTCCTCCCCCAAAGCGAAGTCCATTATTTTAGCAGGATAGAAAAATAAAAAAAAGAGACTTGACACTGGTAATGTTTGTAGGTGAATGGAGGAAGGATGATTGAGTGAATGTCTTAATTAATAGCAGCAATAATAGTTGTTGATGTTGTTGTTGTCATAGTTATAATGAATTGTTTGAAAGGTGATAAAAAGAAACATACAAAGTTATATAAATAAAGGTGGAAACTTTGTGGTAAATTGGAGGGCTTAGTAAATCTTCCAAACTACGGTATGTCCCGAAAAAAAATACATATAATAATAATAATGATACTAAAACAGATCCTTCCCTTATTGGTAACATTGAGGTGATTTGTTTTCTGGGATATATAGTTTGGTTGGATTCATCAGTACATTTCCAATTGACCATAAAAGAGGTTCTATACTTTGACTTAATACCGACTCCTTCATTACCTAACACTTCATTAGATAAAGTGAAGGCTCCGGCTCGTTGTGAAAGCTTATAAGAGAGAGAGAGAGAGAGAGAGAGAGAGAGAGAGAGAGAGACAGATTAATATAAAGAAATAGAAACGAGAGTGAGAGATGAACCCCCCCCCCTCCCCCCCCACCGCCACCACAGCCAACCAAGCAACAGGTCAGACCAAACCACTACCCACCCTCTCTCCCTCCCTCCCTCCTCTTTCATCATTACTACACTCCACTTCTTTTCCTCCCTTCCCCTCCTGTCCCTTCCCTTCCCCAACCATCACCTTTCCCTCTCCTCCCCTCCCTTTCCCTCTCCTCCCCTCCCTTTCCCTCCTCCCCTCCCTTTCCCTCTCTTCCCCTCCCTTTCCCTCGCCTCCACTCCTCTGCTACGCACACTCCCACTCTCCCCCACTCTCCCCCACATTTCCCCACTCTCCCCCACATTCCCACTCTCTCCCCCACATTCCCACTTTCCCCCACATTCCCACTCTTTCCCCCACATTCCCACTCTCCCCCACATTCCCACTCTCCCCCACATTCCCACTCCCCCACATTCCCACTCCCCCACATTCCCACTCTCTTCCCCACACTCCCATTCTCTCCTCCCCTCCACTCTCTCCTCCCCTCCACTCTCTCCCACACTCCTCCACTCGTATCACCACCTCCAACAGGGATTCGGTTGGCCCCTCGCTACGTGGTGCTCATCATCCTGTGTCTGCTGTTGATGTTTGCTGGCTGTTGTGGCTGCACCGCCGTCCTTAGGTAAGTGAACCCATCCCTTCCTTATGTGTCTCCATGCAACCTGTTAGTTCACGCCTGCCCTCCCTCCCTTCCCTTCCCTTCCCTCCCTCCTTCCCTCCCCTCCCCTCCCCTTAGGCAGTTCCCTCACGCCCCATCGTCTCCCTCTCGTAAGTTCCCTCCCTCCCTTCCCTTCCCTCCCCTTCGTCAGTTCCCTCCCTCCCCTTCATCAGTTCCCTCCCTTCCCTCCCCCTTCGTCAGTAGGTGAACGGTGTCTCGACGTATCTCAGGTCTATCTATTTTAGTTTTTGGTTTGGGTTCCTCTTTTGCCCCCTCCCTCACTGGGTTTTTTATCGCCCCCCCCCCACCCATACCCCTCTCTGGGTTTTTATCGCCCCCCCACCCCACCCATCCCCCTCTATGGGTTTTTATCTCCCACTCCCCCCCCCCCCAACAAACTAGACCCCTTTCTCCACCCCCCACCCCCTTCCCCTGTCCCGTCCCCCTTCTCTTTCACTGCGGGACTCCCCCCCCCCCCCCTTACGTAAATAAAGTTGTCCTCAAGATGCGTGTGGTTAATTAATTAGTCCATTGTTGATGTCTGAATAAATAGTGTTTTGTGTCTCGGATATTAATTAAGGTGTGATTAATATTGTTTTAATTTAATAATTGACATGTGTTAAAAAATCTTCAGTTCTCTTCAGCCCCAGCCTCTTCCTCCTCCTCCTTCCTTCCTTCCTTCCTTCCATCCTTCCTTCCTTCCATCCTTCCTTCCTTCTTACTCCTTTTCTTTTCTCCTTTTCCTCCTTTTCTTTTTCTCTTTCCTCCTTCCTTTTCCTTTCTCCTCTTCCTCCTTCATTCTCTTCTTCCTCCTTCCTCCTCCTACCTCCTCCTTCCTCCTCCTTCCTCCTCCTACCTCCTCCTTCCTCCTCCTACCTCCTCCTTCTCTTCTTTCCTACCACCTCCTATTTTTCCTGTTCTTTCCTCCTCCTTTCCTTTCCTTCCTCTTTCCTATCCCTCTCTCCTTCTCTCTATCTCCTTCTCCCCCTCCCTCTTCTTCCAATCAGTCAATCATCACCATCATCATTCTTTCATTCAATCAATAACTAATTAAATAACCTTTATATCTTCCTGTCACCAACAACCAATCAACTATAGTGTTTCTCCCACTCGTCAACAGCCAATCAACCAATCACCTTTCTAATTATCTTCTTCCTTTAACAACAAACAACAACAACAACTCCTTCATTCGTTCTATTTTCTTTCTTTTCTATTTTACGTTCACTTTTTCGTCTGCATTCCATTTTTTTTTTTCATCTTTTAAGAACAACAATTATTTCACTCATTCTGTGTTTTTGTGTTTTGTTTTGTTTTTATACGTTCACTCATCCTTCTGCTTTCCAATTTCCTTTTTTGTTTTAATTTCTTTTTGGGCCCTTCTATATTGCACGTTGTTGTTGTTGTTTTTATGCGTTTTTTTTTTCATGATATACCTTTTATTTATTTACGTGACTCTTTCTAACTCCCTCTTTTATCACCTCCTCCTTCTCGCATGCTCTATTAACACTTACATACCTGTTTCCCTCTTCCTGTCTTCCTTACTTCCTTCCTTTCTTTTCCCTTTCTCCCTCTTCCTTTCTTTTCCCTTTCTCAGTCTTCCTTCCTTCCTTTCTTTTCTCTTTTCAACACCTTTACAACCCTGTCTCACTCTACCTTTACATCCCTGTCTCCTCTCTTCTCTCTCTTTCTCCATCTCTTTCTTTTCCATTTCTCCATCTCCCTTACTCCCCTTCCTCCCCCCCCCCTTTTTTTTCTCCATCCCCTTTTTTTTCTCCCCCATCTCCTGCACGCCCCTCCCCCCCCCCCTTACACCCACCAACTACAGTACCGTTTTAACCCTCCTCGACTTGACTGGGTGTGTGTGTGGGTGGGAAGGCAAATTTTACTCCCCGTCTGCTATCCTCAGGAAACGCCTCCGACAGAAGGAAATGAGTCGAGGTCCTTACAAGATCCTCCTCACCTCCTCCGACTTAACTCTATCGTCCCGGCCCGAGAATGCTCCTAGGAAGGTGGGGGATTATGTCTGCATAGCGGGGTGTGTTCTGTCCGTGTTGGTATGTGTAGCTCTTATTATAACATCCTTCCTTTCTTTCACTTGCCTTCCTTTTATTTCTATTGGTGTTGGTTCTCTTCTTAGACTCGTGCCTCGTGTTGCTGTGTTCTGTGTTTGATGTTTGTGTGTTATGTTGTGTGTGTTTGTATGTTTTGGGCTGTGTATACACTGACCTAACGTAGCTAGACTGTGTATATAATGATCATGATATTTATAATAACAATAATGGTAATGCTATTAATAATAATAAAAATTATGATAAATATTATTATTATTATTATTATTATAATTAGATCTTTGGGACCAAATTTGAGTGCAGTACATGAAGTGTACTGTCACAAAAATAAGTTGTGCATGTGTACCTTTCCAGTTTGATGGTAAACTGTGACAGTTTACCATCAAGAACAGAATAAAAAGTAATAATTTCTGTCAATCCCAGAGTTGACAATCGAACATGAAATACAATTAATTCAGTACTATATAAAATCGTGCCGGTATAACATACAAATTTCCGCCATTACTTGTATCGAATATAAATAATCACCAGAATGAAATGAAAAGACTACCTGACATTTGACCTTGTTTGTACAGTTGCGAACACATGAAACAGACACACTTCAAACGGGTCCCAACCTTATTAATTAATGCATGGAATAGGATGCGTCGCCTCTACACACACACACACACACACACACACACACACACACACACACACACACACACACACACAACATCCTACTCATCCTACCCTATCAATATTCTGTATACTTAATGAAGGGGGCCCCGTTTCAAGTGCACGTGTTTGTTTCATATGCCAACAACCGTACACTCGCTGACCATAATCTCGAGCCCACCTGAGTTGAAGCCCGAGATCTGAAGCTGCCCCGGGGTGGTTTCTGGACCAATGAAGGGAGGCTTTGGGTGGGCTGTCGTCCAGAAACCCCCCCCCCCCAAGCAGCTCCAGATCTTGGGCTTCGACTCTGGTGTGCTAGAGAGATTATGGATAGCGAGTGAACACATGCTTAAAAAAAAAAAAAAAAAAAAAAATAATAATAATAATAATAATAATAAAAAGGTGCAATTCTCGTGTAAAATATTTTGATACCTCGGATGATGGATACTGAAAAAAAATCTCTCGTTTATTCCCGGCGCATCATGAGCTGTGCCGATAATAATTGGTGAACTGGATCATCAGACACCCCTCGTACTATAGTAGTTTTTTTTTTTTTTTTTTTTTTTACCTTGTGTACAGTCGGCGGCAAAAGTCCTGTCGCCACATCTGCCAATTATCAAGTCGTGCAGAAACAGTACAATATAGAATTAAAAGCTTCAGAGGCTCGCAAACTGAAGAACCAGAGAAGTTTATTAATTTTATGTTAATTCTATATAATGATGAATGTGTTCGTTCGTTCGTTCGTTGATTAATTCTTTATAATTTTTCTTCAAGAAGCTGTAAGTGAGGCGACAGGACTTTTGCCGCCGACTGTACTATTGAGTCAGTGTCTGGTTTGGTTAATTATCGTGTTGGTTGTGTTGGCCTCTCAGTAAGAAATTTTAATCCATCGTTTGATGTCGATGAAAAATAATTTAAGTCGCGTTTATGAATGCCCCAAACTTAAGACCGCCTCGAGGCTGGCACTCAATCGTGTTTTTTGCACGTCCCAAACTCTAGTCCGCCTCGAGCCCAGGTCTAGTCAAGTCGAGCCAGTTCTGGAGTAGGCTAGACCCAGACTCAAGGCGGATAATGACGTCACAATGTAAACAAACATATTGAAAAATAGCGTACAAAGCAACAACAAGGTAAATACACTGAACTTAAAGGTTAAATTAAAAGTTAATGATAAAAGTTAATAATAATTTCCATTGCTCCGAGAGGGAAGAGTATCAAATTTGAAAATATCTGTTTTCCGCCATTTTTTTTGTTGTAGTGAGTCTCCAACGGTCGACCGGGAATGTCTGTCGGTTTGTTTACTAATGCAGTCTATACGCAGCCTGAAATTATAGTCCCATGCATTTTTAATATATATGTATTTTACTTGTTTTCATTCGACATAATTACGATTCTGAGCATTTTTATTTAAGGGGATATGTATTATAAAATTTAAGTACAGTGGAACGAATTGATTCCTCCAAATTTTACCACGAAACCAAGGATCAAGTTAATCAAAATAATAATGGTGTATGGTTATTGTTCTTGTTGTTGTTTGAAATAATTTGGAGGAATTGGTTGCTCCTGATTTACCATCAATGCTGTACTACCTACCCTATTAAATAATTAGTTTCTTAGGGTTAAATTAGAGGGGCTCTTGATTCCTCCAAACTGTGTAATTTGGAGGAATCATTAGCCTTCCAAATCTAACAAATCGGACTTAAGTATGTACCTCTTGCAATGGAATGGTATGTTATGCTATGTTATGCTTATTACCTTATGAATTATTTATGCATTGATGTATGTGTTTGTTTGTTTGTTTGTTGTGTGTGTTTGTGATTTGACCTCACTGTGTTGCCTGTTTGGTGTGTCCAGCCTCAAGTCTCAACCTCTCTGTAATTACTTAGAAGATATTTTAGGCCCCGTTCCATCACCAGAATACCTATATATATATATATATATATATATATATATATATATATATATATATATATATATATATATATATATATATATATATATTAGAAACAGTAAATAAACGTGTACAATAAGATCTCCATTGGAAAAATTACTTCATTGGTCAATTGGCGGACGGTTCGAATCTTCAACCAATTAATTAAAGCTATATAGTAATTATAGTGCTCGTGACTGTACATTCATATATTGAAATGTTGTATGCAAGAACATTCATGATTCATACGATGGCGTGGTATCTGTATGACGGCTCTTTTTTTTTTTTATGGAGCTATCGTATGTACAATACCATGGAATTTATTGAATATGGTCCGTAGTGTTAATTATGTAGTTTATATTTAATTAAGACACACAAATAAGAGGTGTCACACACTGCGGCACCGCCCCTAACCTGCGGTGTCGCCGTACCGGCACATCGCGCCTCATATCAGGGGAAAACACACATACTGTAGTTCTATTTACAGTTGCGAGTTTGCGACAGATAGTCCTTGACCAGCCTGGGATGGATAGGTGTGGCCAGCTGTTTCAAACTGTGAACACGTTGATTCATTGCTTCAGTGAGCTGCCTCATGATGGTTTGGGTATAAAGGTTTCCAGTTTTCAGACGTTCCTATGTTGGTCACGGCTAGCCATCACTGGCTGTAGTGACTGGTCAAGGACTATTTGTAGTCTCAGAATGGTCTAAATAAGTGGGTTAATGGCAATTCTTTCAATATTTACCATTATTTTCTTTTTAGCATGCTTATATTATTTTACATATTTTTTGTTATTGTTCATACTATGTAGTGTTGTCTTGGAGATTAATATACAGTACAGTATTTCAAAGTAATAGGCAATATATATTTGTTATTTTCATAGCCTACTGATTTAATTAGTACTGTACAGTATTGGTAAATCCGGAGCAAATGAAGTCTATCATCCCCTTAATACCAGTACTATACAATTTACTTTTTTTTTTTTTTTTTAGTAGAATATAAAAAAATAGGGTATTAGTCAAGCGTTTGTCCATAATCACTTCCATTAATTTTGTTATGTCTAATATACTGTACTTCTAAATACATGTATATGTCATTTCCTTATTAGGTATTTCCGTCGCAAATGCATTAACATGAACTGTTGTTTCAGGTATAATAATATCAATTCAAGATGGCTGCCAAATGTTTACATTCAGGATTCGTATTTTGCTAAGTTAGGTCTCGTAAGTTTGCCGCGGTCCTGATTATGTTAGGTTAGGTCAGGTCAGGTCAAACTAATTCTATTGGTTGTATACGAGCAACCGCCCTTCTAAAACTAGGTAATGATTTTAATACATAATAATGTCCTGTTCATAACCTTTTCAATTGTACAAATATAAATGGGGGGTAGTGAGCGAAACGTGAGTTATGCGTACCTTAATTATGGGAGGCTGGTCCTAATAGCGTCGCTCGGTGCTATCCGCCATGTTTGTTTACATTTCGGACTAAGAACATGAGCGAGCGGTGCATACATGAAATTTTATATTG
This sequence comes from Petrolisthes manimaculis, assembly GCA_034508575.1. Classification (NCBI taxonomy): domain Eukaryota; kingdom Metazoa; phylum Arthropoda; class Malacostraca; order Decapoda; family Porcellanidae; genus Petrolisthes; species Petrolisthes manimaculis. Next base: position 221,233 of record JAWZYT010002916.1, on the reverse strand, counting down.
TGACGAAACCAATAATAATTTTAATACATAATAATGTCCTGTTCATGACCTTTTCAATGGTACAAATATAAATGACTAGCTAATGAGATCGCTGTTTAGAAGCCCAGCCATGTTGCTTCCCATACATTATCAAATGTAAAGGTTAGGTCCCGGTAGTCTGCCCTTGTCTAGGTTAGGTTAGGTCAGGTCAGGTCAGGTCAGGTTAATTTTTAAAAGTTGGCTTGGATTACGCGTTTTTCGCGCACCCAAAACCGCCGGTTCCCAACGCCTCCCCCAAGATTGTTGGGTAAGGGATATGGGCATAACAAGTGATTTCCCCCATCTAAAAACGACTCTAAATGCTATAAAACAGCTATATAAAGTGATCTAGGAAAAAATATATAAAAAATTGGAACAGAGCGCATCCGCTCATGTTCTTTAAGTCCGAAATGTAAACAAACATGGCGGATAGCACCGAGCGAAGCTATTAGGACCAGCCTCCCATAATTAACCCTTAACGTCCGGACCGCGGTCATAGACGGACCCAGGAAGCCTCCGGGTCGTGTCTTACACCCCTGCCATGTGGTGACCGGGCGAGATGAAGCACCGCTATTGCCAATGTCGGCATTTGCGAGCCCAATTTGGCAGGTTTTTTTTCACTTGGCTATACTTCACCACCATCCCTACAAATCACCATCGTCAGTCAGTGTGTTACTGACTGTAAACATGGATGGATGTGGATTAGATTTCTCGTGCGTGTCCGATTCTGTGGTGCGCGATGCTTACTTACAACACTGACTGCCACCCGCGCGGGCCACGTTCAGTTGTCGTCAGAGCCACTGCACCTAAGCGAACGCAGCCGCGCTCACACGAAAAAGTACCCTTCATTCCTCACTTAATTTCTCGGCAACGGAGAGTTGTAGAGAGCTGAGGTTGGTTTTATTGGAAAGAGGAAGAGTTGATGGTGCTAACAAGACCAAATTTAAGTTGTTCAGTATCGTAGTTTAGACGTACAGAGTAAGTGGAATAGAGCGATTTTGGAAAAATCGGCCAAAAGCGCCCGGCCACACAGTAGGGAAAGTAAGACTAGCCCCGGACTGACAAAATGGCTATCCATAGTTATCCCGTCGCGGAGGGGTTAAGGTACGCATAACTCATGTTTCGCTCACGACCCCCCATTTATATTTGTACAATTGAAAAGGTCATGAACAGGAAATTATTATGTATTAAAATCATTACCTAGTTTTAGAAGGGCGGTTGCGCGTATTTTACCATTCTATTTAATGCGTTGTAGTGTTTTTCAGACTAATCTAGTTCAAATATGGCGAAAATGAGGTATTTTCGGAGATTGTGTTGGGGGAAGGGGGCGGGGTGTGATATCTCCCAAAATATTAATTTGCGACGGTTGTGAACAATAAATTTGTTCAAAACACACTAAAACATTGCATTCTGAAAACCTCGAGTCAAAAGCAGATTATGGACAAATGCTTGACTATTGCCAAATTTAGGCTGTACTGTACTGTATTATGGTTCTCTTGTTTTGTGTTAAACTTGTGTCCTGAAATAATCCTTGTAACTGTATGTAGCATGTTTATACACTACTGTAATAAGGTGTTTGGTTGTACTGTAGTTAGGTCATCAATTATAGATTTATTCTTTGACATGTTTTGGTTTTGACTGTACAGTATATACTAACCACCTGCCTTTGTATGAAACACTCAAAATTAAAATGACTTCATGTACAGTTGGCAAAGTAAGTATCGGAACTCCCCCCAAAGATTTTTATACATACTGTACTTTTTTGGCTGACTGTACAAGAGTTGCCTTAATTAATACTCAATGAACGGAATGTTAACAAATATTTCTGTACAGTAATACAAAGATGGCATCGTGATGTGAGATGGTCTGTATTTGAGAACATTCATGGTGCATTTGATGGTGTGGTACCAGTACGATGGCTCTATAGAAAAGCAATAGAGCCGTCGTACCGGTACCATGCCTTCGTCAATACCACAGATGATCTTGCACATGACATAAACTATTATGCAAACGAATTATTTTTTGTAGCTAAATGTAAGCCACATATACAGTATATATACAGTACAGTATATCTAATACTGTACCTATAATAATAATAAGATGCATGTGATGGATGAATGACGGAAATACTGAATAATAGTACGTTTTATTCGACATTTATAAATCGTTGCTCCATGATTAATTTGAACGTACAGTCTGGACAAAGGACTATGTGTCGCGACTGTACATCAGGTTAATCATACATGGTACTAAAACACTGTTTTCACGTCAATCAGGTCCCAAGATCCCTTTGAATGAGTGACCCATTTTAATGTGGAATGCCCTATACAGTACTAAGACCAAATTATTCTCGTAGTTCAACTAACACTCCCATGATTGCAATTCCTTTTTTCTCTGCTTGTCTGTGTCTCAGTGAGGTCTTCTTTGTTTATACACCATAAAGCTAATAATCCCCATTAATGTTGATAATTTCCCTAAAGTTATGAACAATTTAAACTTAAAACTCATAATTAAGGTAGTGATATTATTGTCTGGGAATGTTTTGTTGTGTGTATTCATAAATGTTGTTTGTTTGTGTTGTGTGTGTGCCTTTGCAAAAATTTTCTTATGTATCTTAGGAATGTGTTTGTATGTAATATTGTTGTCTGGCCATGTGTGCAATTGACCTTGATATTTGCAACATCATCGCCTTGTGCAGTTATGTGCGTGTTTTTATGATTCATCTGTCGTCTTTTTTCTCGAGTCTTGATTTTGCTGCTTTGAAGAGCTGAATGTCCACTAAAATGGCCTGAACATGACATCAAACTATAGTTTGGGATGAATGTTTTTTGCTTTCGTATCACACTTTCCCCATAATTTATTTGTTTTCATTGTGTATTGATTTTGAAAGGCTACCTTACTTTGATAACGTATAGTGTACTGGGTCAATTTTATACCATGTACACTATATGTGTTTCTTTTATTTTTTATTTTATCTCTTTGGTTTCAGTACGATATTGATATTGCGTTTCAGTGTTCGAGTTGAAATCAGTAGCCAATACAGTTTGTTAATTTCCAATCTGTCACCCGAGTGCAGATTTAAAAGCAGTGTACAGTATTGTATATTTTGTGATAACTCAAAGGTAACCAGCATCATGTGTGTTGCGTGTGAATGTTGTATGTAAGGTGAGGACAGTACTGTAATATACACTCTTAGTTCTACGAGATAATGCAGTTAGATTATCTACAGTACCTTTCAGTATAAATATAGGGCAGCAGTTCTATATTTTGTTCTAGTCATATTATGCCAAGAGAATATACAAATTTGATATCTAGTTGAATAATTTTAAAAATGAATCCCAAAGATGTATGGGAAAACCTTGGCAACACCAAGGATTCTGTTCTGGCGGAGTTTTAATGACAGCTTCCAACGTGACCTAGTAATAAAGGAAAGTTGGATGAGAGTACAGTATATACATCCAATGAACATGATTAAATTCATTTTTAGCTAATCCATTGTTTTGATGGGTCAGGGTTACCACTAATATTGCTATGCCTATTTTACAACTAGATTTTGTTTCTGCTCTTTAGCAGTGCACTGGTCTTTTGACCTAGTGAGAGTGTCTATTGAACAGTAATTGCTTTGTGTTGTATTGCTAAGCAAACCCATGTGTGTATTCACATACAGTTAGTGTTAAGCTATACAATATTGGTTTGAGTGAAAGCTGCTTGTGCGGGCTGAGTTTCTGCTGCTAAATGTTGGTGTGTTTGTACTGGTGTGTGGGCTTTCTTGTGTGATTGTATCAGTGTAGGCTAGTGAATGTATGCTGGCTTTGTGTGTACATGGCCCTTTCCTCTGCAGCTCCAGCCTATACAGTAAGGTGGCTGGCCTTGTATGTGCTGACATTTGTTGTTACAGTACATAACAATGTACTGTCTGACATTTGTGGCAGCTTCCATGTTGTTGCCATATGTTACATGGTGTGTATGTGTACGTGGATATCTGTCTGTGTGTCTGTGGGTGCAGCCAGGAAACAACAGGTTAGTACTTAAGGTGTAACAGCCATATCACTGTCAGGCTTCTGTGTTCAGTACAGGATATACATATATACTGTACAAGAACATTGTATGTACTGTACCATATATCATGTGTATATAATGACTTTGGTGTTGTGTGATAATTCATGTCATGTGAAAAGCAATGTAAGCTTATAAAATTGTAAGAGATATTGTATTGCGGTATTGTTCATTGTGTGTACTATGTGTGTACTGTACATATATGTACAGCAAAGGTTATAAGGTGTGTGTGTGTGTGTTTGTACAGGATTCATACTGTACAGTTTTGTGAATGAGAGCATGGCTGCATGTTTACATTAAGTTGCATGTATGGAAATACATTGTTATGAGTGACTGTGATCAGGAGGAAAATTGACAATGTGAAAGTTGCCAAAGTGAAGGAAACCCACAATGGCAGACGAAATGATGTGTTGACAAACAGTTTACTGTTTGGTAATACATCTTACCTGCCATTTGCCTTAAAGGGAGCACAGTACTCTCTTGCTGGAATATTGTAGAGCTACTGATTCCACTTTCAAACTATGCCAGAAAACAGGTCTCCTATTAGTCATGCTGAGGTCGTTGTTTCTTGGTACATTTTAGTGGAAGCAGTAGCCCTCCAATTCACCACAGTTTTAGAAGTGACATTGTATGAAATGGTAAACCTGAATGACATTGGGAGTGGGCTTGCTTGAATGACAGTTAATGAATATGTAAGTGAATTAAAAGTGTATTGAATGGGTGACCAGGAAGAGTTAATCTGGGTGAATGTCAACTCATGATTTGATGCTGGTCAAAATAACTTCATATTTTTTTTTTTTTTTTCTCTTTTTTTTTTTAATTTATGTAGTCTGATTACAGCATATATTTCACAGTTGATATTTTTATGACAAATTTTGGCGTTTTTTCCACTCGATTGCATTTTTCAAGCAACAATTTTAATTATTTTTAATTTTGTCATTTGTCATTGTTAGTGCAGGATGGGATAATAATTCTATAGTTATTGCAGTCTAGAGATGTGTTGCTTGTGTTGGTGGTGCAAGGCTTCTTTGGCACTCAGGTTGCTTGTGTTTGGTGTTGTCTGATGCGCGTGGGTGTGTGTACTGTATGTGTGTGCTGCCAGCCTTTACTCACTGTGTGTGTAGTGTCAAGCCCTTGCAGTACCCTCCTACCACTAGCAATGTAAGTAAGCATCTGGTTGGGTACTGCTTTCCCCTCACCTTACCTTTCACTCAACTGTTACGTACCACTTTCCCCTCAGCCTACATTTTACTCAACTGCTACTTACTACTTTCCCCTCGCCTTACCTTTCACTCAACTGATACTTATTCTCTCTGCTGCACTTCAACTGTACATTTTCTCTTTATACCATACATCTCTCTATCTCTACTCAATAAACACACTGCCAACATAGGCTGATACTTGTCCGTTCGTACAAAGTGCAAAAACATTATATTGCAGTAATGAACATAGTCAGTACCCTAAACTGTATTATTATTCTGAAGTAGTATGAATTTATTATATGAGATACTTTATATTTCCTGTCATTTCTATCGTACTCAATCACCATAATAATAATCTTGCATATTCAGGAGGGTCCAAAGCTCGGTTACCTCAAGGGTGTTTGGGTGTCTACTCCCAATACAGTAACTGATTTCACCATGTCTGTATGTTTTACAAGGACATTACAACTGTTTTTGACATGCAGTAAGTCTTCTCTTGACAAAATTAATATATGATGTTCCTAATTCATGCTTAGCCAATGAATTTTACTTAAGTACTGTATACTTATGGGTCTTTTAAGCCACTTAAGGTTTAGTTATGCAATGTAATATCCAGTAAGAATGACAGCGATGAACATTTTTCTTCAAGCGTGATGTAAGACTGGTAGATAGATTATATAATTTTATACTGGTAGCCACATGGTATTTGATATGTATGGTAACTTATTTCACCAGTTGCAGCACAGTATATGAATAGATATTACATTATTAAAGAAATTCACATGATTTGTGAATAGCATAAATGACAAAGTTATGCACTTTGATAAAACACATTAACAGTGAAAGGTAGCAGAGACTATGGTGTGTTGTCAGATGATTCCCTCTTTCCCTCTTCCACTACGTTCCTCTTCTTCATATATCTTCACACACATATTCTTTTTAGTCCTGGAAGCACGAGGTAGAACTTATAAATTTTGTAAGATGTCTTACACAAAAGAGACTTTTACTGTGACTTATACATCGGTAATATTTCCCAGGTTAGACATTTTCTGTAATCGGTAGGTACAGTACTGGTAAATATTTGAAAATTTTATGAAGATTTTATTCATTGAAGAATCTTATTCCCATATTTTTTATACTATCATACCAAATGCTGGTGAAGCACTGGCATAGTCTGTTATTATGAAATATGAAATTCCTTCCAAGTTTGTGTTTTATCAAAGGTAAAAGTTCATATAGTGTACAGTAAACAGGTATTTGTTCAGAGCTTTGATGCTTCATTCCTTATTTGAACTCTCCACAAAGGGATGATAATAGCAGAAGGTTTACCAGTACATGTATCTGTGTTCAAATATCCTCCATGTTCAGTTGAGTTGGCCTCTTTCATCCACAGTTTTCTTCCTCTCGTACTCCTCTGCTTTGTTCATCCATCACAACTAGTGGTCTCACTTTCACTACAGGCCCTTTAGTTTCACTTTAATACATCCTCTTGGCAAACACCCCCATCTTTCACTATCTTTTATGTGTTCAAACAGCTCCATTAAAATATACTTCAGAGCAACACACTTGGCGCCACTTGCTTGCACTCGTATCACACCTTTCATTCACACTGAGATTACATTCACATTTCCAACTCAACACTCAGAATTTCTCTTCACCTATGCACAAGTTCATTTAGACAAACTGATTCACATTACAGGACCACCGTAGGATTAACAATTCATGCTAGTTCTAGAAATAATGTCACTCTGAAATTAAAATTGTATATACAGTATCTACCCATGTGCTTCCATGACTTGCAACAAAATTTGATCCTGTGATACATTTTGTTATTTTAACTGCATTTCTGGCTGTGTTAATTGTGTTGAGAGATTAGATTTGCCACTTGAAGAATTTCTTGTTGCATCGATCACACTAGAACCAAGAAAAAAAATTACACAACATAGTGAGTGAAAATCGAGCTTATTACAGTATTACCGAATCTTTGAGAGTGTGGTATAGAGTCATACGGTAATTGGGAAGATAAAATTTCTCCAGTATTAACATTTTTTCTGGTTGGAGTGTGAGAAATCTTGTTATGAGTGGCACTTTAGGCTTGTGCATAGTTAGCTTAGTATAATTTAACTTACATCACAGTGTTAATATTTTATTAAGTTACCAGAATGCCAATTGTGTAAAGTTTTTGCTTCAAGAGAGTTGCTATTATGAATGTATTAAGAATTTTCATAGACTAGACAGTTATAGGTGTTGAATTGCATACCATTATATGATACCATAATAGTTATGGAATTCGTAGCTTGTAACTCCAAAATGAGTTCATGTAGATAAATTATTCACGAGTTTAATTGAAAGATCATTACATTTTATTTATTAGAACAGTAAGCATATACAGTAAAATATATTCCTATTGCAGTAAATATGTATTGTGTTTGTATATTTATATATTTATAGACATTGGTAGAGGGATATTCAGATAGTCATCAACGAGGATGTGAACTGAACTGCGGTTGAGGATTTGGGCTCATATCAAAGTAGTTACTTAAGTTAGGAGGATTTTCTAGTTTAAATAGTAATTAAGTCTTGTAGTTATCAGTATACTATATATATAAATCAATATTTATAGATGTTAGTTTGTGCCTCTAATGTAGGTAGGATATTAAAGTTTGGTGTTTATAATGTAGGATGTTGTTTATAATTTAGAGTGTTGAAGTGGAGTATTTACTGTTGCCTTACCTGTCTTTTCTTTCCTCCCCTGTCCCTCCCTCAGCCTGGTTCTGGTGCCCCTGGGGACCGACCAGATTTGCTGCGAGGGTCCCTGAGCTCCCCCCAGCGCCCCACCCCACACGACTCCCTTCTGTCCACCGCCTCACACGCCGCGGGCAGGGACGCCGACGAATCAAAGGCTAAATACAATGTTAGTCGGCAATGAGAGTTGATGTTGTGTTTCTTTTAAGGATTGTATTGTATGGTACAGTACAGTGTTGGTAAATCTGGAGCAACTGATTCCTGCAAACTATTTCAAGGAACAAAATGTGGTACCTGTACTATTATTGTTGTTAATCTAGCAGTGTTTCCTAATAAACTTTGGAGGAATGAACTTGTAGCTACAGAAATTTCATTGCCAGTAGTATGTTGATAATAATGTTAGTGGTGAAAAGGCAGTAAAGTTTATAACCCAAACATATGATAGATACATTCATTTTCAGCTCTATGGCTGCCAAACCAACTAATAAACCGTTTATTTATATTATTATTTATTATTATAATTTCTGTATGTAATCTTTGCAGGGAGACTTTGTGCACGTGAAGTATTTCTATTCCCACTCTGGCAGCTTTGAGGTGAAGAACAGGACTATGACTCTCTTGAAGCAGGTGAGGGAGTGTTGTCTATAGTAGAATGTTCCTTCACTATCCCCACCCAACCACTTAGATTGTATGCATGACCTATATACCTCATATATCCACTGCCCTCTGTACTACAAGGCCTTAGTGCTTGGAGTCATCCTGGGTGGGATGTCAGTGAGCCATGCACTACCACAAACAAATACATTTTTTTTTTGGTATTCATCAACTTTTTGCACATTTTATGTCATTGTTGTGTTGAATTCTCCTACATTATTGTCTTTTCCAACATTAGTACCCTTTAAACCAGGCTAATGTAAGTAATTTTACTAGGTAATGGAGGAAAATTCATGTACAGTAGAAAGTTTTTTGAGGGTAGCAAAGTTTATTTATATACATATACACTTCCATCCCTTAGTGTCACGGGCATGTAACTGAAGGCTCAGACTCTCAGCTCAGTCAGCTGCCTCACTGTCTTACTGGTCGCCAAGACAGTCAGTACGGCTCAGTTACATGCCCGTGGCACTAAGGGATGGAAGTGGGGGCGATATGCTTAAGCTTTGACACATGCTTAATTAAGCTATTTATGAATAATTAATATTTTTCTTGCATTTCGTACATGATAAACATGAGTATGTCACATATATTATAACTCTATAGTCACAGGAACACACATGGCCATAGTAGACAAGAATATGAAACCAATTTAGTTAGGATGTTTTTGAGTGAGAGATGGATGAAATTTACTCACACAAATAATTCTGTATCTCGCTTATGTGAGTTTATCTAAAATCTGATTGGACTATCGTGTACAGTACAGGATAATATTCCGAATAAGAATAGTGGTTTTATTTTCAAATTGATTTCCTTACTGCAATAAATACACAACCAAATGTAAAAAGTGGTATACTGTACACTTTTTACAATGCTTTTCAACTTCTACTTTTCATATTTACTTGTATTTTGGTTGTAATGCAGTTTGGACTACTTATTTCAGTTCCAAATTTATTGTTGTCTTAAAATCAAAATAAAATACAAGTTTTTGTTGTAATATTAGAGCAGGAAGCTATTTATTACAAATATGTAGTTCTGCGGGGAATGATTATGGTTGTATGCGAGGAAGAGGCCGCCAGCCAATCAGCGACAAGTATTTATACCCGCCTAGGTTTACATCTCCTGCCAGTGGACAGGCATAAAGGAATGGATTATAGTTATGCATCGTGAATTAAAGGTTAATGTTACAATAATATCACTTTGAACCCCAGATGCGTGACCTGCGCCATGAGAACGTCAATGGGTTCCTGGGGATGCTGTGTGACCAGCTGCGTCCTGGCCTGGTGTTTGAGTACTGCAGCCGCCGCTCACTCGAGAACATCATCAAGCAAGAGGACATCAAGCTCGATTGGTCCTTCAGGCTCTCACTTCTCACAGATCTGGTCAGGGTAAGTTTCAAGTCTGTCCTTTATATTAGTACAGTACTGTACATGTGCAGTAGTCCCTCACAGATATAGTCTGGATATATCTCAGGTCTGACCTTTACATTAGTACAGTGCAGTAGTCCCTCACAGATATAGTCAGGATAAGTTTCAAGGCTGTCCCCACCATCAGTACAGTACTCTCTGTCTCTCATATCTGGTCAGGGTAAGTTCCAAGTCTGTCTTGTACATGAGTACAGTAGTCCCTTACAGATCTGATCTGAGAAAATAGTGTGTCAGTTTTAATCCATTACTATGTAACTAATGTAACTAATGCCCTCCAATTACCACGCATAAACGACCCCTTAAATGGCATGACCTTTTCAGGGAATGAGGTACTTGCATGGGTCCCTCCTGCGACATCATGGTCGCTTGTCTTCCCGCAACTGCGTCATTGATGCCCGCTGGGTGCTGAAGATCACAGACTACGGGCTGCCTGGTATCCATGAGTATCAGAATCTAAGTCGACCCAACAGACCGCTGAGAGGTTTGTTCTTACATTTCTAGTCTTCTAATTTTGGGGTTACAGAAGTGGTACATTTGTTTTATAAATCTTAATACTGTACATTGTCTTCTAATTTTGGGGTTCAAGTAGTGATGTTTCTATCACCATGAATCTTAACCCTTAAAGACCTATCAACGCCTTAAGGCGTTAACAGAAATTTTGGCCTTAAAACCGATTAACGCCTTTATTTAACAGCCCATAAATAACTGCATGGGCTACATATAGCAACAGCAGTGGTACCAAAAGAAAGCTGTAGTCTTGGACTTTTGTAATTGGTTGAGATTGGCTGACTCCCCCCCCCCCCCCCCCTTTGGTGTAGGTGGGTGTGGCCAAAGTACATCCACACCCACTCAGTGTTATCTGAGCCAATACCATCACTCGTGGCCTGTCATACTCTCACTCTCTCTGCCTCCCATTGCTCTTATTAGCCATTGGACATTAGTTTAACACACTTTCAAACACTCACATACATTGTGCATGCATGCGTTAGCGTTATCACAGGTACAGTATGCACAGTTGTATGCAAAAATGACTTGTATGTTGCCTTTTCTGTCTATTTCAGTGCATTTATATACTCGTTTTACATACACAAAAATGCAAGCACACATCGAGGTACACATACTTATGCATCTACGCATTATACACATGCGTAACACATGCGTATGCCTTCGTATGTTATTTGGGGGGGGGGGTAACTGTCATATTATTTTCCGACTTTGACGTGCTGCTGTACTCTAACCAGTGGAGATAGAAGACTTTTGTTTGCATATTCTGGTGTGTAAAATAAAGCTCTACAAACCTATAAGAACAAAACTAACCTTATAGTAACTTTAAAAATCAGGTTGTATTTACGGTTGGGGGTGAAGGCTGTCGTAACGAATTGCGGTGCTTAAGGGTTAATCCATGGTGATAAAGACATGGTATTTCAGTACATTATCCAACATATTTCTGTGTGGATGAGATAAAAAATAATGTTATGAATTCCATAAAAATTCTTGCCATAATTTTACAAAAGGCATCCATCCCATTTAGTTGTCCATCTCATTTCTATTCAGTTCTTTAGAAAATAGAGAAAATAGTATGATACTCACAGACTTTTTGTGTAAGCATAACATAATTATGAAATGTTGGAATGAGAAGCATTGTTTTGATAAGATATGAAAATAGACTTGATGTGAAATGTGTTGACAATTGCTTTATTGTACAGATCTCTTGTGGAAAGCCCCGGAACTTTTGCGTGATGAGTCCTTGATGCAGAAGGGAACACAGTCTGGCGACGTCTTCTCATTTGCCATTATCATGCAGGAAGTGGTAGTACGTGGAGCGCCGTACTGCATGATCCAACTCACTACACAAGGTTGGCTCCTTCTACAACCAAATGATTGTTGGATTGTATGATCATAATAGTACAGTAATAGAGGAAATGTCTGGAAAATTTTGTGTGTGATCAAGATGCAATAGATATGAAACACTTTGAGTATTCAGTAAAACTTTCTCATACATGTACTGTTTTCCCCTTCAACACATGTACAGTTGCCCAAGAAAAGACTGCAACCAAATTTTGCTGGTGTGTGACAATGTTTGGCAGCTGCTCCAAAGTAAACACTCATATTTTATCAATGGATCACTCAGAACCTTTGTATGGATGAATGTAATTAGCTGAAGCCAATAACATCCATATACAAAGGTTGTAGGTTCTGAGTGATCCATTAATAAAATACGAGTGTTTACTTTGCAGTAGTTGCCAGATATTGCCACACACCAGCAAATTTGGTTGCAGTCTTTTCTTGGGCAACTGTACATATAAAATTAATGTAAAGCACTACCATCCACCATTCCTGCTGATACTCAGACATATACTGTGACCATCTTTTTGTTGCTCAGTCTTATTCTGCCATCTCTTCAACCCTGCTTCTTGGTTATTCGACCATCACTACAGAGATCCTGGCACGTTTGAAGAAACCTCCACCCATGATCAGACCATCAGTATCCAAGGGAGCAGCACCTATTGATGCCATCAACATAATGAAGCAGTGCTGGGCTGAGCTGCCAGAAATGAGACCAGACTTTAACCAGATCAATGACCTCTTTAAGAAACTTAATCAGGGAAGGTGAGGGATCATTCATTTGGTTGGTGCACTAGACAAAGCAGAATCTTTACATAGAGTTAAACAAATTTCTTATTGAACATACTGGTACAGTACTTCATATCAGGGAAATTGTTGTGATTGAGAATGAGATTTATTCCACCCATTGTGTGTTTATATGGACTGATTCTGTATGTTTTTACATGGTAATTAGGGACTTAAAATACTTGACTGTATTCTCAGTGTTGTCAGGGTTCATTAGATACTGGACCTCAAGAATAGAAATCTCATCTTAATCTCTTATTCCACAGGCCTTGCATTCATGCTTTGCTTACCTACTATACTTGTGCCTTGTAATAGGGAGTTTAGGTAAGTGAACAGTACTTGACATTACCCGGACTAAGTTTTTATTGTGTCCTGCAGGCGGCTGAACATTGTGGATACAATGTTCCAAATGCTAGAGAAATATTCCAGCAACTTGGAGGAGCTCATTAGGGACCGCACCGAACAACTTGATATTGAGAAGAAGAAAACTGAACAACTACTTAATCGCATGTTACCAAGGTCAGTCCTGGAAGTCTTTGAGGCTTGTTTTTGATTGATTTACTGTTAAGTAAACTTGAAGCAATTTATGAATGAGATGGCAATTACATAGTAAATGACTATAACGAGTAAATCTTCTCTATTTGAAGAAATATTGATTGTTCCATGGTGTGGACACTGTAAATACTAAGCCATGTAACTATTTACTGTGGTCAGAAACACAAGACGTAATAATCATGAACATTTATATATTTCATACTTACTTATTGTAGTATCCGTTACTAAGTATATTTGGTGCATCAGCTCGGTGGCAGACCAACTAAAGCTGGGGATGCCTGTGGCACCTGAAGAGTTTGAGGAAGTGACTATCTATTTCTCTGACATTGTTGGCTTCACTTCCATCTCCGCGTATTCCACACCATTTGAAGTGGTGGACCTTCTCAATGATCTCTACACTGCATTTGATGCTACCATTAACCACTACAATGTGTATAAGGTAATTAAATATAATACTGTATTTCTTTTACTTTACTGTTTATACATTCCTTATTAATTAAGCCTTCATCCTTAAACATCTTTTCTAACTTATTAATTTCAGTTGAACTTATAATGCAACTCACCCTCACATACCTACAGAATGACATTTGTGACAATAATCATGCTGCCATCTACACAGTGTGGGCCAACAGCAATACAGTCTGTAACACTGCCTGCTCAACCATCGCTGTGCTATGATGTGGTATATTTTTGCAGGTGGAGACTATAGGTGATGCATATATGGTGGTGGGAGGGGCGCCTAAAAAGATTGATGATCATGCATCCCAAATAGCCACTATGGCCCTTGACTTGCTTCACCTCTCAGGCAAGTTTAAGATCCGGCATCTTCACAACATCTCTCTCATGCTCAGAATTGGCATGCATACAGGTAAGTTTTTGAATACAGTAATATTTTCCAGTTTCATTCATATAGAAAACTTCAGATTGACTTGGGACTTCAACACAGATGTACCATATTTATTATCTGGATTGTTGATGCAGTACAATATCAATGTATAAACTGAATGACAACAAACCATATTTTGTGTACTGTAATTATATATTTAAAGGATTTCACATTCCTGTAATTTACCACTACATTCATTTTGATGTTATACTCTGATAGGTTATAATAATCTATTGAAGGTAGTCAATACTTTGGCACATTTTTCAGTAAATTTTAGATACAGGTACAGTATAGATGATTTGGTCTGATATTTGTAATTCTCAGCAGCTGCTTAATTAAGAAGGAAGTTTGCCAGTAATATGTGTAATGTTGCAAAGTTTCAAATAAAGTATTTAATGATACAGTATAGTGTGTGTTTTGGCAGGTCCATGTTGTGCCGGGGTGGTGGGGATGACAATGCCTCGTTATTGCCTCTTTGGTGACACCGTCAACACTGCCTCCAGGATGGAATCTACTGGTCAGGCTTATACTTTTTCCTCATTGGTATCATCATTAGATATAATTATATCCTTTTACAGCTCAAGGATGGAGGAATTTATGCATTAATACAATGTGTTACATTACAAAAGTATTCTTGGGTATTGAAAAGATAGCATGTACAGTTGCTTGCACCAATCGGTATCCCCCCTCTTGGCTGAAGGTATGGTGAGAGGAGAGCAGGGAATCGAACACATTATTGCAGATTACCTCCTTCTGGTGTGTTAGGGATGGTATTGGTAATGCAAGTGAATGTTTAATCACATATATCGACATCAATAGTCAGTGATATCACGCCTAACAGCAACTTTCATACTGGGGCTGGGTGGGATAGTTGCCAGTTAGGCATGATATCACTGACTATTGATGTTTATATGTATGATTAAACATTCACTTGAATTACCAATACCATCCATAACACACCAGAAGGAGGTAATCTCCAATAATGTGTTCGATTCCCTGCTCTTCTCTGAACAGGGGCTTCAGAAAAAAGGGGGGATACCGATTGGTGCACGCGACTGTACAGTTAGGGAACAAAGTACCTGAATCCATTGGCAGCTTCTGGCAGCAACAACACAAACGGTAAATATGTTGATTGCAGACAAAATTCACCAAGTGACAACATAGCAATAAATTGTATTTGGATATGTCAACTAATCCCAGTCTGTGATACAAATGTTCCCCTCTCTTTCATTAATTTTGAAGATTTATTGCCAGAAGCAGCTAACAGTCTTCAAGATACCTTAGTCCTTGACTGTACTTATATATTGTGTGTGTTTAAATTCTTGGGAGTATGCAGATTGGAAAGGAAATTGAATATGGATTGATTTTGCATTAACAGAGATATATGAACTAACAAGACAATTCACATGAACCACAAAGTGAATGGTTTATAACTGTTAATCAATAATAATAATATAAGTATTAGACTACAGTAATATAAATTATGTTATAGTTGCATGACCATAAACCATAATATGCAAGAATACCCATGGTGGTGTTGATGTTAAGGTACCAGCATGATGGCTCTGTAATGTGTCTGGCTAGGGAGTTGTTCTACTGGTACCATGATACTGTCAATACTGTGAATGTTCTTGTATACGGCCCATTGTTGTTATTGTTGATGTTCTCCTGGGGCAGAATGGCCTCCTGCCCCACAGCCCCCTGGTAAGCTCTGGTTGCAGTGAAAAAAACAAATTAAAATAGAGGGGCTGGCCATATATGCCTGGGCTACTGAAGCACATCCCAGGGAAATGGGACCAGAGCTTACTGGACCAGGGAGTCTGGGGACCTCCGACCACCAGGGAGATTGGAGGGAAAGTCTTTGATCCTACAGCCAGTGCTGTGGGCCCAAGTCCACGTTACCACAAGAGCTACAAGTGGGGCTGCGCCTTCCATGAGACCAGTCCTAAAGGGACCATAATGGGGAAGGGAGTTCAGACTGCTGCATGCAAAGGGATAATGCAGCCCAGTGTGCTGGCGATCCACGCATCAGTGAAAAAAAAAAGAGCCTCCGATAGCAGTACACTTCACGTGGGCAGATCTCGTCATATCCACTAGAAAGTGACCAGATCCTACAACAATCTTTATTCTAGTCCTGTGGGGGATTGCTAATATTCAGAGATTAAAGTCAGCCCCCCCCCCCCCCCCCCCCCAGGCAGACGGCTCATAGTGCTATGCTTGACTAATTGCTGTATGTTGTGACCAAAGGTTCAGCTTGGCGGATCCATGTGAGTCAGAAGACATGGTCGGTGCTGCAGGAGGCGGGAGGCTACCATCTAGAGTACCGTGGCTTTACCAAGCTCAAGGGCAAGGGTGAGATGGAAACCTACTGGCTCTTAGGCAAGAATGGTTTCAAGAAGGAGCTTCCCATCCCACCTGAGTTTGGGTCAGTTTGTTTTGTTTCAGCACAGAGAAGACTTGTTTCATATCATTAGGCCTAAGTGACATCAATACAACATGTTGAAAGTATTCAGTAAATTTGGATATTTTCGTATTTCATGCATTTGTATTCAGTCATTTAAAATCTCATTCTGCCAATAGGTCTTCACTCTTAAGTATTTTATTAATTTGGTGGTCGAGCTTATTTATATAAATAAATGTATTACAGTACATAACAAAATAATAACGGCCCTTTCTTTTCATGCATCTTCTATACTACAGTAACAATCATGGGTAAGTCACCTTTTATCTATTGTTAATTTTAAGACTATAACAAATTGAATAAGATAATTGAATGTGAATAACTGAATTGATTTAATTTTTTGACAAATAGAACGAGTCTTTAACAAACGGTAATTTTATGCTGTCAGTTTTGTGCTTTATCTTGCATGCAGTATTATTTGTAATGAAGGGTTTAAATCTAAAAATGGGTAAGTATAAAATTGCTAGCTGTAATAACTGTGGCATCAACTAGAATGGCATATAGATACTGCAAACCTCCACTAAGGCTGAGCATTCCCTCCCCAGAAGATTCCTTCTCCACTAAACCTACAAAAGTGTACAATCAGTTGCAAAATTCCATACTACAAAGTTTTCCAGGAACCTAATCAGTTTATTAAGTAGGGTTTGCTTTAATAGTCAGCCTAATGTTACTGAGTGTACAGGGTATTTTTAAACATTGTAAAGATTTTTTCATGTTTTAATAAAACTGCAGATTGGATGAGGAGCTGATTCGTCAGGGTCGACAACATTACATGAGCCGTCGAGACTCTGCAGTGGAATCCCTCATCACTGCCAAAGGGTTCAGTTCAATACAAGCAGCCAGGATGCAGAGTGATCCAGTTGAGGGCGAGTTCTTGGAGGGAGGGGAAGAGTGGGCTGCCACCAGCTGTAGTACTGGCAACTCCCTCATGACTCCCCCCACTGGTCTTGGACACATTGGCCCACAGCTTGATGCTGACCTCAGTCCTCTTGGTGAAGATGACCAACTACCTAATTTTGTTTCTAAAACTGAAACAATTAATGATAGGACTAGTTCTGAGAACTTGTGTACAGTTGTTAAGGAAGGTAGGAAGAATTCTAAAGACAAGGGAAATAGTACAAAATCATCATCAAAAAGTGATTGTGTTCAAAATAAAAGTCAAAGTACAGTGCCAAAAGTTATGCGTGATAGTGGTGTAGTTCCAAGAAAGAAATCCAGAGAAAGCTGTGATATTCATCAGATGGATAAACAGACTAGTGGTGTCTCAAAGTCAACTGTTCCTTCAGAAGGTGCTATACGTGAAAATCATATCGGGATTGGTTCAGAAATTGAATTGGACACTTCTTATTACTGTGATGTCACCTTGAGGAATCACACATCAGCTGAAGGAGCACACTTATTAATGTCTAAGAGCAATTCTGTACTCAGGAGCCACCCACCATCAGAAGACACCGATGAAGTTGCAGCCCGGACATCCAGTGTCTCGTTGGGACCAAGACAGGAGTTCCACCGAGGACCCATCATTTCACGCACGGCTTCGCCACCACTACTGTGCCACAACAAGGTCTTCCCACAGTATGGAACTGCAGCATCACCTGTGAGGGAGTGCACCAGATCCAGCATTACTAGCCCTGCAGGGTCTTGGGGTCAGGGCCCTCATATGCCTTGGCAGCAGCAACAGCACCAGGAAGTAGTTGGCACTCGGCCCACTACCCTGCAGGGAGTAACAATAGAATATCAGGTCCACTCAAATCCACATGACCTACCCTCACCTACAGAGTCTACAATGTTGTGACGCTGGCCATCACAAGGCATACCAACCTGCTTCCTATTTATTTATGCTTTCCCCACCATCCATATAGTTTACGGTATACACTGTATATCTCACTTGATCACCAATATGTTCCTCGACCTGTACAACCTACCTCACCAACCTTATACTTTTTATTCGGAGAGCTGGAAGCCACACTTGTAGAGTATACCTCTGGAGCAAATTATCAGCACTTTACACAATAAGTGTTTCACTTTCTGTACGATGTTCTCATCAAGAACCTTTGCTTCATTGATGATTTTATTGATATAAATACATTACACACCCTGTACATCTTCAGTATGATGAGCTTTTAACTTGTGCAGGATAGTTCAGCTAAAATATTAGACCCAAGATATTGCCATTTAGTATTTGAGAAAACGAGGGATCCCAGAAGGTTGTTAGGGTCAGGTGCAAATCAATCTCACACTATTCATCTTATCATCTCTAACTAAGGTTTTCATAAATTTTTTGTCAGTCCCCTTTACTGCGAGTTTCTTCTCATTTTTAATTCTCTGAATTGGCCCCCTTCTGCGTAACTACCATGTAGTCTCAACTAATGTAAAGCCTTCTGATCACTTCCCTCCAGGGTGATTGATGCACTTGACAGCTATGATGTGGAGAATCCCATGGTGCCACACACAGCCTTCCACACCCACCACATGGCTTGCCAGTCAGGGAGTACTGTACAACTCTTTCATTTCAAGTGAATACTTTCCATCTATAATTTTGTCCTGAATAGCACAACTTGTTGTTTATAATAATTATAAAGGTTATTATTTACACATTCTGTAATTTGTTGCTATAAACATGTAGTAGATATTCCATAACCTGGCTGCAAAACTGAATGGTTAGTCGTATCTCTCGGCAACCTCTTACATTATACTACACGTACTTCCAAATCTGTAATGAGAATAGACACCCAAAACTTGGTAATTTCTCACACATATGAAGGATATTGCCTAAATGTAGCAGTCTGCAATCCTTTTTCTGTTGTATACAAATTTTAGCATTTATATTTTGTTCATTAGTAAATTTTCAGTATTTTACATGTCATCATGAGAAGGATTACCGGTATATAGTTGTTGCATATTAGTTATTAACTAATTTTAAGCTTACATAATTAATTTCATATTTTACTGATACAGCTGTACCAATATCCTTCTATTATGTTTTGTGATCCACCAAATTGTAGCAGGAAGGAGTGAGGTATGAACTTGTGTGAGTGGCTAAAAGAGAGGCAATGCAGGTAATGTGAAGATCTGCTTCATAACATAGTTTCCCAGACTGGAAAAGCTAACCTAAAAGGCTGTTTTCTTCACCACTTAGCCCTTACTCGTTCGGATATGCTGTGCGGTGAAATGTAGAGCACATTGAGATGCTAGTGTTGTGTGACTAAATTATATTGACTAGTTATAGTGTCTGTATTTCACTTGTGGGTGTCGTCTACCCACTCCACCAGTTAACACCACCCCTGCAGCCAAACTATAGAATTGATAAAGCTCAATCTGGTCTCATTTGAATACTGAAGGTTAATAATTTGTAATGGTATAATTATTTTTCTCGAACACTTATAGCTATAGAAATACTGTACTCAATTTTGAAAATAAGTTAAAACAAATCAGCTTGCCAGCCAGGATTCCACACACAGACAATGTCCAACGCATAAGGGTTAAATCTTCATCTATATATCGTTAAGCATTTCTCTTTGCTATACAGTAAATATTTTTATAGATAAAAAATCCCTACCTTTTTTAAGAAAATGTTTTATACTAACAGCTTAACTTTCCCAAGAGGGAGTATATTCAGTTTGCACATGGGAAAATTATTTCTATTAACTCCTTTTCAATGCCTGTTGAATGATCAGCATTATAACTTCAGTTGTATTATGATATAAACAAATTAATGCAGTATTCCTCCATTGTCAGAGAGCACAAACATCTTGAGCTGCAATTTGCAAATTGTTTTCATAATTTTTGTCATTACTGATCTAGATTACTTTATAAATTTGTATTCAATGAGAATAACGGTTGTATACGGTAATTATTTACATATATATTTCTTATACAAGTGCTTCCTCCCACCATTTAAAAAAATAAGCAGTTTAGTGTTATAAAAATCCTGTTAGAATGAATTAAGTTGGAATCACATTGCTGGAGATTCAAATAATCATAGTACAGTATTCTAAATGTTATTTAAATTTTATAATCCATACTGCATGATAGCTGGGTTTGTAAACTGAATACTGAAAATGTACCATATAAAAAATAGGTGCAGTACATGTCAGCAAACCAGTAAAATCATATACGAGTCAAAATTATAGATGCTGTATTTCAGGTAAAAACTTTGTTTCGTAGAAATTTATTTCATTATGACTTTGCTTTAATTTATTTGATAGTAATTTCTACCATTAAAATTGAAGATGTGTGGCAGTCATGTTAAATTTTGAACTGCTATCATACTAAAACTGAATAATTTGTTTTTTGTAACGATTCATTCCATGCAGACATTGCTTAACATTCATCAGGCACTTGAAAAATCAATACTCTTTAATATATCTGTGATTTCCCACTGTACTTGTAAGGTGTAGTCCAATTTTATGGTATGCTTGTATTGACTTACAGCAGCATCAGTGTTAACTAGAGTGTGACATGCAGTATGTTGCAAAATTCCACTGATGTTCATTTATGATTTAAGATTAATTGGGAATCAAAGTTTGTGATCCTGTCACCCAGAGTTAAGTATAGTACCAGTATATTGTCTTGAACAATATGGTATTGTTCGTTCATGTTTTATAAAATTTATGTAGTACAAATGCAGTAAATGAAAGGTTGATCATATAAAATGTTTATTTATAGATTATGAAGAGTAATTTGATATTGATAGGCACAATATATAATATTGTGATAAATTAAGAGTATGAAAGTTGCTATCGTGAATGACATGCTTATTGACTATCACATAAGTAGAAAATACTATTGTTTTCTCTGTATTATATGTTCATATGGAACTTGATGGTCTAAATTGGGTATGGTAACATTTAACCCCTGCATGTCCCACATATATAAGAATAATAAATACTCTTGAGATTGAATTTCAAATGCTGCAGTTTGTGTTAAAAATAAAGACAATATGAGAGGCCATATGAAAGAAATATAAGTACTGTAGTCATTCATCATAACAAGTACTGTAGTATGTTGTATGCTATAATAATACCTAAAATAGTTCTTCAGTAATTTTCTGTCTGTAACTTTCTCTTAGTATGCAGTATTCACACTGCAAGATCATCATTATTTATGGCAAGACAAAGTAGAGTATAACAAGTCCAGAGGAAATGTGCAGGCTTTAAAAGTTGGAAAATATATGTCTAGCATTAGTATGCAGTATGTGCCATTATAAAAGGTGGAATATTATCTGACATGTAGGGGTTAAGTTTTGCATCTGACTTAACTTCACATCTGTATAAAACAAGCTTGAGTATTTACACAGCTGCAAATAGTTTATGCTTAGTACACCTGGAGGGTTATACTCGTGTCACTAATTGCTGGTATTCATCTAGATAGCAAGTAATTTCAGAAGCACAAGTTATCTTTGAATAAACCATATCAAAATGGTGTAGATGACACAACTGTTTCAACTATTTGTGGTAACTTGTTTAGGGTGTGGTAGACAGTAGATCAAAAATTGAGTAAGTCACTTCTAGCGGGTAACAAACTAATTTGCCATAGATTGCTCATGGAGCTTTAAACTACACAGTTCATTTTAGAAATCCAATCAAAACTAGTGTAAGTCGGTAGGTTTAGAGCAGCAGGTGTATATTTATGTAATTATGCATGGATGATCAGCTGTGTGTATAAAATATAAATATAATGTATGTATGTGTGAGGTATTTAAAAAAATTACTGTACATAGCAAGTGATAAGGTGTATTTCATGTTTAATACAAGGTTCATTTATTAAGATTTTCTATTAAAAGTTTTTAATACTGTAAATGTTGCTGAGGTGATGCTAAATACAACAGTTATTTCCAAAGGAGGCATTAATACATATGATAAATACAGAGTACAGTCATTTCACATTGGGTATACCTAACTGTATTGATGACTCGGCAATCCTGAGTAGCTATGATGATTATAAATGTGGACTGCTTTAGCCACACACAGCATCTCTCACTAACTGTTCACTTTCTTGATTGGTTCAAAGATAAAATATTTCATACCACTCTTTCAGGTCGGACGCATGATATTTTATTGTATTTGTTTCTTGAAGCCATAACTTGCATGATGCCTTTACAAGTACAGAGTATCCTATAAGAGAGGTATTTCATCTTTACATCTTCATTCATTTTACGTTACATACGATAATTATTTAAATTGATATCAAATTGACTACAATCTTTCATTGTTTTCATGGCATTCTAGAGTCCTAAATAAAATAGCACAATGCACAGCCTCAAAAAGCATCTCCTTACATAACAATGTAAAATAGAAAAACTTGTAAATGAACAGACCTTGTAGTGCTGCACAACTCATCTTACCTCAGGCCCAATTCTGTTACTGAGTGTGTTGACTGGTGTGTAATTGATACACCTGCAAATGTTAGTGTGATGTGTGTACAAGTCAGTATTTTTAGAATCTAGAGACAATGGGAAGGTCTAACATGCTCATATGAAAGTAAATAATATGTGTAAGAATTAACAGACACTTTATAGTTGGTTACTTGCCAATAAGCATGATTACTTGAGCAACAGAAAGAAATGGATACACTAGCATAACCTGTACTGTATACTAGATAAATGCCGCATTCATTTCTTTCCGTTTTCAATCCCATTACTTAGCCTTTTTTTATTAGTAGTTTTTTTTTATATATTTTTATATACGAGTTAAGAAATTGGTGTAATTATCTTGCCTATAGAATTGGGTTGCCTGGGAAGCATGCCTTTTTCTGCTGATTATTATTATTTGCTCCTGTACCAAAGTACTTTACCACAAATGAGTTCTCTTTGCCCATTGCACCACTGGTATGCAAGTGCAGTTGCAGACCTATTCTCCTTCCCCACTTAATTTTTGAAAAAGTGTTCTCTTTTCTGGTCCCCATATATTCAGATGTGTGATTCATCACTGTGGAGATTCTGTGAGGAAAGATAGCAAGCACCCTTCTCCTTTAGTGAGCAGTGTGCTTGAGCTTAGTATTATGACCATTTTTACACAACACATGTGAATGAACAGGAGACCATAATTAATTTAATTTTGAGACTGCATTTCATTCTATAAGTTCAATTTCCTAGAAGTGTGAATAGCTCTGGTCTGCAACTATATCTCCCTTTGTATCATCTGGTTGTGCCAGTTTCTTCTCCAAAGGAACTTGTATGCTGTAATACCAGTCTGTCAAACAATTTTGTTGAGAATAATTTCTTAAGCCAGTACCAGCATTAACATTGTTGATGTGTCAAGAGTATCCATTAAGTGGTGACCCAGTTCCCACAAGTCTCGCCAACCCTCAGCTTACGATAAAACCATCTATTCTCGCTTCGTTTCATTCGATATATTTTTTATCTTACATTAGTGAATCAGGAATTACTTCACTGTTGTTAACAGATTTTTTTTTTCTCCCTCAGTCACGTAATATCCCCTCATTCAAATATAAATAGGTTAAGTTTCCAGTTAGTTAAAGTTTATATATATAGTTTATTTGCAAAAATATAAAGTTATCACTTCTGTATGGAATAAGGAACTCCAATTTAATGAGGTGTGAATCATGAACATAACTTGGAGCTAACAGACCATAAAAGTACCATATCCAGCAGATGACTGTAGGTCACCTGATCCACCACCTCATCATGGTAATGTGCACACCTTCCCTTGCAGAAGTGAGTATAATCATGGATATTCACTAGAGTTAAGTGTGTTGCCATTTTGAAACATACATTTATATGTGTCTGACACTGGTTGGCATACATTTATTGAAATGTAAAATTAGCCCTAGATAGGTAACCTGGGGTCTCTGGTGCCTGATGCTTTTTTTTTTTTTTTATCTATGTGCCACATGTTTTTATGAAAGAAAATTCCCGTGATTCCCATTACCTTCCTGACAGTATCTTGCTTTTATTTCGAGCTACAGTACAGTATACGCATATTAGGTATCTCAGACCCCACATTACCAATTGTGTGATGATGTCGGGCATGTTAGACCCCTTGTGAAAACTCAATTGAATTTCTTTCATAACTTGTCCACTGGCCTCCCAGCCAAAAAGTCCCAGAAGAAGCTGATTTTTTTTTTTTTTTCTAGAAATTTTCTTAAAGAAATATATCTAAAAAAATGCAGGTTTTCATTAAAACATTGTTAAAATAAAAGAATAATGAATGAATGAACATAGATTTGTTGATGAAAATGAAATTTAATTATATAGCTTCTTACCTATGTTCACATTTTTCATAAATATGAGATTATCGTAAGTATTTTTTTCTTATATTTTTTCTTTTGAGTTTGTTGATAAACTTACCTATCTAGGGTTAATAAAATATGTATATTGTCATGAAATTAATATAAAATATAATGCTGCGGTCAAGTACTGTATGAGATTATCATCTGTTATGTGGAGGGTGGTACTGGAGGTGGTAATGGAACATCAGGAGATGCAAACCCAAGAGGACAACCCCCCACCTACTGACGTTCCACCATCACCTCCAGTACCACCTTCCTCATTACGGATGATAAGAGTGATAACCCTATACACTATCTGATACAGTACTTACGGATTAGAATGATTAAAAAACTCTGTAAAAGCATAATCTGATATGGGATAACAGACCACGACATACAGTATACCAATTCTTAAAGTCATTGTCTACATACTTTGCAGTAACCTGGTATTTAAAGAGCCTAATCAATGTTTTATAGCAATTTCATAATGCAATGTACCATGAGTACATGGTTTATTAGCAATTTTAACATTCCATTGAGGGTACACCAGCCAGAGTATGACCCACACAGATTTATGGTTCAAAATGGCAACAGACAACCAGAGTAAAGATACATGACGATATTTACTGTTACCAGGAAAGATGTGCACATTACCACAAGGTGGAGTAGCAGGTGAACTCAAGACATCTGCTGGCAATTGTACAGTATCATACTTGATAATGTTACTTATAAGAATTTCATTTTCCTGTATTGAGCTTAAAGAAATGGTGCTTATTTTAAAGGTGTTCCATGATCAAACAGGAATAACAATATTCTGATATGCTGTACGTAAAATGTTCATGCAGAATTTTAACAACTCTGTTTTCTGTTCAGCAATCTACAAAAGAATAAGTAAATCAAATTGTCAATGTATAAATGTTTTATACAATGATTGAAACCAGAGTGCAAGAGTTTGTATGTGGACATAGTCTTACTGAAAGTCAGGAGAGGTAGTTGTACCAAGACATGCACTGGGGATGCCTGTGCTGTTCTGTTTGTGTCCAGGCTGTAGGTAGGGATCTGTCAACCACGTTAGTTCAGCATCAAAGGGTTGCCTCCTCTTGCTTTTGCTGCACTGAAATGAAAAAATATGAAATGGAAGTATGGTATCTTCAATATACTTACCCGACATCTATGTCATAGATGATCTTTTACTTTTGAATTGTTTTATGGGCAGTCCTTTAATATTGATCTAGTGATTGTTTATATCTATTAAATGTCTTCTGCCTGTCTCCCATGTAATCAACAAGTCTGTGATCCAAACACAATAATATTTTCTTAAGATCTATTATAAAATGAAGCTGTGTTAATAAATGAAAGATGTATAGTTGCTCTTTTTTTATATCATGGGCCATGTTAATTTGTAAATGTAAATGATGATGCACTTTTAGACGTGTGATAGTGAATGTTGAATTGTTGCAGCATGTGCAACACTACCAGATGAAAATAACACACAATACAAAGCATTGTGAAGTTATTGTGTTGCACAATGACTGCATCAATTCTTCCTCTTCCCATTCATTCTGGTACCTTGAAAAAGATTTCTCAAATAACTTTTCCCTCCTCTCATCCTTCTTGGTGATGATGACATCTCTTCAGATAAAATTGAACTCTTCTCTCAGATACCTTCGCCTTTAAATCCACTCTACATGATTCTGGCACTATTTTTCCCATCTTCTCTGACTTAACCATGCCAATTATTAGAAACCTCAAAGGAAGTATTTCCTGCCCCTTCTAGCCTTAACACTTGGAAGGTTTAAGGTCCTGACAGGATTCCTCCTGTTGTCTTAAAGAACTGTGCTTCCTTTCCCAGGCAAACTTTACTGCCTAAATCAATCGTTTAATATTTTTCCTTCCTGCTGGAAGTTTACTTTGATCAAGCCTTTATAGAGAAAGATGACTGCTTTCAACCCTGTTACCACCCCATTGTTTTGACCTACAGTATTATCTATCTAAAATCTTCAAATCTACCATTAACTGCAAAATTTGCACCATTTACAACAAGATTAAATTCTTGCTTATATAGTTATTTTCAGGGCAACCAGTGCAGAAAATAGGTCCCAGGTACACTCTGCAAAAAAAGTTTTGGAACCACCCCTATTGCTAGTGGTATGTAGAGTTGGTAAGCCTGTTCCACTGGCAGTAATACCTACTCTCATTCTAACACCACACAAGTCCTTTACTAATAGCGTTACAAATGAATGATCACATTTTTAATCACACTCACTCCTCTCACTCCACCCTCCCTTCACTCTCACTATTCTTTCCTGTCTTCCACTCACTCTTCCTCCACTCTCTTCCAAATTAATAAGTTATAATATGTTTTTAAGAATAGGTGTATTATTGGTGTATTTGGTTTGATTAACCCTTAGAGACCGGCTGACGACATACACCGTCTTATGTTAAAGACCGTCTGACGACAGACACCGTCAAAGATATTTAGCGCTATTTCGAGCCATGCGGGGCTCGTTTTTCTTGTCAGCGGGCGAGAAAACACACTCACAATATCGATCCGCTCTCCACTCAGTTGATTCTGGGACGTCACGATGGCTGGGCTATTTTTAAGTATTTGCCCTTGTCCGAATTTGTGCTCTAACGATCGTAAGACAATACCGTAGTGAATATATGTACGTGAGTGACACCATGATATTCCTACAAGGTTACAAATTATTATTTAGTGTATAGATCATGACACATGATACATAATGGTAGTAAGAAGAAAATAACACCACAAAACATGCCCAGGCAGGGGAGAGTGATAGTAAATATACTGTACGTGTTTCCTACGGTACAAATCGGTTTGTTTATCATTTTCTATGTGACAGTTACACGATGATATATTCCTACAAGTGTTCATACTATTTTTAGTGTTGTAATCATGACATACGATACATAATAGTAGTAATACGAGTGAGTTGACAAGGGAGTTACGCGGGAAACTGAACACTTAGCCACAGTAGAGTCAATCTCGCGCGTACACACAGACACACTACTGATTCGCTCGCAAACATGTTCCACTTCAACTCGCCCTATCTCCACAACTACTCATCATACAGCCCTCCCGATGGTACCATTGGAAAGAGGAAGAGTTGAAGGTATGCAAGAAACTATATTGAAGTCAGTACACTATATAGGTTAAGAGTGAGAGTGTTGTGAATATAGGGGAAATCGAGGAATTTTGACGCGAGCGGCAGGGTAGAAATGTTGAGGCAGGGAGGGAGGGTGCCGAGCTGCAGGGGTTAATTATGCATGGGTGTGTGCGTATGCACCTGTGAATGAGAGGGATAAGGCGGGGAGAGAAAATGAGAGATTTTTGGGAGAAACTGAATGGGTGTTTGAGGAAGTTTGAGAGTGGAAGGAAGATTGTAATGATGAGTGATATGAATGGGAAAGTAGAAAGTATTGTTGGTAAGTGGGGTGTGGAAGGAGTGAATGAGAATGGTGAATATCTGGTGGACATCTGTGCTGAGAGGGGGTTGTTCTTAGCCAACACCTTCTTTCAGCACAAGATGATCCACCGGTATACGTGGAGGAGAAAGGATGATAGAGAACAAAAAAGTTTAATTGATTATATAGTAGTGGATGAGAGACTACGAAAGTATGTGATGGATGCAAAGGTAGTGAGAGGAATGGTGCAGTGCTCGGACAAGTTTGCTGTAATGGTAAAGTTGAAGGTCAGGGTTAAGTGGGAATACTGTAGGAGGGAGGAAGGGGAGAACAAGCAGCAAGTGGAAGATTGAATGATAGTGAGTACAGAGGTATATAAGAGGAGGGTGGGTGAGGTGCTGGAGGATGCAAGGCTGTGTATGGGGGAGGGAGTGGGAGTGAATGATATGTATGAGATGTTTAAGAATATAGTGATGCAGACAGCAGCAGAGGTTGTGGGATATATGATACAGAAGAGGGGCAAGAAAGGGAGTGCATGGTGGTCGGAAGAAGTGAAAGATGCTGTAGAGGAGAAAAGGAAGGCATATAAGAGAACACTACAGAGGAATGTGTCTGTCTGAAGAAGTGAGAGAGAGATTGAAGGGAGATTATAATGTATGTAAGAGACAAGTGAGAGTAAAAGCAGAGTGGATGAGGAGTTTGGTAGGAAATTGAGTGAAGTTTAGGGAAAATAAGCTGTTCTGGAAGGAGGTTAAAAGAGAAAGAGGAGAAGGAAAGTCTGGTAGTGTGAGAATGAAGAAAGAGGATGGAGTTACTGTGAGTGGAAGTTAAAGAAGTGTGGAAGAGGCATTTTGATCGTTTGATGAATGAAGGGACGGGAGGGGAGGCGGTGGTGACATGTATGGGGATGGAGGCAGGTGGTAGACGACAGGATGTACCGGAAGAGGTTAGGAAAGCAATAGGAAAGTTGAAGATGGGAAGAAAGGCACCGGGGGTAAATGGGATAACTGCGGAAATGTTAAAGTGTAGGGGGGAGGTAGTGGTGGAGTGGATGTTGCTTATATGCACATTGGCTTGGAGGGCTATAATTGTACCTTTGTATAAGGGGAAGGGGAGTAAGGTGTGTGATAGCTATAGGGGAATAAGCAGTTCTTGTGTACCGGGGAAGGTGTATGAGAAGGTTCTAACTGAGAGATTGATGGAAGTAACAGGGAATAAAGTTAGGGTGGGTTCAGAAAGGGTAGAGGATGTGTGGACCAAATATTTGCATTAAAATCAATAGTGGAGAAATATATTGGGAAAGGTAGGAAGTTGTATGCTGCATTCATGGACTTGGAGAAGGCATACGATAGGGTGGATAGGAGAGCTATGTCAAAGGTGTTAAGAATATATGGTGTGGGGGGGGGGGGGTCTTTGCTGAAAGACATTGAGACTTTTTATGCAGAGGCAACAGCATGTGTGCGGATTAAAGGTGATCTAAGTGAGAGTTTTAATATTAGAGTAGGGCTGAGACAGGGATGTGTTATGTCACCATGGCTGTTCAATATATATATGGATGGTTGTATGAGAGAGATGAAAGCCAAAGTAAATGGTCTAGGGGTGAAATTGAGACTGAATGAAGCAAAGTGGTCCTTGGCAGCAAGTTTGTTTGTGGATGACACTGTGTTGATGGCTGAGAGTGAAGGGGAGTTGCAGAGAGTGGTAGATGAATTTCAGTCCGCATGTAAACGAAGGAAACTGAAGGTGAATGTGGGTAAAAGTAAAGTGATGGTGTTCGAGAGAGCAGGAACTGAAGTGATTGACTTTGCTACACCTTACAGAGTAGAAGTACCAACTGGGACTAAGTGTGAGATAACTCTGAGGGGTGAGAGGATGGAGGAAGGGAAGGAGTTTAAGTGCCTGGGCACAGTTCTGTGTAAACATAGAAGTATGGAAGGAGAAATTAGGGAGAGAGCAGTGAAGGGTAGACAGGTCATAGGATCATTGGGAAGGATTATGAAGGGTAGAAGTGTGAGTATGGAGGTGAAGAGGGGAATGAGGAACAGTATAATCCTACCAACACTGACATATGCATCAGAGACATGGACATGGAGTAAGGCTCATCAGTCTAGAATAGGTGCTGTGGAAATGAGCTACTTGAGAGGAGCATGTGGGGTGTCTAGGTGGGATGGAGAAAGTAATGAGAGTGTACAAGAGATGTGGTATGAGTGAGAAGGCAATTGGTATTGAGTGTAGAGTGGTTGAGAGAGTGAAGCATAATTCATTGAGATGGTTTGGACATGTAGAGAGAATGCAAGGTGAGTTTGTAAAGGTGTATGGAAGTGAAGTTGTGGGACGTGGTGCGAGAGGCAGACCTCCAGTTAGATGGCAGAATAGAGTGGAAGAGTATGTAAAGGAGAGAAACATAAGGGGCAGAGGAGTGTTTGAACAAGTAAGGAGGGAGTGTTGGAACAGGGAAAACTGGAGACACTTCTGCCGTGGCCACCCCCTTGGAGGGAGTTCCCGGAGGGAACGAGGTGTCAGAGCTATAGATAGATAGATATTGGGCTGACTTAGCAGGTATACCAACTGTACCGTGATATAAATTCAAAAATTAATGGAGGTGTGGTTCCAAAACTTTTTTTTGCAGAGCGTACCACACTGGGCCCTCGGCATGACGAAGATAATTGGAGGAGTAAGTAACTTAACCACTTGCTAGTTTTAAGAACTGGGTGATATAAAGTTGTAATATTAGTCCAATAAGGTTACCAAAGATGTATATACATGCATACTGAAGAGTGAGAATACTTTACCTCAGAGGATCAGTGTGTAGGAATGAGTTGATGTCATGGGTTTAGTCATTTGCTTCTACATCAGGGCAGCACTGTTAAAAAGAAAAAAAAGAAAAAAATATTACCATCTTGCTTATATGCAACTCAGGATCTCTGTTACCTTCACATGAACAATTTCATTTCTTTATATTATCCAATGATAACAGAAATAAATTCATTATACTGTATAAAATTTGAAAATAATTATATTAACCCTTTGATTGTTCCTGGTTGGATGTAAGGAATACATTGGGGGGTCATTCGGGAATGGAGGTTAAATTGTGGGACAATTTTATTTGCCTGCCCCCATATCAGTGTTTGTAAATTAAGCAGAAATCACTACCCATCTACCTTGCTCACCCATAATAATGGCAGTGTACACTGCATTAAAAATATGGTTTCACACCTGTCTACATTAAAAAAAAAAGTTAAAGTTGCAGGGTTTTAGTTCTGGTATCTATCTCTGATGAGATACTCTCCTGAACGTCAGCCAGGCACACCCAACTCCCCACCATGGTGCCCAGCCATGGCACTAACCCCACAGTAAACAGTTTTAAACTCTCTTGGAGAGACTAGGTCTGACTCGTAAGGGTTAAATAATATACAGTCAACCCTCGCAATAATGGATATCGCTTATAACGGACAGGGTCTGCTGACCGGACAAACGTCCGGTCGGGCGGAGGAATGTCCGTAATTTCAAAATTTGTCCGCTAGGTGGTGTATGAGCCACAATTATGCCTCCCAAAGTTATTAAACGCAAGCGTGATACCTTTAGTGTTACTAAGAGTTCTTATACAAAACGAGCAAAATCATAATGAACGAAATGATATCACTGTCGTCTGTGAAGTGTGTGTGTTGCCATCACTCCTCCCACGCTCCTTCCACCCCTACCCTCAGTCTCCATTCACCCTAGCCTAAGGTCATAGGCTTAGCCTGCCTTGTGTGACTCACTGGTTTTTAGTAATTACGAGTTAACCACTAGCTTCAACACTTAGTCATGTCAGAAGGTGCATTTACAAAACGGAAGGCCATATTCTTCCATATGAAGAAGGAAGTATTTCTAGGACAGAGAAAGCAGAAGGAAACCCCAGACAGACTCCCAGATTATGGTAAATAAATGTAAACGCTATCTCCCCCCTTCCCCCTACCATCTTCACCACTACTACACATGACGACGACTCATTTCAGTCATGAGTTGTCTGAGAAAACCTTAATACAAATTGTTGTATGCATTTAATACGAATTGTAATACTGTACAGTGGACTCTCCAATAACGCGGTTTTGATTAACGCGTTTTTGATTCAACGCGGTATAATATATAGGGGGGATATGATTAAATAACATTATTTGTTCGATTTAACGCGGCCACGCTCACCCGCTTACCCACACTACTTTTGGCGGGAAGCAGGGTGAGCTGCTCAGGCCCGCTTTCTGACCAAACAGACACGACTTGATCAATTCTTTAAAAGGAAGACAGATGTGGTGTCAGAGGAAGGTAACACGAGTGTGGAAGGAGAGCGAGGAGGTGTGGAGGGAGAGTGGGGTGTGGAGGGAGAGCGGAGTGAGGAAGGAGAGCGGGATGTGGAGGAAACACAGAGTGAGGAGGGAGAGCGGGGTAGGGAGGGAGAGCGGAGTGAGGAAGGAGAGCGGGATGTGGAGGAAACACAGAGTGAGAAGGGAGAGCGGGGTGGGGAGGGAGAGAGGGGTGGGGAGGGAGAGAGGGGTGGGGAGGGAGAGAGGGGTGGGGAGGGAGAGCGGGGTGGGGAGGGAGAGCGGGGTGAGTAGGCAGACTGGAGTGACGAGTGTTAAATGTGAAGGAAAGTGTACCGTTACTTTACATATATAAATATAACGAGAATGTGGGTTTTTGTTGTTTGAGTCACCAACTACATACTTTAGTTTGACTCTACTATTCATACATTAGAGTAACAAAATCCCCAAAAGGTAGACTTTTGCATTGTCCAGGAACGCAACCCCCACTATTACCATTGTTTCCTATGGGGAAATTAAGTTTAAATAACGCGTTTTTTAATAACGCGACGTCTCCAGGAACGTAACTACCGCGTTATTGGAGAGTCCACTGTAATTACATTTGTAAAGTAACAGTACAGTACACTTCTCTTCGTTTTTAACACTAGTCACTCCGCTCTGCCTCTTCACTCAATTCTGCCTCCTCACTCAACACTCCCTCCTCACTTTCCCTCTTCACTCTGAGCGTTATTTAATTGTATCCCCCCTATATATTACACAGCGTTAAATGAAAAACACGTTACTCAAAGTAGCGAGAGTCAACTGTACTTTTTTGGGGGGCAAAAATCCGCCGATTTTCAAACAACGGACAGCCTCATGTACGCATTTGTCCGTTATTGCGAGGGTTGACTGTATACCACAATAATAGTAATACAGTGCTCAATATACAATAATCATGTACAGCACTAAGTTGCTTTTGAAATCACATAACTGGTCGTTCAACAAAGTAAGTTTTCACTTTTGCACTTAATGAAAAACTAGCAGTATGACTTACAAAGTGCTCTATGAAGCAGATGTGATTGTTGTCAGTCTTGATCATAAACTGGAGGCAGAGGAAACCCCTGGCATCAGTTCTCACTGACACCTTCGTGGCTGCAGTGAGGGGTTTAACCATTGGACGTAGCAATGCAAGTTTGTATTTCTGGCTCAGGGTCTTTGTGCAGGAAAAATTCTCTATCATCTCGCTCTCTTTGGTGATGTCAGCCTGAAATGATAATCTTGCACTTAGAAGAAAATTTACAAATTACAGTACTTGTACAGAATAGTAAAGAGGTTAATTCTTATAATTTAAATACTAGATAAAACTGAAACCCATGGTATGTATTTGTTCTTAATAACATTGGGAGTTCAAACTCTACCAGTACCACTCAATGATAACTGTGACCATCATGACTCGACAAACTAAGCCTTTTGGCTCAGTGGTTTGTTTCATGAGTGCCAGCTCTAATGGCATTTGATTCTACACTGAACCAGGTGGTGGACACTCCGTAAGGGCAAGTAGAATTATCTCACTTAAGTTTCTCATGCTGGCACTCTATCAAAGTATCCTAGAAGACATACACCACTTCACACACTCAGAGCCACTCCAACACAAACACTTTCTACCTGAACCCTTATACAAGAACAGGGTGGAGAAGTATATGAGAGAGAGGAAAATGAGTAGAAGGGGAAGGCTTGACCAAGTGAGGCAGGAGGACTGGAACAGGGAGAACTGTTGACTTTCTGCAGTAGCCACCCCTTTGGGGAAATTTCCTGTAGGGGAGTGAGGCATCAGAGCAACAGATAGATATTTATTTCCCATGCGTTATTATGAAGGAGGTGAGGGAATTCAAGTATCTGAGAACAGTTCTGTGTAAACATGTAAATATGGAAGGAGAAATCAGGGAGAGACCAGTGAGTGGCATGCAGGTCATAGGTGCACTGGGGATGATTATGAAGTTATGAAGGGTAGGAGTGTGAGTATGGAAGTGAAAAAGGGACTGAGAAATACTGTAGTATAATCCTGCCAACACTGACATATGCGTCGGAGACATGGACATGGAGTAGGGCTCATCAGTCGAGAATAGGTGCTGTGGAAATGAGTTACTTGAGAGGAGCATGTGGACTTACTAGGTGGGATGGAGAAAGTAATGAGTGTGTATGAAAGATGTGGTATAAGTGAGAAGGCAATTGGTATCGAGTGTGGAGTGGTTGAGAGAGAGAAGCGTAATGCATTGAGGTGGTTTGTACATGTGGAGAGAATGCAAGACGTGGAGTTTGCAAAGAAGGTGTATGGAAGTGAAGTTGTGGGACCTGGTGTGAGAGGCAGTCCCCAGGTTAGATGGCAGAACAGTGTGGAAGAGTATGTGTGGGAGAAAAAACATGACCAAGTATGGAGGGTGTGTTGGAACAGGGAAATCTGGAGACTTCTGCCGTGGCCACTCTCTTCGGGAAAGTTCCTGGAGGGAACGAGGGGTTGGCAACTGTAACCAATACAGTACAGTGTGTCTAAACTACTGGAGTCAAACCCCAAAGTAACTTACATGGTTAGGACCATGACTGCCAAATGTAGAAAGACGAAAATAAGGGGGATCAGGTGAAGTTATGATCTCGAGAACGTCACTGGACATGTCCAGTTCAGAGAACACTTCCTTTAGGCATTCGGATCGCATAATTATCTTGTTTACCACACCTGAAAATTATCATTAATGTAATGCTCTGTAATACATGTGAAGCCAAGCAATAGCATCTTTCCACACACATATCTCAAACTACAAATAAAGGCATTTCCAATAAAAGTTATGCATTATGTAAGGACTGAACTGTGAACATTTTTGTTACATTTTACCTTATTTACCTTTACCTTGGACACTGTATAGACTCCTTCCATCTATATTATTATCACCTTGCTTTTATCCAAATTTACTTTCAAACGGCGACATTCAAACTCTTGTAAAACATTCAATCAGTCTTCTTAACTTTCATCCGATCTTCCATTTTCATTGATGGTACAGTAATTCTTTCATGCATGCAAGCACTTCTCCAATATTCTGAAATATCTATGGAATTTCTAATACTGTACTTTTGATATACTGTAGTAACTGTACATAAGAAAAGTTTAATGAAGTGTTATTTTTTCTCAAGCTACAAACCATGCTAATGGAAAGTTTTTCTGCCACTTCACTGAATGGAGTTAAATGCAAGACATACTCAAGACACAGTGAAATTGAACGTCACATTACCAGTGGTGAAGAAGTCAAAGTCCAGTGTGTCCTCTGCTTCCTCAGTGTTTATCTTGCAGTCAGTCACAACACCACCCTCCTCTAGCCTAAAATCAGGAATGGAAGTAATTTTGAAAGAGCAAGATGGATGAAAAAGGAAATTGGAAGGGAATGATGAGAAATATCATTTGAGGGAAGCTCTGATGCTTCAATTTTCACAGGCTTTTGTGCAAAGCCTCAAGATATGTGAAATCCAATATTTATGAATTACAGTACAGTACTGTACTGTATAAAGTGTGACAATATATGTTTGATATAGCTGAAATGATGCCCAAGACAAAACAAAAGTATAAAATGAAAAATTCTTGCATGATAACTTGGAGAGATATGCATTGTTAAGAAACTGGTAAGGTGTACAGGAAAGTAAAGATATCTGAAAGGACAGAGCTTCCGGTATTTCAAAACTCTCACAAAACTCACTCGAGGATGAGAGGAGAACCATAGCCAGCATAGTACATCTTGAGAGAGGGTGTGATTCCTGGCACACTGCTGCCACCAAAAATGTTGAGGCATTCCACCCATGCCGTAAGGTTAATACGAAATGTCAGCAACTCCTCTTCTATTTCATACTCCTGCCAAATTGTCAAGTGTTTACATCATTCATTATGCATATGGGTACAAACTCACTAATTGTTTTATAATTGCCAGGACTCGAGTTAAACATTTGTCTTTATGATCACTGATGTTAGTCATCAGTTTGACATAGTGACAAAATTTTAGAAATATATACAATATATTGGATGTCTAATAAGGCGAATGTGCAGATGCGATATATTCAAATTGTATTTTAGCGGATGTGGATAGTTGGTATCTAATGGGGCACCTGGTTCTCAGCCAGCTGGGTCCATAGCACTGCTTAGTTAACACACACTCAGTCTACCCTTGAGTATACAATATATTTATGCCCTTCATTATTAATAGTAAAATTTCATTATTACCCTAAATAAACTTCTTCAATTCATCATACATTCTGTACTGCAGCAACTGATGTAGTGATACAACCAATAACTATTCAATTAGGTACTGTATTGTAGACACAAATAATTTATGAATCTAATATACTTGTACTAATATAATTATACTCACTTGAAATAAATCTGTCTGGATAAAGGCATTGGCCTGGACACATTTGGCTTCCTCTACAGTCACTTTCAAGCCACTCTGACTCAGGATCACTGTGGCCGTCTGAAATACAGAATTGCATCCATTACCTCTCAAATAACAAAGAACACAATATTTGCAATACTGTACTGTAGTGATTTTTAGGGTTCCTCTATCCAAGTACAGTAAATATCATTTTTCTAAAATTCCATGTACAGTATAAAGTACTTTTTTTTATTATGGACTACAATAAGGAAATAGATAATGAAATATAATGGAAATACATACAGTAATTACTGATGACTGTATAGCCATTGCTTTAGCCATGAGGTCTGGGTTTTGTCAAGAAGAGACCTGAGGTATCTCTTCTGTTTGTCATAGAAGGTAACTAAAAGGGGTTGGCATCAGGAAATGTCTGGAAAATGTTTTACGTCATTTGAAAAGACCGTCCCCACTCAGCATCATGGTAAAGAAAGGATAAAAAAATGAAGACGGAAGATGTTGATGATGGATTTATTGATTCCTCCAATTTGTGATGTTTGTATCTTTCTTTAACAGATCAGGTCCCAAAGAACACAAACTTAGGTTCCGAAGGCAGCCCCAATCCAGGTTAGGTCAGGTCAGACTTATTTAACTTGCAACGAGAAATACTTTGTTTTAACTACAGTATATCGGTATGCTTTTCTGGTGTTTTTTGTAATGATTTATCATAAAAAAAAAAAAAAAAAAAAAAAAAAAAAAAAAAAAATCCTAAATTTATTATAAATGTTTGATTTATCTGAAGAAAAAAAAATCCATGTTTTCCAAAATTAACTACATGTACATTAAAGATCTTAATTATTGTACCCTTCATTTAATTCAGAAATGCTTAGTGGGAGAGGGAACAGGCAAAGTTAGTTTGGGGGGATTAACACCTATTAACACCTTTGTATTGGTCCTATAGGCGATGTATTGTACAGTGATGTGTATATGTTTAATGGACGGAGGTGCATGTGGAGAAGTGAGCGCGAGTATGAGGCAGGCATAGAAGAAGAATATTTGCAAATCTCTCTATATAAAACAGTGTCTGTCTGTCTGTCTGTTTAGCCGCTATACACAGCCACATCGTTCTACCTAGAGTAATAATTTTTACATACGATTTTTCGCTGAGACCCGGAGAGTGTCTTGGCAGTATAAATTTTTGTTTTCTTCAATGATTAACCCCTTAAAAACTACTTTTTTCATTTCCCCCACCCCCAGCTGACAAATGGGGGTCGAAAACTTTCAAATTTCGACGTTCATTTAGGCAAAAAAAAATTATTGCAGACAGTAAGAGCTTGAATTTAAACACCAGGAACTGAAAACGAGAGCCTCTTAGGTGACCAAATAAAGGTATAACAAGAGCATCTAAGTCCGAAAATACATGAATACAATAATATCCCATGAAATTTTATAACGTTTTCTGTGAATGTAAGAGGTTCACATTCATAGAAAAACGTCATACAATCTTTTTTTCTCTCTCTCTCTCTTCCACACAAACACAGATAGAAAGATAGATAGATAGATATAGACAGAGAGATAGAGACAGAGAGATAGAGAGAGAGACAGAGAGAGAGACAGAGAGACACATATAGATAGATAGATAGATAGATATAGACACAGATAAATAGATAGATAGATAGATAGATATAGACACATATAGATAGATAGATAGATATAGACACATATAGATAGATAGATAGATAGATATAGACACATATAGATAGATAGATAGATAGATATAGGCACACATAGATAGATAGATAGATATAGACACATATAGATAGATAGATAGATAGATATAGACACATATAGATAGATAGATAGATAGATATAGACACATATAGATAGATAGATATAGACACATATAGATAGATAGGTAGATAGATAGATAGATATAGATATAGATAGATAGAGATAGATAGATAGATAGATAGATAGATAGATAGATAGATAGATAGATAAATAGATAGATAGATAGATAGATAGATCCCCGGACAACGTCGGGTATCCGTGCTAGTAACTTATAATATAGTCAGAAACATTCCAATCATTGCAAAATACAGTCATATTTGAGAGGAGCCACAGAAAAGGAAGTTAGTTGACAATTTTGTGATGGGGCATTTTGACCAGGTTTGATAACCCCCTCCCTATGTTTCCCCAAGTTAGGTCACCTTAGTCTGACACAGTTCTGAATAGATTAGATTTAGTTGGGTTAGGTTATGTCATGTCAGGTTAGGTCAGGTAAGGTTAAGTCATGTCGGATCACATCAGGTAAAATCAGACTACTATAATAACTAACTTAGAACATATGAAAAATAACTATTAAAGGGGGAAGTACAGTGTTGGCAAATCTGGAGTAATTGATTCCTCCTAACTATTCCAAGCAACAGATCACCATTATTTTTGTTCACCTGGTCCTGTTTCCTTGCATACTTTAGAGCAGTGGTTCTTAACCCCTGGGTCGCGACTCAAATTTGGGTCGCCAAGGCCATTTCATTGGGTCACTAAGGGTTTGTAAAAAATTATTATTATTTTCCCATTAGAGAGGTGTTGAGGATTGAGAGATATGGGAGGAGGGAGGGTTAAAGACAAAGAGCAAAGGTGTGGTGAGGATAATTTTTAAGATAGTACAGAAAAATACTAGTAATGTTTGATATGTTTGTCACAAATCTGTCTTCAACTGAACCATAGAAAGCAACACGGTTTATTTTAACATGCAGTTGTACCCCTTTTGTGCAGTTGTAAATTCAAAATGTGCAGTTGTAAATCCAGATTTGTGCAGTTGTAAATTATGATTATAATTGATTATACTGTAAGTAGAATTCATGATGCAATATTATAGGATTCTAAGCAGATCATGATTAAAGAAAGACTCGAAAACAGAAAATTTATTTTGATTTTTTTTTCCACAGGAGTAAATCATCGTCTAATTATCCATTTTAATTTTATTGCAAGTATATGTTATTTGTTTATTTTCTTACGGATCACTGTTATTCAGATGTGCTACATGTATTAATATATACCCCAGCATGTAATTTTGTTTCTGTAACACGTTTTTAGAAGCATAATCATATATGTAAAGACAATTTATATGGGGTCTTGGGTCGCCATGGTTGATTTGGGCAAGATTTTGGGTCGATGTCAAAAAAGGTTAAGAACCACTGCTTTAGAGGAATCATGGCTCTCCAATGTAACAAAAGTGAATTACCCCCTTAATGTGTTATTTATTCAATCTAGGCTCTTGGTGGGAAGGGGGGAATGAAACTTGGTGAAAATGCACTGGCACATTCATATTTCAACATATATTAATAGGGAATGAGGGATTATCCAAAAAATGGTAGGCATTATTTTTCCTGTGGCACTTTTAAAACTTTACCGATAAGTATTTTGCTTTCATTCCAGTATTATGGAGATTGGGTTGGGGGGGTTGTAGGGTTTGGCGGGTGGGTCATATCTCCCAAAGCGGTAAATTTACAGAAAACCTGGGTTCATTTACAAACATAATTTGGAACTAGCCTGCTCTGACCTAACCTAACCTAGACCACAGCAGACTACCGGGACCTAACCTGGGCATACTACTGGGTATAACCAGTGTAAACTATCATAAAGTGACGGGGGAAAATTTCCAGGACCTAGCCTAATGTGGTAATACTGCTCAAGCCTAGCCAAAAACCCAGTTATTCTGTAATAATACCCAAAAAACATTAAAATGCGACGATCTTGAACAATAAATTAGTTAAAAAAACACTATAAAACATGCAATCTGAAAACCTTCAGTCGAAACCAGATTATGGTCCAACACTTGACTATTACCATAAGTTGCATTACATGTAGTATTAAATAAAAAAAGGAATATTTTTACAAGTTGCCACAACTCGATTTCGAAAATTTTACTATTACCAGTGTTTATATTTCACTTTGCCCTGGTTTAGGTCCCGGTAGTCTGCCCAGGTTAGGTCCCGGTAGTCTGCCCCAGTTAGGTAAAGGTAGTCTGCCCTGGTTAGGTTAGGTTTAGTTATCGAAACTTGGCTCGGGTTTTCCACTTTTTTCACATTTATGGCAAGTCATGAGTGCAATCTAGAAAGGCAAATATACTATATTATGAGTTTTCCCCCCACCCAAAACCCCCGATTTCCCAGGCTCTCCCCCAAGATTGTTGGATGGGGGGGGGGCTATCTAAAAAACGAAGCATTTCCTAAGGAAACGAAGGTCAATATCACTCAAATCACACTAAATCCTTCTAGGAAATATATATTTTTTCCAGTGAAATCCTGTTGTGGCAACTTGTAAAATTTTACCTTATTGTCATTTACTTACATCTCTAAAATTGACGGTCCTCAAGATTTGCAGGACGTTCTTGGCATTGTCTGTTTTGGCCTTGAACTGGTAATTTTCCTTGTCCTTGTCTTCTTGTGAGAATAAAGGCATGTTAAAGACTTAAAGGTATAACTGCTCGAATTTCCCACCACTCTTGTGTCAGTTGTGCCATTGCCATGTGTGACGGTGAGATGTGTCTCTCATTCAATAAGCATTGGCATGTTATCTAATCTCAGTTTTTGTCAGTTAATATGTTTCACTTCGTTGCAGTGTGACAGAACAAAGAATGAAACATTATTTTAAATATATATATTATATACGAAACAAAAGGAAAGGTTGTTTTACTGTGCTAATAATGAATGTGAAAAAGTATGATCTTCCCGTTTGGTGTAATGTGGTGAGATGTGGCCACTTGGCAGTCTTGCTTGGTAGCACTACAGCAGCGCTACTCACCAGCGTTCGTGGCGCTACAAACATTTATAATTCGTGTTTCGCTTTATAATTTTACATACGAGGGTTGATGGCACCATGGAGGCATAATCTTAGATTATACCTCCATGGATGGCACTGCCAATGCACCTGTAGCCTACTTTTCTGTACTCGTGGCTGTGAGGTGCTACTCTATTTACGAACGGCAACTACCCCGGACACGAGCCACTTTTCAGTTTCAGGCGTTTCTATGGAAGCCCGCACACGATCCATTTTTTTCTCAGCCAGAACCCGGAAGAAATGGGTAATTAGGTCGATTTTACACCCAATACTATGATGACCGTTGGTAGATACTGTTAATCTATACGACACCCCACAATCGGCACACGGTCCAGTGGCCCTTAGTTAGTGGAAATGGCAGCGCTGTGGTTGTGTTGGGAGTGGACCCATCTAATTTTTAGTTGTAGTTAGCTACAATGGCTACGGTAATTGTTAGTGATTGATATATTTATATATGAAGTGGAGAAACGCCCTGCCCGGTATGACTTTCAGTTTTATTGATGAACCATGCATTGACATTCACACGCTAACTCACCGACATCCTGTCACCTGTGGTTACTGCCACGATAAAGTGGCCCGTTTGCTCGGTGTTCACAGCATCCAGCCACCGAAGTGACAGGCACCGTCCACTGTGACATAATTGGTTGATGCTTCACCAAAATACAGTAATTATGGCCCCCCACCACACCAATAAACAATCTACAGTATATAATTATAAGCTATATAGTAAGTACAGTAATTTAAAGGTCAATTGGTATACTGTATTTAGTTTATTTGACCCTTACCTTGTACAGTATGACATGTTTATACTGAACAAATAAAAGGCAATGCATTTTTCTTCTACAAATAAATAGAGTATGAAATAAGCAATACTGTATATTTTCCAATTCTTGTGTTTTTACAGTACTTTACTGGCGATGGCACATGGGGTGGTACCTGTTGAACATTGGAGGAAAGAATTATCCTAATGGGGTGGAAAATGATACTATAAGGTCTATAGCATTTAATGAGGTGTACTTTCTACATTTTGACCATCTGAAGGCATTTGTGCAAGGAAGCAGCATGGTGGATGAGGTACTGGGCAATAGGAATATCCCAAATATGTTAAATTAGTGATGATGTGTTGGTACTGTAACTTCCACCTTGTAAAGTCCTAAGTTTTCACATTGGAAGTCTGGCAAATTTCCAGGCCAATGATTCAAGGACTGAACATCATTAAAATTCAGCCAATTTACAGTAAATATAGCTGTGTGGCAGTGTGCACCATCTTATATAAAAATGTCACCAAGACACTTTTTCATGCACTCTGATATTTTGTCCAGAATTAGGTAATAATAATCTGTCCTGGTTTAAGCAAATATTCTTTGGAAGAAATACTGATGTACTAACACCACAAAAGGAAAAGCACCCCCAAACCATAAGGGAATCGGGGCGCTTACCTGTATGGCACGAGTCTGAGTCATATGAATCTGTCTACCCCTACCCCCTTCATGCCAAGTGCTCTCACCAGTACTGTATATACCATTTATTCCAAACTACATCTGGTATCAAATCACATCAATGTTATTAATAGGGTATCAGTAATTGTTTTGTGTCATAGCTTGGAGCTAGGATTCAGTAGCCCTTCTTCAAAATACCACCACAAGTTTCTGCCCTTAAAAGACTGAATTTCATACACAGGTGGCATGATGAAGAATGAAAAAAAAAAAAATTCTGTACTGTACCCGGAAGTTTTCTCGTCATCTTTTCTAACCATTTAGCCGTTTCTCTACTATCCAGTCTTACATAACCTCCCTCCCATCGGGTTAGAGTAATCCTCTTTTTTCCTGTTAACCTTCTTGTTTTTCCTCTATTATTCAGTCTTAAATAACTTCCCTTCTTTAAAATTACAGTTGATATCTTTTTTCCAAACCTTTCTACTTTTCCTCTCCTATCCAGTCTCAGCTATTTTTTCTTCCTTAAGGATAAAGCGGTCATCTCTTTCTTCTCTCACTTCTTGCTGCCTTATTATTATCTTGGTGTGAGAGGGTAGACCTGATATTGTTGTTGTTGCTGTCCTGGGGCGGGAGAGTTCTGTACACCTTCTTCCCCTTCCCCACCAACCCTGTCAAGATGC
The DNA here is from genome assembly GCA_034508575.1 of Petrolisthes manimaculis. Lineage (NCBI taxonomy): Eukaryota > Metazoa > Arthropoda > Malacostraca > Decapoda > Porcellanidae > Petrolisthes > Petrolisthes manimaculis. Next base: position 177,299 of record JAWZYT010002916.1, on the reverse strand, counting down.
AGGGAGGACTTTAAGAGTGGTATTAATGATTAAACTTCTAGATAGAAGCGTTTCATTGCTATATTCGCACTGCAAAATATTATGAATTGAGTGACAATGAGCCTTTTTCTTGAAGATGTTTAATAATACAAGTAAGTAGCTTACTGTACTCTTAAATATTTAATTGATGTATGAAATATATCTGTAATCCTTATTTTAAGTGAACTTCAATATATAAATTAATAATGTCTTGAGAAATTTTATGAGAGAATTAATTATACATTACACACAGTATTCTCTTAACTAGGCCTATGCTACTGTAGTCATTTGAATCCCTGGGGGTCTTTCAACAGTGACTACCATTAATCTTTTTTCTCCATCAGTCAGTTATAAGAGTTTGCCCTTTACAAGCATACAACAAGATGTCTACTTACTGAGTGAGTGTTGAGAAGGTGTGTACGGGTGGGTCATGATCAAGACTAGAAGTGCTCTTAATGGAGGCCACAGATGAAGGCTCTTCACCACCAATACCACTTCCACCCTCTTCACCTCCCCACCACTCCCCCATGCTCTCTCGACGGGATCTGGTAGTGGTAAAATTTTTGGAATCCTTTAATATATACTGGGTTGGTGTAAAAAAAAAAAAAACACTTGAAATACATGATGACCTTATACAATGTAGAAAACATATTTTCTACTACTCTAAATATAAATTTTGATACAGCTATACATTAAATTTTTCAAATGTGTTTTTCTGTCACATTGTTCATTAATGTAACTGCTTTATACATTAACTAGTCTTACCCAGGTGTAGAGACAGCTACGTCCCGGGTGTGTGCCAGATTGAGGTACTGGTGATAGAGATGTGTGGTCTCCTGTTTGACTCGGGCATGATACTGGATCACACGGTCACGATACATCTGGTGCAGACTACTCATACTACCCAGACCCACATCATGAAGTGTCTTTTCAACCACATCCTGCAAGAAGGCACAACATCAGATATACAGAGACTGAAATGAGGAGAAATACAACCATATATCCTAGTACTGTACCACCTATTTTACGGTAGACAGCTGCATAACTCCTGAGACATGGGAGGAGAAGTGTGGGCTGGGGACTTTTTCCCTTGGACAGGCTTGTTCCATGGAGGTGTGTGGAATGTAATGTAGTGTCAGTGAGGAGATAAATAGAATGGAAGAAATATACGTGTTTTAGATATACGGTAGTGAATAAAATTAATGGTGTCCAGTGTTGCAGTGGCATATCTGATAGTATGAATCAATTTACATGGAAGGGACAGCGGTCAGTTTGCAGGAGAAGGTCAGTGTTGGCACGAAGAACCGAACAGAGGCGTGACAACACTTGGTGTGCGGTGTCTGTGAGGAGGCGTAGGACAGATTCAGAGGTGTCAGTGTAGCCAGTATGGGCAAGGAGACCAGCGACTGCCTTGCGAAGAATGAGTCGAGCAGTGGCTGCCTCCACCTCTACCACCGGGGTGTGCGTCCGGCCTCGAGTAAATGCTCTGTGGGGAGAGAAGGTGATGGTTAAATGGTGATGTGGGCAAGATGGTACAATATACTGGGTAGGTCCAGGGTGCTATGTATTAGGTAGTATGGCATATAAATTGAACATACCCAAACTGAATTCTATAATTTATATTCCAGACCAATAAGATCAACAAGAATTGACAGTGTTCCTGAATAATGTAGGAATGAAAGCTGATTGTTTGATTTAATACAACACACGGGATCGTACGTGTTCTCTGGTGGCAAGAAGTTGAGGAAGTGTGGCTTGGCTGTCTTGCGCTCCAGTACCGGGTCATCTGGTGGGGGTGGACATGAAGGGATGCTGCCTCCTGGCTCCACACCCACACTCTTTAAATACAAACCATCATATGACATGATTCGAGAAGTCTCGTTATCTCACTAATGTTAAAGGTACAGTACTGTACAAAGGCGTTTCATAGCTATTTATGACCACTGCAATTTTGTTCTATCTTACATTAAAAAACACTGTTATCCAAGGGTACAGCACTCGGGAGCTGGAGCAAACACTCATCCTTAGCATGGTAAAACTTCTCTTTCTGTCAGTATCCAAAATTTCAACTCTTGAGCACTTTATATACAGTACAATATGATATTGACATGAAAATTATGTAACTGACAAATTGTAAAGAAGTCCTTAAAATAAGTCCAATTTCATTACACTATAATTAAGCAGTGAAAAACAGCTGACTTATATTAATGATTTATCAACACTACTACATACTGTAATACTAACTATTGTACTTGCATCATGCTTTTTACATTACGTAGTTATAATCAACATAACATTACTGTTGGCCCACTTATCAAAATTCTTACAGTAACACCTGAAGTAACTTCTGACCTGTACTCTGGAGATGACTTGTGAGACCTGGCGCTGGTGCTGTAGGAGTCGTATGGTCTGCATCACTAGCGGGTCCGTACGGCAGAACTCTCCAGGTAAACTGAGGCCAAAGTTTCAATATCCAGTATTAGTTTCGCTGGTCTTTTTGCTGTTGGCAAATTGAGAAGCTACTAATTCCTCCTAACTAGGCTATGCTAGAAAGAAGACGCCTTCAATGTTATAAACAGGAGATATGTTTCATGGTACAGTTTGGAGGAATCAGAGATCTTCCAATTCACCAACCAAAAAATCTCCCTTTAATAGATTATGAGTTTCACTGGTCTTCAAACTGAGTGAGACTGAGTTACAAGATTAGGCATGAGGCAATTTATTGATCTCCACTTTGACTGAGATCAAACTTACAAGAGGCAGGATAGAAACTACAAGGCCTGGCTCAGAGAATGTAACAGACTGAAAATGATACAATATGAAATGTACAGTAACTGGTCATCCAACATAAAGCTGTTGAAGTAACAAGTTGTTTGTGTACACACTATCTATCTATCTATAGCTCTGACGCCTCGCTCCCTCCGGGAGCTCCCCCCAAGGGGGTGGCCACGGCAGAAAAGTCGTGGCCACCCCCTTGGTGGGAGTTCCCGGAGGGAGTGAGGCATGATCAAGAGATATCGGTTCAATTTCTGTGTGGAAATTTCTGACACCTCAGGTAATGGATAGTGAAAAATAGCTTACCAGTATTAATTCCTGGGGAATCATGATCCGTGCCAATCATTTAGAAAACCATCAGACCTGTGTACATGTCAACAAAAACACACAGAAAAGCCAAACAACACCATTACTCATCTTCATTAACTGTGAAGTACAGTATGTTCACATCCTTTCTCCTTCACTTTTTGTGGACGAGAAATAAGAATGATCATACGGAATAAAAATGTTCCTATAGGCATAGAGGCTGTTGTAACAAACTTTAGACCCTTGATATAATTATACACAATAAATAATTACTTGTATCCAGCGCTTGATTTCATACTCAGTTACTAATTGAAGACCACCAAATGTTTTCCCAGGCTTCCATTATTCACTACCATCGAGACTAACCTATTTACTGACCCTGTGTTAAAGGAGAGTTCTAAGTGCCGTATTCAAGAACATCAGTGGTGTATTCAATGGCGTAGTACTGGTACGACTGCTCCATAGAAAAATAATACAGTATAGCCATCGTACAGTACCACACCAGCGTATACACCACGGATGTTCTTGAATACGGGCCTTAAGGACCCTGTGATGTAGTCAGAAAATTGGAGGTTAGTGAGTCCTTCAAATATTGCCACGAAACACCAATTATATGGAAGGAGCTTGTTTCATGGCATAGTCAAGAGGAATCAAAAGCCTCCAATTTTCATACACGATCACAGGGTCCTTAATCTAATCACCTTACATTGATTGCCTACTCTACTAACATCTGGAAGGAGGGTGTTTCTTCCTGCGAGGGCTGGTAGAGTGCTGGTGAGGTGGGCAGTGGTGGTTTAGGGGTGAGAAGATCCTCCATGTCCGCACTGTTCAGACCCCAGTCCTCACCACTACCACGTTGACCATCCACCTCCTCACCCCAGTGGACACCAGCACAGCTCATTCCTAACGTCAATCTGTGAACTAATATACACGCACACTGGTATACACAACCAATATACACACAACTGGTATACACAACTGAGAAGCTCTGGAACACAAAAGGCAGTATTATTAAACTTTTTCTTTGAGGAAATGGCATTTCATCACTAAATTTGCACTGCAAAATAATAGGAGCCGAGTGATAACGAGAACTTGGAACATTTCCTTCAAGAAGTAGTTTAATAATACCACCCTAACGTAAGTCTAAAGTCATACAGCTTCCTTCATTATTATGACTTATGCTTCTTCATATGCAATGTCCAACTTTGAAATCACAAGCTACAGTATATTAGACATGATTTTGCTTTACCTCTCTCTCTCCATGTAGAAAAGAAGAAAGCTTCTGGACCACAATAACATCGACGTAGAAAAACAAAATCTGAGATCCGAATACCATAATAATAAGCTTGGCTGAACAAAACCTGAAAATTATATACCACACAGACTTGTTCTAAATATATACAGTATGCTTAACGTTAGCTGAACAAAATTTGAAAATTATATACCATTCAGACTTATTCCGATTACTTTGTGCTTTAAGTTTGTCTCAAAATTCGTTTAATGTTAAACAGAGATGACTATAACCTTTCTGATCTACAGCTGGGCTTCTACATACAAGTATAACAATGTAGACACGATATATTTCCTACGATAATATTACCTTCACACCACAAACACACTATAACTATATTATAGCCTTTACAATGTTGTTTATTTGCTAGTCTGTTTGTTTGTTTGCTTTTCAACGGCACTATTCTCTCTTCTGCTGTTTTCAACGTTATTTTTCTTCCTTTCTCTCTTTCTCCCAAGCCAATAAGTGGAAGATGACTTAGATGAAAATGATTAACAGTGTGACGATTTAACAAATAGGTGAATCCCAGGCAGACTATATTCCCAATTTTACGATTTTTTGATAGACTATTGCCAAATAGATTATTCCTACCTTTTCCTATTAGATTATCCAGAAATAATAGAAACTGAACGACGAAGAGAACTTTGACTCGAAGAAGTAGTTTAATAATAACATCTTAAAGCGTCTTCTATTTATGCCACTTGATCAACCCGGGTTGGCAACCTGAAGCCCTAACGTTAAAGATAATGACAGACTGCACAGCTACCACACCTACAGATCACCGACCTTACTGAGACTCATCTCCAACACCCTTCACACCCATACAGAATAGAGCCCTAAAGATAATCACAGGCTGCACACCATAAAACCAAAATCAAGGATCATCTTGAGATGAGAGGCACACAAACACTTTAGTCCATGAGCTGAGCCTGGAACTTGAGAGAGTACCAAAAAGGTGAATAAATATTATGTGCACTTTCAGCAAGGTGGATGTCTGAAGTGTTGCGAAATTTGTATTCATGATGTATCGTAAATTTTTCACCGAAAATCGAGAATAAAGTAATAAAAATCGCAAGTCTTCAACTAAAGATCATATCAAGAGACTTCTAGTTGGTCTCATCTTATTCGTTTCTTAATTCTACATCTTTTGGTGTATAATACATGCAACTTAGGACACAAATTTGCTTCATAATATGAGAAAAGTGAAGGAAAAGTAGACCAATTTGTAGTATTTTCTTACGACTTTGTTTACAAACTTTCTTTTGTTTCTGCCCAATCCGTATCTGGACGACGAGAACACAGATTCTACGTATTTGGTCAGTTCTCGTCATTGAAACCAAGCGCTCCCAAGACGGTCTTGGTACCCCAATCCTCCGCTTGGACAACCAGATGACGTCTTATATGTTTTAAAATCTACAGATTTTACCTATAGACTGCTGTCTCGCTCTCCCACACTCCACAGACAGGTCCCCAGTGACAGTCAGCAGCCAGACTACAGTGACGCAGACAGGAAGTCACGTAAGTTCATGCTACGTCATACTTTGAATTTAGTTTTATTGTTAATTCTATAAGTAAAGGTCATGCAGTGATATGGGAGGAATGATTGCCCGTCGTCTGGAGGCAACTGCTGAATCATCCAGACTGTATCACGAAACATTGGGCCGATTGGGGTGATTTTGTTTCGCTGAATAGTTTGGAGGAATCAGTAATTATCCAATTTCTCCAAAAGAGTTTTCTCATTACGATATACAGTACTTCTCTAGAGCTTCAGTTTACTAACCTATGGTTACAACTACAGAACATAGGGTTGAACATCCTTTGACTTCTCCTAAAGCCTCTGGTTATCGTAAAGGTACAGCCAACTGTATGGCCAATACATCAGCTGCTCTTCCAACAGCCACTTATTGTCAGAGAGCAAAGGAAGTGCATGGGAAAGATTTATAAGTTAATGTTTCAGCAACACGTGGGGGTTGCTGCATGCAATGTGATTTTTTTGTAAAAAAAAAAAAAAAAAAAAAAGACTGTTATTAAATGCTTTTTTTTGTTTAATTAACAGTCTTGGTAGATGGTAATTGGCAACTGCACTATACATAAGCAAAATATTCATACTTTGAATTTAGTTATCATAACTTGTTAACTATATAGATAAGCAATATTTTTCAGCAGTTTATCTCGAAAATAAGGCGAAACTACCATTGGTCAGTAGGCCTACCGTCAGTTTATGCAAGAACTTTGATGGTAGTGATGACGATGGCGTGGTATGTACAGTTGGGGAATAATGTATCTGAACACTGTTGGCGGCTTCTGGCAACATCCCCAAAAGTAAACACATCAATGAGAGAAAGTCTTTATGAATTGAAGGATAACTTTTATTTCACTTTCTGTGGTTGGTCGACGTCACCCAATATTAGTTATCATTATGTAGTAATGAATAAATTTTATCTATTCCTAACGTGTTTATCACTGACATTGTTACCAGAAGTCGTCAACGGTGTCCAGATACTTTGTTCCCCAACTGTACAGCCATGGCTGTCATTAGCTGATAGTGCTTGACCAGGGTCCAAGGAGTGTTGGAGAGCAACTGAACAAAGTTCGAAAACGTGAGTCTTCTAAACCTCTCTCAACGTTGAGATAACTTAAGAATGGTTTGGAAAATTCACTTGTTCGAACTCTGTTCACTTGCTCTACAACACTCCTTGAGTCCTTGTGGTCAAACACTATCAGCCATGGCTGTACCGGTACAATGAATACCTAAACACAATACAGAGCCATCGAACCGGTACACAGGAGGTCAATAATTGTGTCCTGATCCAAGACACAATATATATCTCAACCAACCTCGCATCCGGCCATTCCTCAGGACACATTTATTGACCCCAAATGTACAAGACCATGCCATCATCAACACTATCAATGTTCTCGCATACGGGGCTATAAATATATTGGTTCATAAGTTTCAAGTTCTCAGATGGCTCACTTTCATTCACATGATATGATTTTTTAAGAGTTTCAAAACACACACACACGGTTCCAAGGATATAAATAAAAATGTGTATGTATTCATTTAAAATTTAATGAAACAAAAATATGGCGTGTTAAATATACAAATACATATATTTCATCTGTATATTATATTTTACAGTACAGAAACATTGTTTACGTAGAGTTTACAGGTATTCTCACATCTGTATACAGCTTAAGCATGTTTCGTTTTATATCTGTCGTCTACAACTTAAACATAACTCACCAGCTAAATAATTTCACACTATTCTACAGCTTAAGGGGTGGGTATAGTTTAGGTATTTTTGGAGATAATGATTCTTCCAAGCTATTCCCAGCAACAGCCCCCAATTATTTTGTAAATCTGGTACTGTTTCCTGGCATATTTAGGTGGAATCAAGCCACTCCAAACTATCAAAAATATATTCTTGCCTTTTAAGCATGATTCAACAACTTCTTTATAACCATCTACAGCGTTAACAGGATTCAAAAACCAAGTTCGCATGTCAATAGCTTAATCAGGATTCCACACCTTCTTTCCCTCCCTCTGGAAGACTGCTAAATCCCTCAGACTGTATCACGAAACAAATCCCTAATTATTAACATTGGGGTGATTTTGTTTCGCGGAATAGTTTGGAGGAACGTGTAATAATCCAATTCCCACAGAGGTTTTCCTATTACGATAAACAGTACTTTTCTCGAGAGCTTCAGTTTACGAACCTATGAAGCTTACGGTGCCATATGAGGCTGTGGGTGGCAACAGGTCCAAGACGCCACGTTACAACTACTGAAAATAAGGTTGAACATCCTTTGACTTCTCCTAAAGCCTCTCTGGTTATCGTAAAGGTACATCCAACAGTATGGCCAATACATCAGCTCTTCCAGCAGCCACGTACTGTCAGGGAGCAAGGGAAGTGCATGGGAAAGATTCAATGTTTCAGCAACACGTGGGGGTTGCTGCATGGCATTGTGAATATTATTTGGATAACTTTCATATCAATGGTTCAAAAGTATACCCTTTCCTCTCCATACCAATTCTAAGTCGTAGGGAAATTAATTGTGACTCTCCTTCCGTTATTGGTGGTACTGGGCGATGAATTGGTAGTTGATCTTCTGTTGTTGTTGGTGTTGGCGTTCCGAAATAGATGTGGTGGGAGGGATGGGGAAAATTCTCGAGGTTCCCCGCCGGGGCAGTTGATGATTCTCTTACACCTGCCACTGTTGTCCCTGATCTGGCACCTCCCTTCACACGGCAGGAGTGGAGGATTGATCACAGTACGAAAGCTCACGAGATTAGTAAGGCCACGGCTGGATAGATTTCCTAAAAAGGGTGAAGGGGCCTCACGCTTTTCCCTCGTTGGTAGAGTTTGTTTACGTCTGGCCTCAAGGCACTCCGGGTCCACCTCACACCTGCAGTTGATGCGGATGAGGCACTCTCCTGGGCATGATGGTGGGCAGGGGAATGGTGTAGGAAGGCCAGAGTGTATTTTGGTTTCTCCTCTTTGCATCCACATCTTACACAGTTTCTTCATAGCGACAGGGCAGGGGAACTTTGTATAAGGAAATCCAGAGTGTGATTTGGGTTCTCCTCGCTGCAGCCACATTTTCCACAACTTCGTAGTGACAGATGAGACTAACTCCCTTGTTGGTGTTTGGTGGTTTTCCTTGGGTAGTGCCATGACGCTTGTGACTACCAGTAAAACCACTAGCATAAAGAGTGACATGGTTGTAGTATGAGTGTGGTGGTGGTGGTGGTGGTGGTGGTGATAGTAGTAATAGTAGTAGGTGATAGGGAGCATCGACAGGAGTGTGTGTGTGTGTGTATTCCAGTGGCCCTGTCGTCGCAACTGAAGTCATGTCACACAGTCAGTGCCCTTTATACTACCAGCCACCAATACGTACAGACATACGTACATTAAGAGTGACTAGAGTGTATATGTACCGGATGTTGTCTCTAAAGCTCGTGTCTCTCAATATACACGTGGATTCTAAATTATACACTGAACCACACACTATACACTGTACCATACATTGTATCATACACTACAATACACTATACACTGTACCATACACTATACACTGTACCACACACCAGAGAGAGAGAGAGAGGGGGGGTGGGGGCTATACATGGGCAAGGCTGCATTATGTGAGGACGATACTAGAGGAAAATGGTTATCAAACCCAACAAACTGGACGAATGTTATCCTATTTCACCACCATAGAGACAGTCAGTAGTGAGGTGATGTGACGTGAATCGGAAGCTGTTTGACGTAAGGTGTATATGGTCACAACTGTATACATTATATTATGCTTTGACTCACACCTCCTCCCTCCTGTATAATATTATACTCGTAAATACGTACTGTACCTGTTTTATTTTTATGCTTTTAAAATAATGTAATAATTACGACCCAATCACGTATCAATCACGACTCGATCACATATCAATCACGACTCAATCACGACACAATCACGTATTCCTCACGACTCAATCACGTATTAATAACAACCCAATCACGTATTAATCACGACCCAATCACGTATCAATCACGACTCGATCACATATCAATCACGACTCAATCACGTATTCCTCACGACTCAATCACGTATTAATTACGACTCGGTCACGTATCAATCACGTAGCCCATCAATTACATCTCAATCATTTATCAATCACTTTCCGATCACGTCTCAATCACGTAACAAATCACATCTCAAAAGTCATCATGATACCGATCGGAGAGGTGTGAGAAAATTGAACTATGACTATACAACAATAAAAAAAAAAAAAAAAAAAAAATGGGATTTCCCTGCACTCTCCTCCTTTCCTATCCTAGTGTTGTTGTTCATCCTATACCCACGTGTTAGGCAGGAGTAACACAAACACACACACACAGACAGAGGCTCTACCTACACACATACACACACACACACACACACAGAGGCTCTATCTACACACACACACACACAGTGGCTCTATCTACACACACACACACACACACACAGAGGCTCTATCTACACACACACATACACACACTCACACATCTGTGTCTTATTATTTACCCATTTATTCAACCTACGTGTCAGTAAAACACACACACACACACACACACACACAGGCTCTATTTACACACACACTCACACATCTCTGTCTTATCTTTTACCCATTCATTCAACCTACGTGTCAGTAAAACACAAACACACACACACACACACACACACACACACACACACACACACATGGATTCAGATACTGAGAATAATCTGTCTTAACTCATGGTTTCGGGTTCTTCTTCGTGGTGTGTGAAATAGTGCATGTAGAGTCAAGAGGATTATTATTTTTTTTCATCTTTATTTATAGGTTTAGTCACACTCAAACGTCAGCTACAGGTGAATGAAAGTGTGAATGAAAGTGTGAATGAATGTGTGTCATTTATTAAATAGCATACATGGACTAATATACAGTAATTACAGATAGCAACAGCTATAATTATATGGTTTAGCTTCATCATTATTTTTCGAGGCAAGTAATGAAAGTGTGAGATATTTGAGTGATTCGCATGTGTTCATTTTACTGAGGCTGTGTGATTCCTATTTAGATGTTTAGGGACATTTGGGCACGAATGATTGTACAGTTATTTATTCTATTTATTAAACACTTTTATGCATCTCAACACGTAAGTTAATATCAAGACTGTTTGTGTGTTTGTGTGTGTGTGTGTGTGTGTGAAAGAGAGAGGAGAGGGAGAGAGACGAAGGAGAGCGGGCTGCAGTATTGATCAGATGCCTGGTTGAGGTGGAGGGAGCAGCTAGGGTGCCTCCACTCCTCCTCCACCCTGGGATACGAGCCAGCCAGCCAGCTAGCCAGCCAGGTCGGTCGGTAGATAGAGGGGACGGACGGACGGTATACACTGTGATCCTCCTCTCCTTTACTCGTCAACAACATCAACAACAACAACATTTCCCTTTGCCTGCCTCCACAACAACCATCACCAACAACAACACAGTGCCATCAATCAAACCCTTGGAATAATAACAAACTGTCTTCCCTCAAATCCACATGCTATAGTCGTCGTCGTCGTGAGTGGAAGGTGGTAGTGAAGGTGGTAGTGGTGGTAGTAGTGGTGGTGGTGGTTTTCTGGCTTGGAATATAATAGTAATCGTCCTTCTTCGAGCGACATTATCCTTGCTTGCCTCCTCGCCTTGCCTCGCTGTCGTGATGTCGACCCCCTAAAAATATACATACATACATTCGTCTTTGATACCGGTTGTTGTTGTTGTTGTTGTTGTTGTTGTTGTTGGTGGTGGTGGTGGTGATCTTCGGTGTGTCAGTGTGGTGTTTATTTACTCGTTGTGCGCGTGTCACTTCCTTCCTTAAATTCTTGCCGGTGTGTAGTGATTGACGAGTGCATGAGTGAGATTCATTAAGTAACAAGACTTGTGTTATATACGACTAAAGGGACAACGTTAAGAGTGAGATCGGTATAGGTAGGAACTGACACGATTTTATTATTATTGTTATACCACCACACTCGTTCATCTTCATTCTTTAATCTTTTGACGAAAGAGTGATATCCTACAAAAAAGACTGTGTAATATAAGACTAAATGGACCACATAAGAGTGAGAACGGAGGGTACAAACTGACACGATATTTTTATTATTATTATTGTTATCACAGATGCCCTGTCGTCATTTTAGCCCTCACGTTAGCCCTCCACACTGGTTCATCTTCCTTCTTTAATTCTCGTCGATATACTGTAAAATAGGACTAAAGGAACAACGTAAGAGTGAGAACGGTAGGTTTAGATAAGAACTGGCACGGTATTTTTATGACTATTATCCCACCATATTCGTTTATCTTCCTTCCTTAATTTTTTGACGAGTGAGTGATATCCTACAAAAAAAAAAAAAAAACACGAAAAAACTAAAATCTAAAGGAACAACGTAAGAGTGAGAATACTGTATAGTAGGTATAGGTACGAACTGGCACGGTATTTTTATTATTGTTATCCCTGGTGCTGCTACACTGCCCTATATAGTCACGTTATTCCGGCACCCTCGTCGCGTGACATAACATATTACGGTGATCAGCCTCCGTGTTGTAGTGCCATATCATTCACAGGTAAGATGGTACAGTCACGCTCAATATTATAGTTCTGCAAACACCTTCGAATCACGTTAAGGGGATATTATTCATTCTCTTTGTGGTAAATTGGAGGGTTACAGCTGCTGATTCCTCCAAACCATGCCAGGAAACAAATCACCTCAATGTTGTTTCGTGTCCTAGGTAGTTTGGAGGATTCGCTATACTTCTATATTAGCTGTATTCTTTTTTGGTACATTGGAGTGCCTTGATTCCTCTAAAATATGCTAGGAAACAGGACCAGAAAAGCAAAAATAATGGTGTTCTTCTGTTGCTTGGAATAGTTTGAAGGATTCAGTTGCTCCAGATTTACCAACACGAAACCTTCCCCCTAAATTCTTACACACTGCTGAAGGTCACCAGCTGAATTCTTGTTGGTGAAGGATTAACAACATCTTATTCATTCAGTAGAGTTATTTTATAATCATCTTTCCGTACTCAGATTTTTTTTATAGATGATTTCAACTGCCCAAATAAAAAAAAGTGAATGAATAAATACAAAGATAGATAAATAGATAAATAAATAAATAGATAAATAAGTAAATAAGTAAATAAATAAGTAAATAAATAAATAAACAATAAAATAGATAAATAAGTGAATGAATAAATAGATAAATAAATAGAATGATAAATAAATAAATAAATAAATAAAAGTTTCCACTAATCGTCCACGAAAATCAGGAAAGCACAAATTGACAACACTTTTTAAAATATTTATCTCTAGGGTCCACAAGAACTTGATTATTAACCATGAGTCCATTTGCTGTTGTATATATTTATCATCAATTTGTTATATTTACGTGTCAGTATCAGAAGGGGGTCATTATTTTGTTTTGGGTGAACTGCTGGAGTGATTATGGTTCCCCCAAACTATGCCAAACAAAAAACAAAAAAACATATTACTTCTGTTTGTGAATGGTGTACCAGTTTTTTTTTTTTTTTTTTTTTTTTTTTTTTTTTTTTTTTTTTTTTTGAGGAATCAATGGACCTCCAGTTTATATACTCGATTTAATTAAGAGGGGGAAAAGTATGGTGTTGGTGGTAAATCTGGAGCAACTGATTCTTCCAAACTATTCCAAGCAACAACATACTGTACCATTATTTTTGTTCATGTGGTCCTGTTTCCTGGCATACTTTGGAGAAATCAAGGCACTCCAATGTACCAAAAGTATCCATATCCTATCCCTTAAAAAATACGAAATAAAAGAGGACGGATATCACAGTTCACGTTTTTACCAGCAGTTCTCAGAAAGACAGACCAATGTTTACCTTTTCTGCTTAAAAGTTATTGTTTATTTATCCTTTACCTGTTCGGCGAATTGTATCGATTTGGTTCTCAAGCACGTTTGAATTTAAGGGACCCTGTGATGTAGTCAGAAAATTGGAGTTCATCGAGTCCTTCAAAACTTGCCACGAAACACCACCTATATAAGGAAGAGGTGTGTTTCATGGCATATTCAGGAGCAATCAGATGTTTCCAATTCTCATATTATACACGATCACAGGGTCCTTAAAGGGGTCATGTTTCTGGGTATGAAATGGACTCGTCTCAGGATTTTGTAGATTGTTATTATTCATATTCTCTTGTTTATCGACCTCTTGACCCACTCATACACACATACATACACACATACATACCACATCACACCACACACGCATGCACCACGCACGCACCACATGCACATACGCACGCACCACACACACATGCAACACACACTACACACACACACACACACACGCACCACACGCACACATACACTACACATATACCACACATACACTAATCACACACACTACATACACACACACACACACACTATACACACACACACATACATACAGTTACCACACATCACTGGTATGAATATATAATACCTGTACACTTATACATCATTACAACGACGTCAATTACTGGGTATTTAATCGATCTGACTCAGTGTTGTGAAATCAAGTTGTGGGACACTCGAGAGCAACTTGATTCCTCCAAACCAGGCCAGGAAACGAGACCAGACCAACAAAAATAATGGGGTTGTCCTGTTGCTTGGAGAAATTTGGAGGGATCAGTTACTCCAGATTTATTAACAGTGTATTATCATCATAGAATGTCTTGCCTGGTAAATTAGGAGGCTACTGAATCCTCCAAACTATGCCAGGAAACAGGCTCCCATCCCATAGTAATATATACGAGGAATTAAGGGATTTGTTGTGTTGCTTGCATAGTTTGGAGTGGTTTAGTAGCACTCTGATTTAACCACATGAGAACATTTCCCCTAATGGAGGTATTAAGTGTCATGCTGGTATATTGAAGGCTTATGTTTCCTCTATATTACACACACACACACACACACACACACACACACACACACACACACACACACACACACACACACACACACACACACACACACACACACACACACACACACACACACACACAAACAGACATTTGCTTTCATACACACACACATACATATATATCGACATTCGTACACACACTCACACATTGACATTCGCACACATACACACACATTCATATTCAGATTTGCACACACATACATTCGCTTTCACACACACACACACACACACACACACACACACACACACACACACACACACACACACACACACACACACACACACTCACACACACACACACACACACACACACTGACATTTGCACACACTCATCCGCGTTCTCTTTCTCTCTCTCTCTCTCACACATACACACACACACACACACACACACTGACATTTGCACACACTCATCCGCGTTCTCTTTCTCTCTCTCTCTCTCACACATACACACACATACACACACACACTGACCTTGTAACAGTATTTTTGGAAGGGGACATAGGGGGGGTGGAGGGGGGGGGGTTCATCCACTCTCATAACCAACCAACCCCACCTTTACCACACACACACACACACACACACACACCTTTTTGACCTTGCTACAGTTTTTATTTTATTTTATTTATTTATTTTTTTCTTGGGTGGGGGGGTGGGGGGGGGGGCGGGGGAGGGGGACAAATCTACTGGAAATTTAGGTGGGAATTGGGCCAGAAATGAGGTCGAGTGTTGCAGTATATTACTATAAGCAGGGGTGGGGCGAGGTTAGGCTAAATATATGGGACACACGCACACACGCACATAGACAGACAGGCAGACAGACAGGCAGGCATGTAAGTAGGTAGGGAGGTAGGGGGGAAGACAGGCAGGTATGTAGGTAGGTGGATAGGTAGGCAGATATGTAGGTAGGTAGGTAGGTTGGAAGGAAGGAAGGCAGGCTCACAGACAGGCAGGATAGCTGGTAGGTGTGTAGGTAGGTAGGTAGGTAGGTTTGTGGGAAGATAGGCAGGCAGACAGATAGGCTGGCAGATAGGAAGGAAGGGAGGAAGGCAGGCAGGTAGGTGGGTAGGCATACAGGCAGGCAGACAGGCTGGCAGATAGGAAGGAAGGGAGGAACGCAGGCAGGTAGATAGGTAGGCAGGCATGCAGACAGGCAGGCAGGCAAGTGAACACAGGGAGTCAGCATATGTATACAGAAAAGAGAGGGTGGGTGGGGTAAGGGGGATAGACCGAAGTGATGAAGGGGTCGGATTGTATAGGATGAAGAAAGACCCCATGAAAAAATAAATATAAATATGTGACACTATGAGAGAATGTAGGGCAGGCTATAGGGAAGGATGAGAGTGTGAAACATCCCCCTTAAATTTAATGGAAAGAAAGTTATATAAAATTATGAGGGATAATAGGGCAAGATAGGGATGAGAGATAGAAAAAATAGACCTCCACTGAAAAAAAAAAAAATAAGTGCATGAGGGAATGAATAGGGACTAGGGAGAGTGAAGAATAACCCCTACATTATATAGCAAAAGTGAGATAGATAGATAAGGGAATGTAGGGCATGATATGGAAGAGAGGGGGAGGAAAAAAAACTTAAAAACTAGAAAGACGTGTAGGCTATGAGAGAATGAATGTAGGGCAGGCAAGGGCAGGGCGGGGCTGTGTGTGTGTGTGTGTGTGTGTGGGTCAAGGTTTGTGGAGTCCAGACAGGTTAATGACCGTATCTGGTTAAAGGGTGAGGGACAAGAGGGGAAAAGAAGGATGGGGTTGTGGAGAGAAGAGAAGGAGGGGGAGTAGTAAGGGAAAGGAAGGACGGGGGTGGGGGTTGGAGGAGTAGTGGGAGGGAAAAGAGGATGGAGTAGAGATAGAAGAGGAGAGAGAAGAGGAGAGGAGAATAGTTGTGGAAGAGGAAGAGTAGTGGGAGGGAGAACATGATGGAGTAGAGATAGAAAAGTATGGGGAAGAGAAGAGAAGAGGAAAAGAGTAGTGGAAGAGGAGAGAGAGGAGGGAGAGACGACGTAGAAGAGAAGAGGAAGGGAACAGTGTGGAGGGAGAAGTGGAAATAGAGAAGAAAGGGAGTGTGGAAGAGGAGAGAGAAAGAGAGGAGGAGAAATAGTGAAAGGCAAACGTGAAAAGAGGGCAAGGGCAAACGGTGACAATGTGGGTGAGGGGGAGGGAGAGTTAAAGGGTCTGGAAGGAAGAACCAACTGCTGGATAAAGGTCACCATTCAGATTGTGGCAATATATGAGCGTCTTAAGGTTAATGTATACTGATTACACACGGTTTGTTTCATCCCATCCATGCAGCCTTGCCACCCTGCGATATCTTCCCCAAACACGAAGGACAGTTTTTGGATGTTTATAAGACTACTGAAATGAATGGGCCTTAGTCACATATACCTTCATTGGGTAATACACTTTTGGTAGCCTACATCAGAACACCTCGATTACTCCAAAGCATGCCAGGAAACAAGAAGGATAGATTAATTAACGAAATTTATGATGGTGGCCTGTTGCTTGTGATAGTTTAGAATTTTGGAGGAATCAGCATTTGCTCTAGATTTCACAACACTGTACTTACCCTTGATTAAAAGAAAAAAAAATCTATTGCTGATTATGATTCCCGTTTATGTAAAAATTATCGATGAGTCAGTCTCGAAATGTAGGATATACTATAATTTTGATAAATGACGAAATAAATATGAAGATCGTCTATAGATGATTGAATACTAATTGAATATATTTATTTATTTTGTTTGCAGATGTAACACGAACCTTAGAACATAATGTAATGATGTGTTAGTGTTTACAGTGTGATGATGATAATATTTACTAGTGATAAGTGATGATAAGTGAAAGATAACCACCAACAACTGAACATTAAGTAATACATATAACTTTAGTTTAAAAAAACCTATGGAAATTAAGTACTCTATAATAGATATAATATTAATTTTAAAAAGCCTATTATGAAATCTGAGTGAATGATAGAGAGTGATAGAGAGTGATAATGATGATGGTACATACGTGACTGACGAGGCTGTGATTATGTGAATGACGACGACAACAAAACACAATGAAAACAACAATACACTGTAACCCCAGAAAACTACAACAACACCAGCAGGTCCATCGGTCCTCACGAGGCTGCCTCAGACTACACTAAAAACAAAAAAAATAGAAAGAAAAAATAGAAAATAAAACATGAAAAGATACAGATTAGAAAAATACCACGGCCCCTACAACTCATACACCAAAGGAGAACATTAATAAAAATAATAATAATATAAAATCATAAATATGGAAAAGTTTGGGCTCGTAGTACCTAGTGTCCCCGCAGTGAAGACGACGACGACGACGACGACGACGATGGTGTTGTGGTCCTTAATTGGTTTACTGATGGCGGTAACTGAGACAGGTGAGTGATACTACGCTACGGTTCTTCAATTAAAAAACAAAAACAAATGAAAAGTTGAAGTTGACAGATTGATTGATTGATTGATTGGTTGATTGATTTTAATTAGGCATGGCAACAGTGAGGTCATAATATGTCATCCTTTAATTAAGTTGACAACACTTATTATTATTATTATTATTATTATTATTATTATTATTATTATTATTATTATTATTATTATTATTATTATTATTATTATTATTATTATTATTATTATTATTATTATTATTATTATTATTATTATTATTTGGAGGAAGAATGGAATGGGTGAAGCATAATAACTTGAAAGAACGAGACAGGAACTCCATTGGACTGTGAAAATTTATTGTTTGAAGGAAGAGTAGAATTTGTATAGCGTAAGAGAGAGAGAGAGAGAGAGAGAGAGAGAGAGAGAGAGAGAGAGAGAGAGAGAGAGAGAGAGAGAGAGAGAGAGAGAGAGAGAGAGAGAGAGAGAAATGTCAACAAAACCCACATTAAAATTATAACCTCAACATATAAAAATAACACGAAAATCTATAGTCAAACATTGGGCCCTATAATTATGCAAGAACATTGGGCCGTGGTGTTGACGATGGTGGTATACAGGTACGACGACTCAACAGGGCCATTGTAAGTATAAGTATAAGGCTACATAACATATATACATACATACACCACGGCATTATTATCATCAACACCACGACATTTTCTTGCCTACAGTATATACCACTCATGATGTATTGTTGTTAGTTCACCTTTAGTACTATACTCTGTCAACTTAAGGTGTGTGTTTTTGTGCAGTTGTTTGTTTTTGTTGGTGTTTATGTGTGTTTGTGTTTGTGTGTGTTTGTTTATGTGTTGGTGTTTGTGTGTGTGTTTTTATGTGTGTTTGTGTTTGTGTGTGTTTGTTTATGTATTGGTGTTTGTGTGTGTTTGTTTATATGTTGGTGTTTGTGTGTGTTTGTTTATGTGTGTGTGTGTGTGTGTGTGTGTGTGTGTGTGTGTGCTTCTGGGGTAAGGAACACACACTTTTAACCCAATACCACAAGGACATTCACTCTTGTTTTAGGACCCTGTGATCGTGTATGATAATTGGAGGCTTCTGATTCCTCCTGACTATGCCATGAAACAAGCTCCTGCCATATAGATGTGTGTGTGTTTGTTTCGTGGCAATATCTGAAGGACTCGTTTAACTCCAACTTTCTACTGACGACAACACAGGGTCCTTTAAGGGGGTGTGGGAGTAAGGGACAGGCTTGGGGGGGGGGGGGGGGGGGGGTTCTGGGGGATGCGAGAATAGGGGGACAGGTTTGGAGTGGGTAGAAAGCCTGCCCCCTATTCCCGCACCCTCCTAACCCCCCTCTAAGCCTGTCCCACTACTCCCGCACCCCCCCAAAAAAAAACACCGACCCCCCTCAAGCCTGTCCCCTTATTCCCGCACCCCCTTTAAGATGGATAGCCTACTCACTTGACTTTGATTGAATTGGTGAGCTACTGATTCCTCCAACCTATGCCAAGAAACAACAAACAGACTCATTTATTGGTAACACTGATATCATTCTGTTTCCTGGTATACTTTAAAGGAATCATTCATTGTATTAAGATCAGCAGAGTGGGAAGATTTTGTTGTGATTTTATTTAACTCTAATCTGTATATTTTTTCGTTCAGTCAGATTTTTTAGGACAACAAAAATACCATACACACACACACACACACACACACACACACACACACACACACACACACACACACACACACACACACACACACACACACACACACACACACACACACACACACACAGGAAAACCCACTACACTCCCTCCTTCAACTCATTCAGTTAGGTAATTTACCACAACAAAAATACACACACACAGGAAAACCTTTTACACTCTCCCCTTTCCCTCATTCAGTTAGGTAATTTAGGACAACAAATAGACACACACACACCTAGACACACAGGAAAACACTCAGCACTCCTCTCTTCCCCTCATTCAGTCAGATATTTTAGGACAGCAAAAATACACACACACACACACACACAGGAAAACCTTCTTCACTCCCCCCTTCCCCTCACTCAAACAGATATTTTAGGACAACAAAAATACACACACATTCACACACACACACACACACACAGGAAAGCCCTCTACACTCCCCCCCTTCCTCTCATTCAAACAGATATCTTAGGACAACAAAACTACACACACACCTACACACAGTAAAACACTCAGCAATCCCTCCTCCCTCCCTCTTCTTTCTCTTGTCCAACAGTTCCCAAGGGTGAGGGGAGGCAGTGATAGTGACTGAATGGGAGAACAATGTCTAATAATAAAATCGAGTATTATACTAATCTACACTACACTTTGGACATGGGAAAAAATATATGGTTGTGGTGATTTTGGGTACACTGATGTGGTTGTGGTTATTTGGTCGCGGTGATATTGGTTACTGTCATTTAGTTGTAGTGATTTAGTAACTGTGATGTGATTGTAGTGATTTGGTAACTGTGATGTGATTGTAGTAATAATGGTAACTGATATGGTTTTGTCATTGGTTATTTTGATATTGTTATTGTGACGTGATTTTGTGATGTAGTTGTGGTGATATTGGTTACTATGATGTGATTATGGTGAGGTTATATTAGTGAGGGAGTTATGGTGACACTTGTTGTGGTGTTGCAGGAAGCAGTGTGGTGTACCCGCCCACCTCTAGCTGGGCGGGTACTGGAACGAGTGGGACGACTGGCGATGAGTATAGTGTTGGTGGCGGGGTACAACGTCCCTTACACTACCCTGGGTCACGTCCCGGGTACACCTACACCAGCAGCAGCAGCATCAGCAGCAGTGGTGGGTACAACCAGCAGGGTGATGGTAGTACTGGGTCGAGGGTCACGGACTACGATATGGGTGAACCAAGGGGCCGCTATCACCAGTACTACCCTGATCCTGACCAGGCCGCCGCCGCTGCTGCCCCCGTGGTGCCTCGTCGCTACCAGGACCGTATCTGGTGGCCCCCCGTCCCTCTACCTGTGTTGGGGACTCGCACTGACTCCTACCTGCCTCGCTCTATTTCCCCAGACGCCCCCCAACAGGCACACCAAGGATTGCCCAAGCGACAGATGGAGCGTTCCCTGGGGCGGGGTGAAACGGAGGGGTCGGGGCGGGGCCAGCACGGGGCTGGGGGAGATCGCCACCTTCCCCACGACACCCACATCATCAATATAGTGAGGGGCGTACCGGGTCAAGATGGA
This sequence comes from Petrolisthes manimaculis, assembly GCA_034508575.1. NCBI lineage: Eukaryota > Metazoa > Arthropoda > Malacostraca > Decapoda > Porcellanidae > Petrolisthes > Petrolisthes manimaculis. The sequence continues at coordinate 155,725 of JAWZYT010002916.1, read as the reverse complement.
ACCCTGGGCCAGGAATACCACGAGGCCTGGCCACCTCCACCATCCACCACTCCCACGCCTGACCCTCGTACCAGACACAACAACACTCCTTACAACTCCCCAGCCTATACCAGGAGTAGGGAAAACACTGGCTACAACCCTCCAGAGGATCTCCAAAACAGACACACCAGTGGATTTGACTCTGCATCCAACCTCGTGAGAAGACAAAGCAGTGGGCTAGACACACCACTCGACCCCCAGAGTAAACAGAGTGACGGATTCGACTCGTTACTGCAGATGATGACAATGGGAGAACAGAAGGCAGGCTCCATCACCATCGAGGCTCCAGACAGACGTGGTGGGCCTGACAAGAGGGCTAAGTCGGGGACGGGCAAGAACGACGATGATAAGACCCCTGTGCTGGCCAGGGTGGGGCCCAGTACTCGTCCAAGTACCCCAGTCACACCAACCATCCTCCTCGGCTCCATCATGCTCCTCATTATTCTTGTAGTGGTAAGTTATTCACTCTTTTAGTTATTGTTTGTTTGTTGGTAGGTCAGTCAGTCAGTTAGTGAGTTAGTCAGTCACTTAGATAGTCAGTCAGTTAGTTAGTTAGTTAGTCGGTTAGTTGGTAGTTTAATTAGTCGCCTATGAAGAAATTATTTATAAGCCAAAAACTTACTTAGATATTTTGGTTATTTCTACCTTACAGCATAAACATAGTCGTTAAAATGCCAGGAAACAGA
>JAWZYT010002916.1:0-150000 GCA_034508575.1 Petrolisthes manimaculis | reverse complement strand
TATATATATATATATATATATACACACACAAACCCACCCTGATAAACCCCGTACTCTCTCACTCTCTCTCACACAAACCCACCCTGATAAACCCCGTACTCTATCTCTCACACAAAAACTCCACCCTGATAAAGCCCGTTACCCCTGTATATACCAGAGTGCCTGTGGTGTAGCTCTGGGTCCCGTTGTGGTTCACTGTTCTGCTGGCATAGGAAGGAGTGGTTGCTTCGTCGCCATCAGCATCGCCATCAACCAACTACTCGAGGAAGACTGTGTTGACATCCTGGGAATCGTGTGTCAGATGAGGCTAGACAGGTGAGACATCCAAGTGCTGATAGTTAAGAGTTGTTGTGGATACCTATAGGCTGTTTTACTGTTATTATCGTTGCTGTTGTTGTTGTTGGTATTATTATTGGTATTAGTATTTGTACTGTATTTTTGCTTTTTATTATTACCTTTTTTATTAATTATTTAAGTAGTAGTAGCAGTAGTAGCTGTGGTTGTAGTAGTAGTAGTAGCAGCAACAGCAGTAACAGCAGTAGTAGTAATGGTAGTAGTATAGACATATATATATATCAATAATTTATCTATTTGTACATTGAAATATTCATTTATTTGTTTATAATGTTTGCCAGGGGCGGGATGGTACAGACCGGTGAGCAGTATGAGTTCATCCACCGTGCCGTGGCCCTGTATGCCGCCACATTGCCCTCGGTGTGTAACGGCAAGTGAAATCCACCTTCTGACCTGCCCTGTCTCGTCCCGTCTGCCCTCACCTACCCTGTCACACCATCTGGTAACCTGACCTACCCTGTGGCATCATCTAGTGATCTGCTTTACCCCGTGACATCATCTGGTGACCTCCCTTGTCCCCTTGGCTCATTACAACAACCACAACCACAACCACAACAACTGCCTCCATGCCACACCCACACTCGCTCTGCCTTGCCTTCACCCTGCCATTCCTCATCTCAGCGGCCCTGGCTCGCTGCACCTGCTGACTTGCCCTGCCTCTCTGCTGCTGCCACTGCTGTTGCTTCCTCTATCAAGCATCAACACCAATACCATCACCAGCACCAGCACCAGCAGCCATCACCGTGCGTCGCTCTGCCTCCTCCTCGTCCTCGCTTCATTAGCCATCTCCACAGCTCAACAAGACCTCATCAACACACAACAGTACCACCAGTCTCATGGAGGTTTACCAATGGAGCGAGGATGCTGCCCGAAGTTCGTTACAGCTGCCAATACCGCCAACAACAACATCATCATCATCATCATCATCAAACTAACAACACCACCTCCTCCCCGTCCTTCCCTCCTTCGTCTTACTACCCCGGCGCATCTTACTCCGACTCTCCTACATCTCGTCCCCACAATGGATGCAGCACCTCTCACTTCGCCTCAACTCACGGCTACAGCAACAACGGACTGCTTGTACTAGATGGTGGTTTCGAGAATAGGACAGACTACAGGGCACACTGCTGCTCAGGGCTACCAAGAAGATGACAACCACGCATCTGTAACCAATGAAAATACAGCAGTGGATAATGTCGAGACCTTCAGATTAGGGGTAATTAACGTATCACTAGTATCAACACATATATGATTAACTAATATTTTGTTGATGAATTGTTGGCGAGCTAATGATTCGTCCAAACTATCCTAGGAAACAAATCACTTCAATCTCTCAAAGTTACTATAAGTAGGGGGATATGTTTCGTGGCATAGTTTGGAGGAGTCAGTAGCCCTAAAATTTACTGTCAGAACCACTCCCTATTCCCAGTCTTCATGTTTTTAGCTCCGGCCTCAGCCGAGAGCTCAAGGTCTTATCGTAATTATTGTTCTTCTTCTTCTTCTTGGGGCGACAACTTCTTAAAATGGTTCAACTGACTCACTCACTCACTCACTCCCATCCATTTTATTTTACCGACTTTGAATATTTTTTTCAACCGAGAGGGGGTTCAACCGAGGGGTTCACCCTCAATAAAAAGGGTTCATTTTCAAAATTTCAATATAACCATATGAATACGAAAATCCAAATAAAACATAATTAATATTTTTGAGACCTTTACATATGGATATTTTATTATTTCACTTGAATCATTAAGAGCCGGAGCTTTTGAAGGGTTTTCCTTCATGTTCTTGTTTTCATTACAATACTTCACCTCCGTCTTCCAATTCTTCCACTCTCCCTCCTGTCATTATATTCCCTTCGTACTTGTTATCTCTCCTCTCTGTACACCATCCCTAATCAGAAAGTCTCGCAATTACATATAGAGGCAAAAGGCAGGCCAGTTAACTCAAAACAAACTCACCTTTTATCCCACGTAAAACAGAATATAGATTTTGTTCTTTCTTTTTGCCCAGACGAAAATGCACCAATTCCCTTCCAAGCTAGTATTATGATTTTAGATACATGTTTCGCGTACATTCCAGTGTTTATAAACTGCAGATAAGTACAGTATCTAATTGTGTAATATTTTGTTGTAGTATATCTTGGATTACATTACAGATTTACCGAAAAAAGCCAAGAAAGTAATTGAGGGAGTTGGTACATTTTCGTCAGGTGGAAAAAATAAATGAAGTACGAGTGTAGTTATCAGTGGACATAGATAGATTAAAAAAGTATCCAGATATAATCCACGTAGTTGTGTTTCAAAATATACTGTAGTGCACAAAAGTTCATTCCTCAGATGGCCTCGCCCGAATAGGACTGAATCCACTGGGGTTCGAACGACAAAACACAGTTCGCTTTGTTTATTCGTTCAACCCACTGCTGGTGATTCACTCAAATTCAGTTCTATCGTGGCTGGCTGAGGGGGAAGACCTTTTGTGCACCATAATAGAATGTTGAGCTTTAAAAAGGCAAACAGGAATTCACCCCCAAAGCTCTACGATACATTAACGCTAAGAGAAAGTGAGACAGGAAAAATGATATATAGTCGATAGGCAAGGAGAAGGGAATTAATATAAGTGGCTATGGTAGAAGTTCCTTGTGGCACTCAGCTCTTCTCTCTCCTCTCCTTTCTCTTTGCTCTAGTCAAACTGAAATATGGAAACGAAACGAGAGGAGATGCGTGGATAATAAATAAATAAGAGGTACAGTACAGTGGAAGGTCAAAAATTACAGAGGAAGTTTGGAGACTGTGGAGGAATACCGTATAATATTATAGTGAATAACAAGAAAAGCATAGTGGAAGACAGAACAAAACAACGTAAGATCGAGGAACACTGTGATAAGATACCATGTAGAAAAAACTCGAAAATGTAACAGAGAATAGAAAAACAATAAATAAAAGGAGTGTGTAGCCAACATGAGTAGTGTGGGAGTATACCTCAGTTTGATTGTGGTAGATTCAACACTAATTAGTGGTAAACGCGGAAGTGGAACTAACTGTACAACATAACCTACTAATGACAACAAACAAACCAATGCAGAGAAGAGCCGAGTTACAGAAGGACACATGCTTGCTCTTCCTCTCCTTGTATACGTAGGCAAGATGTGAATACCGGTAAGTTTCTGTTGTATTCCTACTATTAATATACCCGGTACATGGATTGTGTGTTGAAAAGCCATAGTAATAATAATAATGAATAGGTTCGGTGTGAGCAGATTATAGATTGATGTTATTTCAGTGCTGTAGAAAGGTGTACCCAGTTAAAATTACTTTTGTGTGTCCAGATGATTCAAAGAAAGGGAATGTGTCTGTGTGTGTATTTATATGATTATATATTTGCGAAATTGAAGAGGGCAGTGAAATAGCTGAGAGTGTAACAGCTTCTAATATCAATTCGTTGATGAAATACACTCGAAAATACTTCATGAGAGGAGATAGTTATATGCAGTGATGCGAGAAATAATTATTTGTGTGAAAATAATGGAACAGCTCGATTGATGGCATGCAGGTGAAAAAGAAAAGGTAAATATTTAGTGTATTGCCGTTTCTTTAGTACGATTTTTCTATCTTCATTACCCACTATTTTATACCAATATAAGATAATTTTCATCAATGGGATTTCCCTCGGATATTGTAAATCGGAATTTTGAGAATTAGCCTTACCTTACCTTACCTTACCTTACCTTACCTAACCTAACCTAACCTGGACAGCAGCAGACTACCAGGACCTAACCAGGTCAAACAACCCAGACCCTACCGGGGCAAACTACCCAGACGTAACCGGGAAAATCTACTATTAATATTTATAGGACCTAACTATATGTGGTAACACTGCTACAGAACGGCAATATAGTAAGTATTTACCAAATAAAATGATGGTACGAGAGGAGCTATAACCTTGCAAATTGAAAGTAAATAAACAATGCGAACATAAGTCAGATACACCATTAATTTTATCCCATGCATGGGCGATGAACAGCATCATTCACTTAAGTGAAATAATACCGAATTATGCCAATGTATCCCATCCTCCTGTACCCAGTCCCCCCAACCACATACTGTATAGTCACAAACCATAATAAGTATCCAGGTCTGTTTCAAGCTTTCAAATTGTTTGATAGTACGATCAAAGAGTACTCTTTGGTACGAGCTCTACCATGCAGCAAGTATGAGACTGGATATAAGCTAATAAGCGTTGTAACTGGTTCACTGGTATTTTAGATGCTTCTAAACTTCAGCAACAAGACTTGGATGCTTATTATAGCTTGTGACTGTACATTGTCCAGTATAGTGCCATGGATTCATTCCTCAAAGGCAGCTACAAAGAATTTGTTAGTGTACAGCTGCGCCCAATGGTCCTGCACCATCTTCGAATGAAATAGCCACAATAAATGTTGTTAAACTGCAGCAATTATATTAATCTCTACATTCTTGGTTCATGTGATTTACTCAAATGGTCAGCTTTCATTCACGGCATGCAGGACATTTGGTCGTGACTGTATGGTACTTGAATTCAAGTTTATTTTGAATTTTTCTCAGGACTCACAATGTCAAGTTGTCAACAGTGGTTTAGGGTTACTGGAGACCCATGTGATGTTCTTACTTGTGTGCAACTGTGCATTATAATCCCGGGAAGCATGAAACCAAAACATATACTGTACATGTAGCCTACTGTACTTTGTAAATTATGGATATGTTATACCCAAACAATTGAAAAACAAGAAGACTATGTAATTGATGGTACCAGATGAGTGACCCAAGCGTTTGCGTACTGTTGAAAATATATAGAGATAAAGAAAAACAAATAAAGGGTACCTGAAGAACAATTTTGTGTTGTGGAAACGTTCTATGTTTGCTGGGATGTGTGATAATCAGTGTTGTGTCTGGCTTGTACTGTACGTGTTATAGTTACCCGTGTACTGTATTAAGATGTTGGCAGTATAGGCTAAGTCGCATTTAGATCGGTGTAACTATGGCTTTGAAGATTTCAGTTTACAAAAGTCTATAAGTCGACAAATCGGAAGGCAGTAATGGGAATTATTTATATACAGTATAACCAAGTCATCATATAATTGTGATATATAATATATATTATACAGTAAGCAGTTGTATGCTGCTATAAATGTACAGTGTGTAAGTTTGCATACATATTAACCACTACATAACCTCATTATTACAAAGACAGCTTATGTAACACATATTCTTCATAATTATAGTGAGTTGTACAACAAAACGCTTATGGTGATCAGAATACATGTAAATAAATCAGGTCTGTGTAGTCTACATAAAGAACAATCAAAATAAGATGGTGTGGCTATACTAATAAGTACTGGTACTGGTATGCTTCCTGAGATAAGATGGTGTGGCTATACTAATAAGTACTGGTACTGATATGCTTCCTGAGAAAATGTTGATTCACTTTGGTTTGTTGACTGGGTCACAGAAGAATTTGTGCACAAGGAGTCAATTGTTCACTTAAAACATTCAAACAACTGCTGATGTTGGACACAATCATTTTGGTGACTGTCGCTCTGTAGTTCAAATTATTTCACACATAGAGTGCACAGATACTTTTGAGACCCAATATATGTACAGCATAAACAATCTATATCTTTGACTGTCTTATCTGTCTATGAAGTTACACATTTCTACAAATGCTTAAGTTGTGTTAGAATGTCTTAATACCATATAAGTTTTTCATGTGTAGCCCATCTGAAGCCACAGGGTATAAGTATAGCAGGTAGACTACTGGGGTTACTAAAATTGGACATGATGATTACAATCCCTAAAACTGCCATAAGGGTTACTCAAATAATAGGTCTGATCTGTCATTATATTATTTACTCACTCATTAGTCATAACCCTCAGTTCTCGGACTCAGTCGACACTACATTGGCTTACTATCGTGATGGAGCAATATAAGTCTCTCATATAGTACATTTTAGTTAAAGTATTGTACTCCATGTTTAATTCAAAGGGCAATGGACAGTAGACAAATTGAATGTCACTGTTTCCTCCAAGCTTTGTCATGAAACAACCTCCCTCAGCATACATGTTGTTTTGTGGTACTGAGGTATAGCTTGGATCGAGGGATCAATCACTTCCAATTCACCAACCAAGGAATCTCAGTGCTCAGTTGGATATGTGTCTACTTTTATAAGTTGTTGAGGTCAAGCAAAGTATTATATTCCAAAATTGTATAAAAACTGGTTTTTCTACACACCATTTATCAAACATCAATCAATAACTTTCGAAAATAAATTCTTAGGATAGAAGATTGCATAGCCAAACTACTCGTCTGCTCATCATGTCCTTTGTGGTGTCTAAATATTATTGGTCCACATTATTGTATTGTATCTTACCATAATGCCCGTTCTTATACACGGAGAAAGGCCAAATGTAGAGTATAACAGCATACAAAATATGTCCGATACTATGCTGGCAACTGAATTGTGGATGTGTGTTTACTTTGTTTTCATTCCCCAGTCTGTCAGTGTGATACCAACTTCTGTACTTCCCACATGGAGCAGACGGTATCAAAAATAAGCCACTGTTATAACGTTTCCCTTCCGTATGTCCAGGAAGTGTCAATTAACTATACATAAGCTGCAAACTCACTATTGAATATTATATAGGACCTATACATACAGATTATATTTTTGAAAGTACAGATAAAAGAGCATACAGATAGAATAATACTATATGTACACATACACACACATAAATATAAATTGTATTATTGTAAATTTGTGTATATCTCTTTTATAAAAATCATGACAGCAGACAAAATCAATCAACACTGCTTGCTAACTTTGACGCTATAATAGCACTCGATCTTGTATTGTACTGTACTGTAATTTGCCACACACATTCAGCTCTCACTCATTTCGCTACGACCAGGCAGGAATATCCAAATCCCACAAGCCAACACCGAGACATAAAATTAATAACAAAAGACTGTATTTACACGCTTTTTCTCTCCGTTGAAAAAGTGATACTTTTCGATAATTACTTACTTTGCTTAAGACTATGTAACTTGCACGCATGACTTTACTTATTTTATATTTTCCCAGAAAGTTATATTATATATGGCTGCGATTCATGTGTGTTCTAAACTGTTCTTCAATTACATTAGCGAGATATAATGTACAGTCGCGATCCAAAATTTGTATCCAGGTCTTATTTAAGCTTTGCCACACATATGATTCCTATGAACCATTTCCTACGTGTATCCTCAACACTGTTTGGGGCAGCTCGTTTGTTTTTGGTTCCTGAGTTTCGAAGTAGACAAGGATTGAATTTAACTGAAAGAATGACGACCGTGCAAGGCCTGGAAGAAAGACCCCGTAGCAAGAGGGAGGAGAAAAAGAGAAGGAACAGCAAGTACTGATGGAAATAGAAATGATTATTGGAGGGACAAAGTGGCGCCCAAACTCTTATATATTCCTGCCCATATATGACCCGCAGGCAGACATGGATATTAATTTTGGATCACCTCTGTACCTTGTGTTGGCTCCCGTCAGTGTGCATAATTATAATAACCAGGATGATGGTCGGTAATGTGCTAAAAACGGGTGTGATTTTCGCCCATAAGGGAATAGTGCACGTGTGGTAAATTGGAGTGCCTTGATTCCTCCAAAGTATGTCAGGAAACGGGACCAGATTAACAAATACAATGGTGGCCCGTTGCCTGGAATAATCTGAAGGAATAATTTGTTCCGGATTTATCAACAGTGTACTATAGACCTCCGTAAAAAGCCACTCAGCACTCCACCATTAAATAAGAGGATCGTTGGATGGAAGGAAAGAAGGGAGGAAGGGGGCTACAGATTCCTCCAATGGGGCTACAGATTCCTCCAATGGGGCTACTGATTCCTCCAATGGGGCTACTGATTCCTCCAATGGGGCTACTGATTCCTCCAAAGGGGCTACTGATTCCTCCAATGGGGCTACTGATTCCTCCAATGGGGCTACTGATTCCTCCAATGGGGCTACTGATTCCTCCAATGGGGCTACTGATTCCTCCAATGGGGCTACTGATTCCTCCAATGGGGCTACTGATTCCTCCAAACTCATGTGCTAGGAAACAGACCTTCACCTCCTCCTACTCGCATAATGAAGTGATCTGTTTTCTGGCATATAATATATTAATAGTTTGAAGGAATGGATGGAAGAGGAAGGGGGCTAATGATTCCTTCAAACTCACGTACTTCAAAACAACAGACATTCACCTCCTACTCGTATAATTATTATAATGAAGTGATCTGTTTCCTGGCATACATATATTACTTACAGAATGGAAGAATGACTATAACCCTTCCTCCAATAATAATTCACCCCAAAATAAAGATGACCCCCTTCCCTCACCAACCCCATCAACACTGCACTCCGAGCCATGCAGGATACTCATATTATGTGTACCCTTATGTTCCCACCCACTGCCTATACACACAACAGCCCTATTAGCTCAGTTCGGTAGCCAAGCATTTTCTATGTATTCGGTAAATATAAAGATAATATCCACCTACAGCTAGGACTCTGGTTTTCATTCACTCCTTTTTACGAGATGATATCCACCCACAAGTTGGATTCTGGTTTTCATTCACTCCTTACGAAATTTTATCCACCCACAAGTTAGGACTCTGGTTTTCATTCACTCCTTATTACGAGATTTTATCCACCTAGGCTACAACTGGAACTCTGGTTTTTATTCACTCCTTACGTGATTTTATTTATATTCATGTAGCCACACCTTCAGACCGGAGACAAATCCCTTTCCTCTCTTCAACTGTCCCTCCTTTCCTGTCCCTCCTTTTCCTGTCCCTCCTTTTCCTCCCTTCTTGATACATAATTTATATTCTCTCTCCTTTCCCCACCCCCCACTTCACCTGTCCCTCCTTCCCTTTTCCTCCTTTTTCCTTCGTGCTTGATATGTATCTTCTCCTTTCCCCAACCCCCACTTCACCTGTCCCTCTTTTCCTTCGTGTTTTCTTTCCTTTCCTTCACTTTTCTTTCTGCTTGCTCTCCTTCCTTTTCCCCCTTCCAGCAGCTGTCCCTCCTTTCTTTTCCCCCTTTTCTTTGTGTTCTCTCCTTTCTATCTTTTTTCCTTCTCTCTTTATCTATTCCCTCTCTCCTCCCCCACCCCCATCCTCTTCAACTGCCCCGCATTTCCTTCTTGTCTGTTCAACTTTCCTTTTTTTTTTCCTTTGTGTTTATTGTTTCCTCTCTGTCTCTTTCATTCTGGCCCAGCACAGTTTTCATTTGTTCCATTTTCCACTCATTTTTGTGGTAAAAATAGAGTGCTACTAATTCCTTCAAATATGCTATAAACCAAATTCCCAAGTCGTCCATTGAAGTACAGTATTCTCTTTTCTGATATATATTTGAGAATTAAGTTCCTCTCCAATTTGAGCATAAGTTAGTGTTTGCGTTGAACCAGCTTTATATTTGTAAAGGTGTATTTGTATTTCTCATTAAAAATATATACAAAACAATCTGTGTTAATATTAATAATAAAAAAAAAAAGGATATTGTTAAAAGTATACCATGGTAAACAATAATTCCATTGGTCCGGGTTCGAGACTTGTCACAGCAGGCAAGCCATGTGGAAGAGCCAGGGGTGTCGCCCTACTCTGACCTTTGTTGAGATACATGACCTGTATGACATTTAGTTTGAGTAGAACAATTATGTGTTCGAGCTGCGCATACCTCGGATGTTAAGCAAGGACCACTGAAGGGATACATACTTCTTCCTCAAATCTTTGCTATAAAACAAATTGCCTTAGTGAAATATTGTCCAAACTTTATCACAGGTTTCTTATAGGTTTATCACACTGGCATGTATTTCCTTCGTTTTGCGTTCATCCTCCGATCTAGAGCTAAATTTTTCTCGTTTAGATTCCTTGTCGTCCTCTACACCTCATAAAACGGGTTGGAGGACTTAGTAAATCTTACATTGACCACTTGACGAAGGAAAATAGGCCTGTGTGATACCTGATAAACAAGAAGAATGATTTCCTTCTCAATAAACACTTGTACTTCCTTCAAGAGAAACACGAGGTAATGAGTTTATCGAGGGGGATCACTTTACCCTGCGAGTCCTTTGGTGGGCCCCCTCTCCTCTCCATCACCTCCACCATCACGTACCCTGCCATCCCCACCACCAGGAAGGTCAACAGTATAGTTATCTTGTCGTCAACACAGAGGGCCGTGCTGGTAATGTAAGCCACTAACATCCCAACAGATTCCCACAGCCGGTAGTTACTGAAGGCCGATGGGGAAGTCTCTGGAGGGAAGACAACGCTGTACAGAGCTGCAATTAAAGAGGGTCACAATATAGAGGTCTGTGAAGGATTTTGTAAAGGATTATTAGTACAAAGGATTTCAGAACGCTTCCCAGTATACCAGAGGATTACAAACGATTATGTGGGATGCCAAAGAGTTTTCCAGTACAAAGGATATCAGAGGATTATGAGGGATTGCAAAAACACCATTAATCTGCTCCTATCGAGTCTTCTGTATTCATATAAGAAGGATTTTGAACCCACCATTAATCTGCGTCTGCCAAACCGAATCAGCGAGACCCCAGAAAGCAGCACAGATGAAGAGCCAAGGGAGGTGTTCAGGTCGTGGTGGCCAGTAGATGAACACGATGATGAGTATGATGTTGAGGACGCAGGCGAGGATGAAGCCAGGCACACGACCCACCTTCTTCATGAGTGCCGTGATGGTGAGGCAACCCAAGGAGTCACTCACACCGTAAGCGATCAACACATAACCCAGCATGTGTACCCCGACGCTGCACGATACATACGCCTGCAACAACACATAACAACAACATCATTAGGTACTGCATGATACATACGCTTGCAAAAACACATAACAGCAACATTATTAGGTACAACATGACACATACTTTTGCAACAACACATCACAACAACAGCAACATTATTAGGTACAACATGACACATACTCCTGCAACAACACACAACAACAACAGCAGCATCATTAGGTATACACATACTACTGTACACATCATCACGTACGGGTATTATCACTGTACAACACGTAGGACTACACCAAGATCCAACCACACATACACATACAACAACAATAACATTATTACGAACGAAAAATATGAAGTTTTCAGTCATCATTTAATATAATAAAGTAGTGTTGTATGTAAGTTTGTATATATGAGCATCATGTGAATATTACGCGTTGCACATCAAAATAAAAAACCGCGGGGTATGTGTTTCTAGTGTTTAAAGTCTAAAAAGCCATAAATGCACTTACGGCCGTATAGTCAGTAGATAGGAATTGCTGCTCTAGGCCAGACCAGATGGTTAAGGGAATGAGGACGAGTTGGTAAGGGTGACGCATGTGGATAAAGGTGGCCAGAATCAGTTCCTTTATGCTCTTATCATCTTGACTAGGATCCCTCTTCACGAACCTGTTGGGTGTAGGTACGCACACGATAAAAAAAAAATAAAAAAAAAAAATAATAATAATAATAATATCCCCCAGTGACATGAATGGTTGTCCAGACTGTGACTCTCAGACCTGTAAGGGTGATACAGGGTTCATACTTTCAACCTTGGGTGCCACACAAACTCATGTTCGCAGCTGTACTATTAAAGGCAATACTCTTGTTGCTGTCTTGTTCATTGATTTAAATATAACTTGTGAAACATAATGAAAGGCCCACCACAGTAACGTTCATGCCCATTATGTTCAGTCCTCTATAATTATCATATATGTTCACCAGATTTCATGACGCGTGTTTTGTCTGTGATAATACTGTACAGTCACGAGCACTAATAAGTATACAGTTTTGGTTGAAGCTTTGATCAGTCCAATTCACCAACGAAGTCATTCCAATGGAGATCTTGTCGTGCATTTATTTACTGTCTCTGGGTATTCGAAGCACACCTGGATACTTATTAGTGCTCGTGACTGTACATCTCATTCATACCTAGTGACGGGGTCGACAAGCATCATCACGAGAGCTGAACACACGGACGCCGCGAGGAAGACTGAGAAGATAATGTAATGACGCCAAGTTAACTCAGCCACGACCACCTCCTCACTACTGCTGGTTGTAACATTGGGCTCCGAGATACAGAAGTGGTAACCGCATGTGTCCAGGGATTGTTGGTGATGTTGTAAGTTGGCCTCCGTTTCGTTCGCAGCGTCTGTGATTCCTCCCACTCCGATGGATAACACTAGAAAAAAAAATGAAGTAAACAAAAGGATATATAATGAAAATATAACGAGTATATAATATTATTAATACTGCAATATTAAATGGTATGCGCTTTATTTTTTCTGTTTCATTTTGGCTAAATATTTTATCATTAGTTTGTTCGACACTTGATTATATTACTGTGAAATTAGGACCAAACATTAGAGTACAGGCAGCAAAAAAAGTATTGGAACCACCTTTGCATTGCATTTTTTTCCTAGCACTGTAGGGTTGGTACGCTTGATCTGCCTGAGATGCTGATGGAGGAACGTCTCTGACCTATACTATTATAATTATATAAGTAATGACACACATCTATGAGTGTATAATTATAGGTATACAGTTACTGACGGTTGCCATCTGGCTGTCACGACGAGAGGGCGTCAATCTCTCCCTCCCCTCACTCTCATCCACATCCCTCTCCCTCCCTTCACTCCCATCCACTTCCCTCTCCCTCCCTTCACTCTCTCCCACTTCCCTCTCCTTCCCTTCACTCTCTCCCACTTCCCTCTCCCTCCCTTCACTCTCTCCCACTTCCCTCTCCCTCCCTTCACTCTCTCCCACTTCCCTCTCCTTCCCTTCACTCTCTCCCACTTCCCTCTCCCTCCCTTCACTCTCCCTCCCTTCCCTCTCCCTCCCTTCACTCCCATCCACATCCCTCTCCCTCCCTTCACTCTCATCCACTTCCCTCTCCCTCCCTTCACTCTCTCCCACTTCCCTCTCCTTCCCTTCACTCTCTCCCACTTCCCTCTCCCTCCCTTCACTCTCCCTCCCTTCCCTCTCCCTCCCTTCACTCCCATCCACATCCCTCTCCCTCCCTTCACTCTCATCCACTTCCCTCTCCCTCCCTTCACTCTCTCCCACTTCCCTCTCCTTCCCTTCACTCTCTCCAACTTCCCTCTCCCTCCCTTCACTCTCTCCCACTTCCCTCCACTCTCCCTCCCTTCACTCTCTCCCACTTCCCTCCCTTCTCTCTCCCTGTTCCCTCCCTTTCTATCCCTCTCTTCCTATCCCTCTCTTATCTCTCCCTGTTCCTTCCCTTCTCTGATAAGTATAAATTGTTATTTATTATGAAATTAATTGGAATACGTAGGAATTGTTATTTATTATGGAATTAATTAGAAAAATCTTGTTCAAAATAGGAATAACGTTACCATACTATGAAAATAATAACAAAATACATAGTGATAGTTAATTACCCGAGGAAGAGATTAAGTTGCCCCAGATGTTGGTGGACTGGTAGAAAAGGAAGAAGATACCGAAGAAACGAGTGATAACCAACTCGGAGTTCTGGCCCGTCACCTCAGCATACCTTATAGCAATCTGTGGACATACCAAATGTTTACACTCCTCAATAATTATATGTTACTGTTGTTGTTGTTGTTCCTCAAGCTGTCTATACCAAGCAGCCCCGTGTTTTACAGTGTGTTAGACTCTCTCTCTCTCTCTCTCTCTCTCTCTCTCTCTCTCTCTCTAGTCGCATTGATTGTTGAAGAAATTAGCCTAAAAGGAGACTGTGGACAGCTGTAGGTTCAGCATGGGAGTGTGAATGTGCACTAAAATATGACTCAGACGCATAAAGCCACACACACACTTGTATATTCTTTAGTGTGCATGTGTGTGTATAAGTGATCACTGCACCTGGACCTGACTATAGTCACTATAATTATGCTACCCCACCGCTTACCGTCGTTTGCATATTTCCATTTTTGTTATACACTTATCCATTTTTCCCCATTTCATATTCTCTCGCTCACAGCATGTTTTTTGTTCCTTTTTCTTGTGGTTGTAATAATAAATGCTTTTCAACAATTCGCTCTACGATTTACAAGAAAATTTTGGTCGTAACGTACATACGTCTCAACAAATCACGTATGTTTTTTTTATACTTTTTGCTGTCCCACCTCTATTTCTCTCTCGTCCCATCTGTAGGGTCCTAAGTTAAGCTGGCTATAGGACTGTCCTTCATCCTCAGTTAGTTCCATTCAGTCACTCCCATTCAGTCACTCATTCATTTTATAAAAACCAGGAAGAACCAGATTACAAGTAAAGAGGAACACGAAAATTAGTGAGATAAGTGTTCTTGGCTGACCAGACAAAGGAGCAGGTGCAGTCCCAAGCAAGGATCAGAGAAGTGGGAGCAAAGGTGTATTCAGTCACTCGTGCATTCATTTATACACCAAGAAGGGATAAATTACATATAAGGGAGCTGGGAACACAAACCTTGGTGAGATAAGTACACTTGGCCGCCCAGAGAGGAGCAGCAGCAACTCCAAGGACCAGACAAGTGGGTACCAGTGTGTATACGCGAGGGTAGAGCTGTGCCGCCACGTACCCACTGTAACAAGCAGTGGACAGGAACATGGTCGTCTTCTCCCCCAGTGTACGTACAGCCCAGGTGGGAAGCAGAAGACACGATATTACCATCCCAGTGTACAGGGAACTCAGGGCAATAGTTCCCAGCCCTCTGTAAATAAATAGCCAAGGCATAAAATTAGGACATGAGTCGTGGTATAATGGTGGACTTGTAGTTCACAAAAAGGTAAAGTATGTGTGTGTGTGTGTCCTAATTGGATCTCGATATAATAAAGCATATGTCCTTTTCAAATTATATGTTTGTATACTTAGTTTGTGCTGAGTTTAATGATAAAGAGAATTGGATGTGCACATAAGTTTATCATATATTTTTACATTTCGAAACGGATGAAAATCAGAAACTAATAAAGGAGGACGGTCAGCGATAACTTGTGAATGTGTACAAGTCTTTCCAAAGCCATACCTCTGGGCCATATCATTCTACCCAAGGCCTTGATTCTACCGACTAACGAGCGAACCTATGGAGGGATGACTGAAGGTTGGCGACGGCGTTGTAACTGGTGAAGAGGAAGACAAAGGACAGAGATATGATAATGAGGTTTTTGAGTATAGCCATCCTCTCCATCCCCGGCTGCCACTGCGGGTGTTGTTGATCTGCTGCCGGGATCCCTTCTACGATTCCCTCACCGCCCTTGTCCTTGTCCTTCTCGTTTCCTTTACTGGTGGTGCCCCGGTGTGATGATTTATGGGTGCTGCTGCTGGTGGTGGTGACTGAAACGGTGAGAAAAGTATTGGGTATGATAATAGGGTATTGCAGAAAAAAGGGTATATTTTGAATGTGGTTTGTTGACTGAAACGCGGAGAAAAGTATACTGCAAAAGGAACTGCAGATAATATATTTTAATTAAGGAATTTTATGGTGCCCCTGTGGACCCGTGTCAATCAATCCCTTTTCTCTCTTCAGCTGATCCTCGCACACGAATATTTATCTTATAGTAATAAGTGTTACCGTATAATAATACATAATATAATAACAGTACATAATATTCTTCCCCACTCACCTTTATTATCCGTGTCGTCGTCCCCTTTGATGTAGGCATGATTGGTGAGTCCATCTAGTGGTGGTGTTCCTTCCTTCGTAGTGGTGGTGGTGGTGTCCTTCTTAATGTGGTGAAGGTCTACCATACAGAGGGTTGGTTGGTGGTCCTTGGTCAGTGGTGGTGGTGGTGTGGTGGTTGTTTGTGGTGGTTGTTGGGTGTGTAGTTTATGTCGCCATTCCTGTCCTCCCTTCTACTTTCCATCGTCGTATGTGTTGTGCTCGTTCCAGTCACACACACTGTACATAAAAAATAAAGAAGGATTCAACAAAACAGACATATTAGAAAAGTGTGTATTACACAAACACACACATTATTGCACATTAAAATCGCTCAAGATATTGTAGATATATATATATATATATAGGGTAGGAGGGGGGGGGGGGGTATACAGTACACTGGGGGACACACACTAGGAAAATTTTCAGTCTATATACTTTCACTTTTATAAGGCGAAGGTAACAGTTCAACACGACACAACACAACCCGAGAGAGAGAGAGAGAGAATTCATAATCTTTCCTATTTTGTTGCCAGCTAAGCCATATTATAATTATAACCCGTGTCATTTCCTATACAATTTACCTCTCAGATTTCCTTTACTCTTCCTTATTTACAAATTTGTTTTACTTGTTTCGTTTCGTACTCGTTTCATTTCCTTTACTCTCTTTATTATTTTCGCGTAGTTTTGTTTGTTTCGTATTTTTTTATTGACAGTTTTCCTTCTTTGTTTTACGTGTAATTGTTTGACAGCAGAAAATAATTAATAACAGTTGTACTGCCATGTATGTTTTTTTTTTCTATATTAAAAAAAAGACGTCCTCATCCAAGATAATACAGAAAAAGTGGTCCAAAATCATGTCCAATTTCGTTCGAGATGCCTAGACCTGCACATTGCGTTTGAAGGAGCATAAGTCTTAGTAAGGGGGACAGAATGGATGAAGGTATTATATTATTATTATTATTATTATTATTATTATCATTTATAGTGTGTCCCAGAGTTGACCAGTTGTGTATGAGCTATATAATACCTATACCAAACACACCCCATGCACCCTCACATCCATCCACTCACTCCTTCCAGTCCACCCTCACATCCACTCACTCACTCCTCCCTGTTCACCCCACCCTATTACTCCATCCTCACATCCACCCACTCCATCCACTCACTCCTCCCAGTCCACCCACCCTCCCTATTCCTCCATCCTCCCCGTCCACTCACTCCTCCCTATTCCTCCACCCTCCCTATTCCTCCATCCTCCCCGTCCACTCACTCCTCCCTATTCCTCCACCCTCCCTATTCCCTCCATCCTCCCCGTCCACTCACTCCTCCCTATTCCTCCACCCTCCCTATTCCTCCATCCTCCCCGTCCACTCACTCCTCCCTATTCCTCCATCCTTCCCGTCCACTCACTCCTCCCTATTCCTCCATCCTCCCTATTCCTCCATCCTCCCCGTCCACTCACTCCTCCCTATTCCTCCACCCTCCCTATTCCTCCATCCTCCCCGTCCACTCACTCCTCCCTATTCCTCCACCCCTCCCTATTCCTCCATCCTCCCCGTCCACCCCTCTCCCTCCTATTTCTCCACCCTCCCTATTCCTCCATCCTCCCCGTCCACTCACTCCTCCCTATTCCTCCCACCCTCCCTATTCCTCCATCCTCCCCGTCCACTCACTCCTCCCTATTCCTCCACCCTCCCTATTCCTCCATCCTCCCCGTCCACTCACTCCTCCCTATTTCTCCACCCTCCCTGTGTCACACCTCAATCGGGTTGCTGGGATCTTTTTTAGTTTCTCGTCCCGACTTTCACTTATTGCTCACTTATAGCTCACTTATACCTACACACTCACACGGAACACTCTCTCTCTTTCTCTCCTCTCACTTCTATACCTACACACACACTCTCTCTCTCTCTCTCTCTCTCTCTCTCTCTCTCTCTCTCTCTCTCTCTCTCTCTCTCTCTCTCTCTCTCTCTCTCTCTCTCTCTCTCTCTCTCTCTCTCTCTCTCTCTCTCTCTCTCTCTCTCTCTCTCTCTCACTTCTACCTACACACTCGCACGGAAAACTCTCTCTCCCACACTCTCACTTTCTCTCTCTATTCACCACCCTTTTTCACACACTCAGGCACGCTATCATATACAGCCAGTGCATGTGTAATAATTAAGGATTGTACAGCCGGCAGCATAAATTCGCGTCCATCTAATGTGTTTAATTATTGCATTATAGTATGACCAGATTATTGCATTCTGAACCATGGAGTCTTTATTCCAACAACATACGTGAATTTACCATATGAGAACTATATCTGTCATCTCTGTATTAAAATTGTATTACAACATCACTATAACTAATACATACATACATACACATGCAGGTGGAAATGAAGCCAACTTATGCTGCTGACTGTACATATATAAATAATAAACTGCTTGTGTGAAATCTGGTTGGGATATTAGTTAACATATTCCTACAGCATGCATAGATGTATTTTCCTATCTGTCAGTATATATTTATATTTATACCTTAATATACCTTAATTAAAGTCAGAGGGACGATTATTATTAAGGAGGAAATTCGTTGTTGGTAAATTTGGAGCAACAGAATCCTCCAAACTATTTCAAGCAACAGAACACCATTATTTTTTGCTATTCTTCATGGTCCTGTTTCCTAGCATACTTCAGAGGAATCAAGGCACTCCAATGAAACAAAAAGTGAATTATCACCTTAATGTGTGTGTGTGTGTGTGTGTGTGTGTTTAAAGGGATATTTTTCTCTTGTTGTTGTTGGGGAATTGGAATTAAGGGGGTGTGAGAATAGGGGGACAGGCTTGGGGGGGTTTTGGGGGGTGCAGGAGTAGGGGAATGGCTTGGGGGGTGTAGGGGGCAGGGTTGGGGGTGGGTGGGAGTAGGGGGGCAGGCTTGGGGTGGGTAGAAAGCCTGTCCCCTATTCCTGCACCCCCCTAAACTCCCCCCCAAGCCTGTCCCCCTATTCCCGCACCCCCTTAATAAAAAGTACTGATGAATGATGCCTTTCCATTCTTTATATTAGTTAAGGGGGTGCGGGAATAGGGGGACAGGCTTGGGGGGTGTAGGGGACAAGCTTAGGGGGGTGCGGGAGTAGGGGGACAAGCTTAGGGGTGTGTGGGAATAGGGAACAAGCTTTCTATACCAACCCCAAGCCTGTCCCCTTATTCGTGTACCCCCAAGCATGTCCCCCTGCTCCCGCACCCCCCAAAATACCCCCAAGCCTGTCCCCCCTACTCCCACACACCCTAAAATCCAACCGACCCCCCTAAACCCCCCCAAGCCTGTCCCCCCTACTCCCACACACCCCAAAATCCCCCCGACCCCCCTAAACCCCCTCAAGCCTGTCCCCCCTACTCCCACACCCCCATAAAGGAGCTCTTGCTCTCTTCTTGTATGCTTTCACTCCTGTATACGCATAATAATTGTGTGTGTGTGTGTGTGTGTGTGTAACTATATACCTTATCGCTGTATGTGTGTGTGTGTTCTGCTTTCTCTTATACTGTGTGTGTGTGTGTTCTGCCTTCTCTTACTGTGTGTGTGTGTATGTGTGTTCTGCTATTTCTTACTGTGTGTGTGTGTATGTGTGTTCTGCTATTTCTTACTGTGTGTGTGTGTGTGTGTGTGTGTTCTGCTATTTCTTATTGTGTGTGTGTATGTGTGTGTGTTCTGCTATTTCTTACTGCATGTGTCTTGTAAATAAAAACAAAACAAAAACTTTAAATTAAACACACACATTTATCCCACCACCACCAATAATAATAATTTTACTGTTCCTCTTATTGGCATTTCCTCTGTTCTTCACACCTATTTTATCCCTCGGGTCTCTCTCTCTCTCTCTCTCTCTCTCTCTCTCTCTCTCTCTCTCTCTTATTTCTTGAGTAAATGTACCGGTTCCCTCATTTATTTTTTTGTTATTTTTTTCAGTAGGTGTAATGCAATCCAAGACGACTTAAATGTTTATGCCTAAATTGGTACTGTATAACTTACTTCTACCTACGAATTATAATCAGTAGGCAAGATGTGGATCGAGGTCATATTATTATTACTTATATGGAAGTCGGCGATTATTAGGCTACACACCACACACACTAGATAGATGCATAGGTAGGTAGGTATTCATACATATATACACGCCACACACACTAGATAGATGGATAGATAGGTAGGTAGGTATTCAAACATATATACACGCCACACACACTAGATAGATGGATAGATAGATAGGTAGGTATTCATACATATATACACACCACACACACTACACTAGGTAGATAGATAGATAGATAGGTAGGTATTCATACATATATACACGCCACATACACTACACTAAATAGATGGATAGATAGATAGATAGATAGATTCTGCTGATTTATAAAAGACTTTAAGAGGAAGTAAAAATGGACCGTGTGTTAGGCCTGGAAGACCCTGTAGCACTATAATGGGAGAAGGAGACCGATAGGAGGGAGATACGGACAGCAAGCACCAAAGAACTAGATGGAAAAATATAGGAGAGAAACAGCTGGAAAATATTTGAAAGAAATTACTTAGCTGGCTCGGGTCTGAAGGGCCGCCATAACCACTCACAAGAAAAGAATGAAGTGCTGCTGTACCTGACTGAAGTGTTGTGGTGCTGAAGTTTTATATACTGTAGCCTAGTGTTGAAAATGCTGAAGTTTAGTACGTGTTGCTAAAACTGCTAAGTGGAGTTGCTGTGTCCAATGCTGAAGTCACTGCTGAGGTTTAGGAGGTGCTTAAGTTTTTGCTGAGCGGAAGATTCTGCTACAGCTGTTGTTGCTGAAGTAAAAAATGCTGCTCAAGTTATTGCTGAAGTCACTGCCGATGTGTATATGAGACGCTGAAAGTGAAAGAAGTTGCAATGGTGGGAGTGTCAGCTGAATGAAGTGACTGTAGTGGTGAGTGTAGTCTGTAGTGGTGAGTGTAGTCTGTAGTGTGTAGTGCTGAATGTATATCCTGTGTATTGTGTTGGATGAAGGTGCCGGAGTGAAAGTATATGCTTCTCCTGTGAATACTGATATCAAAGTGAACCACCACTGCAGTTTACCTTTCCATTATATTGCAAATGCAGGGTGAAGGACGTAACTAGTGGTGATGCGCGCGCCGGTGATTCGCGCACGCACACACACACATATACTTAAGCCGTCATCTGGACGTCAATCGGATACGAAGTTCGCTTGGGTTAAACCAAGCCAAAGCAAGCGGAACTGTTCTGGTCGGTCAAATGGATTCGACGATCCACCAAGATGGACCCTGCTGCCAGCCACTTAAACCAAGACCAACAACGTATCCATCCAAGCTCACCAAAAAGCAGCGATTCGGGGAGCTTGATAGGAGGATAGGAGAAGTATAGCAGTAAATATGGCGGCCATTAAAGATATGACAAGTAAGTTAATAGTATAATAATACATGAATTGTAGGTGCAACAGGCTGTAAAATAGAGCGATAGCAACACAAATAAGGCTTTAAGTATAGCAATGACAGATTAGAGCAGGTGTAGAGTTCATATTAGTCTACCATTTCTACTAAAATAGTAATTGTTAAAACCTGGAGAATCACGATAATGATATAAATTATTAATTATTATTTTTTTTTATGTTCTCGTATCTAATTTAACTTATATGAGATTATATGGATTGCTTAGGGGTTATGTGACCCATTCTTGATAATTATGTAATATTATTAAGGTGAAGGGAAGTATTGTACTTTATTGGAAATCAGTTCTTGGTAAAACTATAGAATCATGCCAACTTTTTCTGTTTTTAATCAATCTTAAAATACAGGAATGGACTTTGACTTTCACCGGTTCTGACTTAAACACAGTATCACTGTAGGATATAAGAGGTCCACCTTCATGTGTATTTCAAATGTGATTGCAGTAATTATAACTACCGGCACCTAACCAGAGCAACCAATGGCACCTAACCTTGTTAAACTACCATGACCTAATCGGGACATAGCCGGACACTGCTACAGAACAGCAATGAATTCTATAAAATAATTAAGTTAGGTCTAACTAATTCAATAACTTTCTTATCGTTATATAGGGAGAGGTAATTTTTGTACTACATTGCAAATGTAGTTTATTAAGCATGTGTGTTTAATATGTCAAGTACCAGATACTGTATTCCCTTCTTTAACTGTTTCTTACCATGGTAGGTTACTACATTAAATTCTTTACTTCCAGGACTGTGTGTCTGTACTGTCAACGTGCATTCGATGACCCAAATGATGCCTGCAGTTGCATACAGTCCCATTTAGTTGAAGCACAAGCGGAGAGTCTTCCTTCAGTATCGCCCATCTCCTCGACCTCCTATGCTGAGAGTAGGTTAAAGCTAAAAATACTTTAATCCAGACTTACAGTCATTTGCAAAAATAGATATTCAATATTTAATTCAAGGAAACTTTTTCCTTTACTAACTATGTATGCCCTGATAATTATATGCAATGGTTTAGAGCAGTTCAGTTTCCTTAATTAACAATGGCACTCCTCTTGTTGTCTCATTGATACTAACTAGTACTTTACAAATTTTACTGGTACAATAACCAAGGAAGAGCATAAGGGAGAGAGGAAGCATATCCAAACCACCTCAATGTATTACACTTCACTCTCAACCACACCACACTCATTACCAATTGCTTTCTTACTCATACCACATCTCTCATACACACTCTCATTACTTTTTCCATCCCGACTTGTAAGTCCACATGCACCTCTCAAGTAACTCATTTCTACTGCACCTATTCTAGACTGATGAGCCCTACTCCATGTCCAGGGACTCGTGCCCCCTGGTGTTGTGATGATTTGGCTCCCATAGCTGCCTTCCTTGACAGCCTTCGGGGGTGGTTGAAGACTGCAACGCACACAACCACACTAGCCAACAACACAACATATACTGTACTCTGAGGGCACTTTGGGAAAGCCCGGTTCAGGCCATGGCCTTCCTCGAGAGCTCGGGGCTGCTCGGCCAGACAGCTTGAGGAACTTCAACAACAACTCCTGCCATAATGGCTGAAGACCTAAAACACAATAGAAGACTTCTCCAATCTTTGGACCATTCTCATTTTTTCACAACCATCATTCCTACATGTGCGCATTTTTCTTTGATTATGTGAGTGCTGAACCAAGTACTGTACCATATGTACAGGATGATTCATATACATATTATAATATTTATTAAATGTGTATTATACGCTGTATATATGCATTTAAGACATAATATACAGAACTTATTTACAGTGTTTAAGAAGCAATAGCAGATCATATGTTCAACTGTAATCTATTTTCATGAATGCAAGCTCGTACTCATTTTACCATGCTAGCAGAAACTTCTTTTGAATAACCCTATATAATGCATATATGTTTTTGTACTTTGTGTGATATTGTACCTTAATTTTGTTTGGATAAGAAAATGTATACAGCATTATGTTTGATACTAAGAGTTTATTTTCACGAAATAAAAGCTGCAATCAACACTGTATTGCCTACCTATACTGACCTTGAGTTTACACACACATACAAAATACTTTGCATAATATACAACACATCCATGACATTCAAATAACATAATGGCCATCAAAAACAAATGCATGTAAAAATGTAAAGCCCTCAGATCACTTGCCAGCTCAATATTTGGACACAACAAAGAAACCACAACTACAATATGCAAACAATTACTATATTCGATTAATGATGGATTATGTAAGTCCTGCCTCAGTCTCAAACCTCACTGAGACTATCAACACCCTTCACACCCATACAGAATAGAGCCCTAACGTTAAAGATAATGACAGACTGCACAGCTACCACACCTACAGACCACCAACCTTACTGAGACTCATCTCCAACACCCATACAGAATAGAGCCCTAAAGATAATCACAGGCTGCACACCATAAAACCAAAATCAAGGATCATCTTGACATGATGAGAGGCACACAAACACTTTATTAGTCCATGAGCTGAGCCTGGAACTTAAGAGAGTACCAAAAAGGTGAATAAATATCATGTGCACTTTCAGCAAGGTGGATGTCTGAAGTGTTGCGAAATGGTTGATGGGCATTCCAGAAATATAGCTAATCAATCACCTTTTTGGCAACCTATCTCTAGCAAGTATAGTAAATTTTTCACCGAAAATCGAGAATAAAGTAATAAAAATCGCAAGTCTTCAACAAAAGATCATATCAAGAGACTTCTAGTTGGTCTCATCTTATTTGTTTCTTAATTCTGCATCTTTTGGTGTATAATACATGCAACTTAGGACTCAAATTTGCTTCATAATATGAGAAAAGTGAAGGAAAAGTAGACCAATTTGTAGTATTTTCTTACGACTTTGTTTACAAACTTTCTTTTGTTTCTGCCCAATCCGTATCTGAACGACGAGAACACAGTTTCTACGTATTTGGTCAGTTCTCGTCACTAAAACCAAGCGCTCCCAAGACGGTTTAGGTACCCCAATCCTCCGCTTGGACGACCAGATGACGGCTTTACTCTGCGACTGCCTGGTGTTGTTAGCGTGCATCAAGGTAAAAGGAATACAATGAGTACATGTTGTATTCCTTTAGCCTTGTTTACGCTCCGATAGTTTCACCACCCCACATGTCGATCACGCGAAGAGAAAGAGAAAATGATGATCCCGTATCCAATTGTAGATTATTATATTAAAGGACCCGGTGGCATATTGGCCAACTGTACTCCATTCCCGCACCAATTTTGAAAACGGCTGGTCCAGACGAATTGAAGGGGTAACTTGTTTTACTACACTAGATAAGGAGAAAATAATCACGATATTGTATCAGTCTAACAGGGGAAGGGATTTAAATGAATATATATAATTACACAACCAATCATTAGTAGTGGTACACGTCGTGAAGTCATTAAGTGGACAACATATATTATTACGTGTTTTTGGATAAATTGAAGAGTTACCGATTCCTCCAAATTATGCCACGTACGAAATAATACCCCATTAGTATTTCGAACATGATTTGTTTCCTAGGATCTCTTAGAGGAATCATAATAAGAAGCTCCCCCCCCCCCCAATTTACCAATAAAAGGTTGAACATGTGGAGTAGCGAAAAGGGGTACACTATAATTATACTGTGTGTGTGTGTGTGTGCTCACGTCGAATTGTATTTATCTAGGGTACTGAAATATTTTCCTCCTTTCTCGTCTTATGTACGTCACGAGCTCAGCCAGCAGGTCACTTTTCCAACATCTCTGTCTTGTGTGCCAGCAGTTCATGATTATGTACTGTACTCTTTTGGTATTAATATATTGTGGTTTTATCCTTTCTTCTTCTTCTCATTGTGCACAACACGTATCAGTTACATTGCACTGATAACCCCAATAATGAAAACTGTGAAAAAATAAGATAAACTATAAAGAAATTATTGAGTAATACCACTGAGCAATGTGAGCATGACCGGATCTGGCAACACTATAATTTTGGCGGGAAGGACAGTATAAGCTGAATGTCAAGGTTGGTAGTACGGTACGGTACGGAATGTTTTTTCGTACTCCGTACCTGGTTGCCTTACCGTACCGTACCCTTTGTTTATTTTTCCGTACCGTACAGTATGGAAAAAATACCGTACCGTAATTCCGTACTTAGTATTATTCGTACACCATCTAACTTATTATTATTTTTTTTTAATTATTATAGATCTCAAATTGCTATGTGTCAACTAAGGGAACTGTTTCAGAATTAAATGTGACATACATATTGATTCTTCAAAAAAGTTACATTGATTACTGTAAAGGATGTGTAGGCTATGTTTTAAATTGTATAGTAATATGAAATTAGAGTTGTGACAATGACTCATGAGCTACAGTTTCCATTTGCCCCAACGTCCAACAATCACACACCATGGAGGTATAATATAGATTAATATTATACCTCCATGTCACACACCGACCACGTATCCACCACTCAAATTATACAGGAATAGAATACGTTGGTGTGACAGTGACTTATATAACTGACTTGACATGATCGGTACAGGCTGGTGGGCGGGTACGCATGCATTTGATCCATTTTATTATTAGTTTTTCCACACACCCTCGGTAGGTTAGGTTCGGTCAGGTTAGGTAGAATCACTTGTGAGTGACAACTTTTCGTGGGAAACACATTGAGAATATTTTCGAAGCTGAGACATGGTTAGTTTTTGAGTTACAACCCGAGCTTCAAACAAGCTTCAGCCCGCCCACACTGCACATTCGCGATTTCTGACCAGAGTGTGAGGAGCAGAAAGCTTCGAATAACCTTCTATTGCTCATTTTCCCACCCAGTCCAGTACACCTATAGAGGCTGAGTTCGATTGCATGGTGTGTGTGGTGCCTGCCGTTCGTCTCTGGTCAGTAATTACGTATCACGAGTGTACTGTACATACAGTACCCCAGGAATAATAATCGGGCGGGCCAGAAGATTCCTAGAACGGAAAAGTGCTGGCTGTACCATGGAGGTATACGGTACTGATCAGTGATCACTGTCATTTCACTGATTACACTGAACGACCGAAGTGAAGACTAAAGTACGATATTACTGAAAAGCATTAATACAGATAACTGTCATAATTTTAAACCTGTGGTACGGTACCGTAGTAAGTACAGTTTCCGACAGTATCGATGCCCCTCTCTTTGACCCATATGAAACCCGCAGCCATTGTTTCAGTGTGGGGGGGAAGGAGGAAGGCAGTGGGTGAGAGGAGGTAGAATTGGAAAAAATTTCATAGTATGAAAATAATATCATGTGCTTTTGGTTCAGAACTTTCAACTTCAGTGTACGGTACCTGAAGGTGAGGGGCGTCGCTATGGTCGGCGACTGTACCGTACCGTACCGTACCGTACTACCAGCATGGCAGCCTTCAAGCCTTGGCACTGATGTTTATGATGATGGTCGGGTGTGTGAGTACTGTATAATGTTAGTTTGTGATGGGTACATACTAATTATGAAAATACTAAATAATAACGCAGATTCATTTCCACATGAACAGCATCATATCAGATTGCATTGCCCATGAGATGACAAGTAGATCCCAAGGCTGTACAGTCGGCAAAAAAAATATCGGAACCGCCCTTTTGCCGGCTGTATGTCAGTGGCAATAGTAATTAAAGCAATAATTATGCTGCGTCTCGATTTCTCGTGAGCGAATTAATATACTATATACTGTGATAGTGTAATATGATCTATGTGACAGATTGACTGAGATTGATATTTGGTTACCATGACATACAGCAAAGGAGGTCAAAGCATTGACCTTTTGCGGGTATTTATTGCCGCATTGTACAGTAGTAAGTCCCAGTATTTTGCCCCGGTCAGTTTCCAGTACTTACCACGATTAGTTCCCAGTAGTTTGCCCAGGTTAGGTCCCGGTTGTCTGTTGTGGTCTAGGTTAGGTTAGGTAAGGTCAGGCTAATTCTTAAATACCTCATTTGAAGGTAAATTTACAGAAGACCTGGGTTCATTATATTGTATATTTTAGTATCATTATCCACTATTTTGGACCATTCTAAGACACTTTTCATCTATGGTGTTTCTCTCGGAGATGCTTCGTTTTCAAGACATGCCCCGTTTTACAAACATAATTTGGAAACTAGTCTGACCTAACCTAACCTAGACCACAGCAGACTACCGGGACCTAACCTGGGCAAACTACCGGGTATACCTGGTGTAAACTATCATAAAGTGACGGGCAAATTCCCAGGACCTAGCCAGATGTGGTAACACTGTGCAAGCCTAGCCAAAAATCCAGTTATTCTGTAATATAACCCATTTGAATACGCCCTATCCGAAGTAAAATGCCATAGAATGGTATGAATTGCGCTAAAATCGATAGTGGAGAAATATATAGGGAAGGGTAAGAAGTTGTATGCTGCCTTCATGGACTTGGAGAAGGCATATGATAGGGTTGATAGGAGAGCTATGTCAGAGGTGTTGAGAATATATGGTGTTGGGGGATTTCTACTGAAAGGTATTGAGGCTTTTTATGCAGATGCAAAAGCATGTGTGCGGGTAGAGGGTGATCTGAGTGAGAGTTTTAATATTAGTGTAGGGCTGAGACAGGGATATGTTATGTCACCATGGTTGTTCAATATATATATATATATATATATGAAAGAGATGAAAGCCAAAGTGAATGGTCTGGGGGTGAAGTTGAGGCTGAATGAAGTAAATTGGTCCTTGGCGGCAAGTTTATTTGCGGATGACACTGTGCTGATGACAGAGACTGAAAGAAATTTACAGAGAGTGGTGGATGAATTTCAGTCTGTGTGTAAACGAAGGAAACTGAAGGTGAATGTGGGTAAAAGTAAAGTGATGGTGTTTGAGAGAGCAGGAACTGAAGTAATTGATTTTGCTACACCTTACAGAGTGGAAGTATCAACTGGGACGAAGTGTGAGATAACTTTGAGGGGTGAGAGGATGGAGGAAGTGAAGGAGTTTAAGTACCTGGGGACAGTTCTGTGTAAACATGGAAGTATGGAAGGAGAAATTAGGGAGAGAGCAGTGAAGGGTAGACAGGTCATAGGATCACTGGGGAGGATAATGAAGGGTAGAAGTGTGAGTATGGAAGTGAAAAGGGGACTACGAAATAGTATAATCCTGCCAACACTGACATATGCGTCGGAGACATGGACATGGAGTGGGGCTCATCAGTCAAGAATAGGTGCTGTGGAAATGAGTTATCTGAGAGGTGCATGTGGACTTACTAGGTGGGATGGAGAAAGTAATGAGAGTGTGTATGAGAGATGTGGTATGAGTGAGAAGGCAATTGGTATTGAGTGTGGAGTGGTTGAGAGAGTGAAACGTAATACACTGAGGTGGTTTGGACATGTAGAGAGAATGCAAGGTGAGGAGTTTGTAAAGAGGGTGTATGGAAGTGAAGTTGTGGGACCTGGTGTGAGAGGCAGACCACCAGTTAGATGGCAGAACAGAGTGGAAGAGTATGTAAAAGAGAGAAACGTGAGGGGGAGGGGAGGGCTGGACCAAGTAAGGAGGGAGTGTTTGAACAGAGAAAGATGGAGACTCTTCTGCCGTGGCCACCCCCTTGGGGGGAGTTCCCGGAGAGAATGAGGCATCAGAGCTATAGATAGATAGATAGATAGAAGAGGGTAGAAATATCATACTGTAATAGAAAACGGCAACATACTTGATACCCCTAGCGAGTCATTATATGACATTATGTTTAAAAAAAATCTAAAATGCCTTGCATTTTAATTAAGTTATGCCCTCACTCCAAATTCAAACTCCCTTGTATAGTATTGGCCTAGTACAAGACGCACAGTCGCGACACATAATCCTTGACCAACTTCCCCTTACACCCTGATCAAGGACTATGTGCCGTGACTGAACAACACTTCCAGCTAACGATCCTAACATATTGAAAAAAACAACTAAAAAAAATTTACTATTGGATAGTACACAACCATAATTAACCAAAATATTTACTAAAAAAAACATATAAGTTCCAAAAATTATGTTATTTAAAGTAGGCTAGTTTTTGTAGTGACTTTTTATTGTACGAGAGGGCCCCAAGACCGTCCGAAACCTTGGGCCATATGCAAGATCATCTGTGGTGCATACGATGGTATAGTACCAGTACGTTGGCTCTATAGACAAACAATAGAGGTATTGTACCGGTACCACACTATCATCAACAATACGGATGTCCTTGCATATGGGACTGCTGTCTGATATCAAGTCTGGGACCTAACTGCTGGACCAGTCTTTAGGAACTTGGTACAGTAATGGAATTGTGGTAACTTTCTGTTGGTAATATATCTAAAAATTTGTCATGTACAGTAATGTCATTTTTTTTATCTTTACTCATCCTGTCTTGGTGCTATCTCCACCAGCACATGTATGATACTGTATTGATTTTGTAGAAATTTGCTGTTGTTGTACCGGTAGAGTCTAAACTGTTGTACATTTTAAACTAAATCTCCTTATGTTATAAATTACTTTACTTAAGAACATTGGTTTGGTATGTACTTATAAACAATACCCGGTACAGTATAAAAATTCATGTGTACATAATACATCCCAATCAGTAAACTGTTCAACTTTTCCCACAGAGGTGTTCCATACTAGAGTAATGATGAAGACTGTACAAGAGTAATAATGAAGACAGTTGTGTTGACTCCAGCGCACCGACCGCCTGAGTCCCAGGGGGTGAAGGGGTGTAGTGGCCTGAGTCAACTTATCCTCAGTTCACTCACCTCTTCCACCAACACACTCTCAGCCTCACACAGGGCTACAAGAGATGTTCCTAAGCCTCCTTCACCCTTTGATACACAGATGCCTGGTGGGTGGTGTATAATGTGTTGTGTTGTCCTTCTGTTGGTGGTATGTACAGTTGCAGATACAAAATCACAATACAGTGCAGGTACATTCAGCATTGTTGAGCCAGTTTCTCTGGGATTGAGAGTTTCACAGTTTCAAACGGCGGACAGTATGTCCTCCCTCATTTTTCCTCCTGCCTTCTCTTAATTAGAATTGATGATCTTGAATGAGTGTAAAATGAAGTGGTGAATACAAGTATTTATTCACTGTAGGTTGATTGTCTACTATACCGTACTCTACAGATCCAGATGCGTACTACAGGCAGGTGTACTACAGACAGTTTAATGCACAACCTGAGGCCCAGCCAGGAAGTACCCAGATGTACTTATCTCAATTTGAGACAGCTGACATTTCCAAACCTGTTGATAATTATTGTTCAGTGCAAGTTCAGCCTATATTTCAGGTTTGTGTGACAAATTAAAGTTTGTACTGTACATATATGTACAATTAAATAGCTAGTAAGTAAAAAAGTGGACATACAGTATTTTTATATTTAGTTATATATTTCAGTAACAGGAAAGTTGTAATACGTAAGATTTACAATAATGTGTAATCAAATCGAAAGGCATACAGTGTTGACAAATGGATAATTTTGAACATGCTACTCACCTCAGAGATTGTACCTTACTTCAGTGTTCATATTAATCTATATGGTATGTTTTATTTTGCAGAACGTTGAGGAAAATGGACATACTTTAAACAACCCCCTTACTGGTGCAGTTCAACATGTGATGGAGGCAGAAATGCAAACCAGCTCACATGGACTCCCTGATTACTCTCGCCAGACCAATGCCACTCAGTACGCTGGGTCACAGTCCACATATTGTGTTGCACCAATGGTAGTTCATCATAGTGCATCACAGATCATCCCTCACCATCTTCAGGGTTGTCATAATATAAACTATGCAAGTGTTGGGTGCATTGATGAACTAGCAGTCGAGTTCAGTAATAATATTACTCAAACAGCATGTCTTGTGACAGGAGAGGATAGTTTTCACAGAAATTTACAACCTTCAGTATTAGGCAGTGATCAAATGCAAGTTGGATTTAAATCAAAGTTTGAGAAATTTAAGTTTAAAAGTACAGATCACCAAGAGAAGAGAAAGATGCCTCAACGAAGAGTCAACACAGTGTCATTGAGTGATTTTAATGTAAGTTGTCTGGAACCAACACCACAAGATGATGTTATAATAGCAAAGGAATTTTCATATAAACAACCCAATATCTCAGAGCCTGGAGGTACCTGTAGTGTAGGTCAGACAGAGCAAGTGGTAAAATTTAATAAAACACCATTAAATCTTCCACTATTTGACATTTCCCTCTCTCCGATATTTGGCTCGTCTCCTGAAGAAATGTCTGCCCAATCTTTTGTTGTCCCAGAGAATGTTACTCCTGATACCAACAATATACTTGAGAATGATGTTATGGTGGATACCAATGCAGGTGAATGCAGTGATACTAATGCCACTGAATCATACTCTATTGCCCCAAGTGTTTTCTTGAGACAATGTGAACCTCCTAATAAAATTTTAGATCTGACCGAAGATTTGGAAGGAAAGTGCCCAGAAACCAGACTGAAAGATGAAAATCAGCAAATAAGTAAGTCATCTTATTATAATAATGAAGTTATAGTGAATCCTACAGTATCTGCATACAGTGAAAGTGCATTGCCTGCAAATGCTTGTCACAAAGTTCTTATTGATTACGCCGTACCTCAAGATACCAGTGAAAACATCATCTCTGATATGGAGGGATGTAGAAACCAAGAAATGGGAAAACATGGGGAAATGAGTACCAAAGACTCTGATGTCACTCCTGTTAGTCATCCCTTTGATCAGAATATTGTAGATGAAACCATAGATAAAGATGATGTGAAGATCAAGCTTCCGTATAAGAAGCCCATTTTTAAGAGCACAGTCAGCAGTAGGAAGATAAAGGCATGCCACTTGAATGACAAAAAGAGTACTATTGCTAGTGGCCAGGAGGATAGTGAAACCAAGAGAATGTCAAAGAAACAAGCCTTTAAAATACCCTACAGAATGACCCATGATTCATGTGCACCTATCACATCAACACCAAAAAAATCTTCTATTAGTAAACTTAAGAAATTGAAAAGTAGACAATCTTCTGGCAAAGATGGAGAAGACATCAGTTCTTATCAGGTGATTTTAAAGCCTGTAGAGAAAACGGCTATTGTTCATCCCAATGGCAAATCTGAGGCTTGTTTCAATGATGTTCCCCAGTCATTGATGTCTAAGAGTGAGTTGAAAAACAATTCAGAAAGTGAACAGAAAATACTTGGTATTGACAAACCATCTTCTTTAAAGTTTTTATCCTCATCCTTGAAAAAGCCTGATTTCCTAGGCAGGAGTAGCTCTACTTTTGTAAAGGCCAAACAAATATCAAAGCAAAAAGGAAAAGGAAGTGGTATGGTCAAAACAGATCAGGAAAACTGCACAGATCACACATTGGATTCTAACACACAGGTAGCCACGCACAATACTGATCCTGGAAAAGAAACAAATGTCCATGAATGTGTACCTATTGATAATGCTCTGACTTCTCACACAAAGAAATCAACCAGCTTAGATCCCTTCAGTGAACATAACGAGAACAGAGCAAATGTCACTTCTGAGAATGAGCATAATGCAAAGTCAAGCAGTATTGTGAGGTTTTCTTCAAAAAATAATAAGTCCAAAGGTCCTGGTTCGGTAAAGAGAAAATGTAATGAGAAAGACAGGCTCAATAATAAATTGTCAAAAATTGATGGTGACAAGCCAGCAATGGACTCATCAGTAACCCATTGCCATTCAGGAAAAGAAGTCTCAGAGAGTAAAAAACAGACTAAAGGGAAAGGAAAGAAGTTGAAAAGAAATGCACAAGAAAAGGGAAATACATCATCCAACAAAGCAAACAAACCTAAGTTACCTAATAAAGATAACAGTAAAGGAACTTCGACTACTAAGTACAAACAGCAGAAAAAATCCCCACGAGTGGAAGACAAAAAAGCTACCATTGCACCTTCAGTTCAGGTTAGTACGGTACTAGAAAAGTAATAATGTATGTTGTACTGTATATTGCTTAGGTGAATTGAACTGTACTGTACTGCATATTAGATTACTGAATGGATAACCTGGTATGGTAATTCATGAGTTAACATTTTTGTGGTATTGATATGAGAATACATTATCAATGAGAAATTAAATAAAAGTTAATGTGAAACTATATACAGTATATGTAGGATATTTCTTTGCAGAAGATTGCTTCTCATCACAAACTTGGTCAAGAGTCTGACCTTGGTGTGGTGGCTGATTACCTGTCTGCTGCCACAGAAGTTTGCTTTACTCTCCTATACAGGTATGTTGAATGGTAGTGTTCAGTTTTGTTACCTATTACAGTTTTTGTATAAAAATGTAGCATCCTTAATTAATGATGTTTTTCTTGAAAAAGATCTTAATAGAAATGGTAAAGATGCAGTACCCATTTTCTTTCATTTCATTCTCCATTATCTCAGAAATTACTGTCATACAAAAACATAAACTTTAAATATGTCTGCCAAATCATTTTTACCATAGTAAACAAGCGGGAAAACATACTGGAATGTTTATATGCTTCAGGGATGGTTCATGGCAGCTGCGTGAGAGAGTGAGCAGCGGTCGACAGAAACACCCAGGCAGTGGTGTTGTAACTGCCTTGGGCCTCAGAGTGATTTGGAGTCCCAGTGCTGCACCTCCAATGCACCTCCTCCCACAGCTTCAAACTATGTCTTCTGGTATTGCTAGCAGCTTTGTGGACATTGCTTCTTTATCTTCTTCAGCTATGCATCTTGAATACTTTGTACCTTTCTTAATTGCCATTATTCTTTGCACATTTCAAACATCTCATTCCAGCTTACTAATAAGTTATGCAATACACATCTATCTATCTATCTATAGCTCTGACGCCTCGTTCCCTCCGGGAACTCCCTCCAAGGGGGTGGCCATGGCAGAAGTGTCTCCAGTTTTCCCTGTTCCAACACTCCCTCCTTACTTGTTCAAACCCTCCTCTGACCCTTATGTTTCTCTCCTTTACATATTCTTCCACTCTATTCTGCCATCTAACTGGTGGTCTGCCTCTCACACCACATCCCACAACTTCACTTCCTTTCACCTTCTTTACAAACTCTTCACCTTGCATTCTCTCTACATGTCCAAACCATCTTAATGTATTACGCTTCACTCTCTCAACCACTCCACACTCAATACCAAATGCCTTCTCACTCATACCACAACTCTCGTACACACTCTCATTACTTTCTCCATCCCACCTAGACACCCCACATGCTCCTCTCAAGTAGCTCATTTCCACAGCACCTATCCGAGACTGATGAGCCTTACTCCATGTCCATGTCTCTGATGCATATGTCAGTGTTGGCAGGATTATACTGTTCCTTAGTCCCCTCTTCACCTCCATACTCGCACTTCTACCCTTCATAATCCTTCCCAATGATCCCATGACCTGTCTACCCTTCACTGCTCTCTCCCTAATTTCTCCTTCCATACTTCCATGTTTACACATAACTGTACCCAGGTACTTAAACTCCTTCACTTCCTCCATCCTCTCACCTCTCAGAGTTATCTTACACTCCCTTTCACTCTCAGCCATCAACACAGTGTCATCCGCAAACAGACTGCCACCAAGGACCAATTTGCTTCATTCAGCCTCAATTTCACCCCTAGACCATTCACTTTGGCTTCCATCTCTCTCATACAACCATCCATATATATATATTGAACAGCCATGGTGACATAACACATCCCTGTCTCAGCCCTACCTTAATATTAAAACTTTCACTTAGATCACCCTCTACCCACACACATGCTGTTGCCTCTGCATAAAAAGCCTCAATGCCTTTTAGCAAAGACCACCCAACGCCATATATTCTTAACACCTCTGACATAGCTCTCCTATCCACCCTATCGTATGCCTTCTCCAAATCCATGAAGGCAGCATACAACTTCCTACCTTTCCCAATATATTTCTCCACTATTGATTTTAATGCAAATATTTGGTCCACACATCCTCTACCCTTTCTAAACCCTCCCTGCTCCTCACTAACTTTACTCTCTGTTACTTCCATCAGTCTCTCAGTTAGAACCTTCCCATATACCTTCCCCGGTACACTAAGAAGGCTTATTCCCCTATAGCTACCACACTCCTCCTTACTCCCCTTCCCCTTATACAACGGTACAATTATAGCCCTCCTCCAATCCTCTGGCACCTCTCCTTGCCTCCAAGCCAATGTGCATATATGCAACATCCACTCCACCACTACCTCCCCCCCACACTTTAACATTTCAGCAGTTATCCCATCTACCCCCGGTGCCTTTCCCATCTTCAACTTTCCTATTGCTTTCCTAACTTCTTCCCTTCCTAGTTCTCCCTGTATATCCTGTCGTCTACCACCTGCCTCCATCCCCATGCATGTCACCACCGCCTCCCCTCCCGTCCCCCCATTCATCAGACCATCAAAATGTCTCTTCCACACTTCTCTCACTTCCTCTCACAGTAACTCCATCCTCTCTCTTCATTCTCGTGCTACCAGACTTTCCTTCTCCTCTTTCTTTTTTTACCTCCTTCCAGAATAATTTCTTGTTCTCTTTAAACTTTTCACTCAGTTTCCTACCAAGCTCCTCATCCACTCTCCTTTTACTCTCACTCACCATCCTCTTCACTTGTCTCTTACATACATTATAATCTCTTTTCCATCTCTCTCTCACTTCTTCAGACACATTCCTCTGCAATGTTCTCCTATACGCCTTCCTTTTCTCATCTATAGCATCTTTCACTTCTTCCGACCACCATGCACTCCCTTTCTTGCCCCTCTTCTGTGTCTTATAACCAACAACCCCTGCTGCTGTCTTCATCACTATATTCTTAAACATCTCATACACATCATTCACTCCCACTCTCTCCCCCATACTCAGCCTTGCATCCTCCAGCACCTCACCCACCCTCCTCTTATATACCTCTCTGTTCTCAACATCATTCAATCTTCCACTTGCCACCTGCTGTTTGTTCTCCCCTTCCTCCCTCCTACAGTATTCCCACTTAACCCTGACTTTCAACTTTACCATTACAGCAAAATGGTCTGAACTCTGTACCATTCCTCTCACTACCTTTGCATCCATCACATCCTTCCGTAATCTCTCATCCACTGCTATGTAATCAATTAAACTCTTTTGTTCTCCTCTATCATCCCTTCTCCTCCATGTATACCGGTGGATCATCTTGTGCTGAAAGAAGGTGTTGGCTAAGAACAACCCCCTCTCAGGACAGACGTCCACCAGATAATCACCATTCTCATTCACTCCTTCCACACCCCACTTACCAACAATGCTTCCTACTTTCTCATTGCCTACTTTCCCATTCATATCACCCATCATTACAATCTTCCTTCCACTCTCAAACTTCCTCAGACACCCATTCAGTTTCTCCCAAAACTCTTTCATTTTCTCTCTCCCCGCCTTACTCCTCTCATTCACAGGTGCATACGCACACACCCATGCATACTTACTTAAACCAATCTTGCCTGTCATCCATGCCACTCTGGTCCCACACCATCCATGTCCATCTACTCCCTTCCATACCCTCGGAGATACCAACACTGCACACCCCTCCCTCCCTCTTCCTTTACACTTCTCATCCATTTCTGTCCACTCTACACCTCCCTCCATTCCATCCCACATCACACTCTCTCCTCCAGCCTCACAATCCTCCACTCCCCATCCTTTCACGTGTGTTTCAGTCACTCTCATTACATCCACTTCTCCATTCTTAAAACATTCAATTATTTCACGCCTCTTCATCCTTTCACCTATCCCATTCACATTCACTGCTACCACCCTCAAGCACCCCCCCTTCCCCCTTCTCCCCACAGTGAAACCCGGATCCCCCCCCCCCCGCCTGCAGCCATAACTGTCCACTCCCCCACTGGGGAGCCACTGATGGCTGGCAAGGCCAATGCAATACACATCCAAGTATCTTGTTCCTTCTTCTGTAACTGCTGTTTGTTTTTACTTTTCTCCATAATCTTATTTCTGCTACAGTAATTGTCTTTTTCCTTGATATAGCAATAGAGTGAAAATTGACAAAATATCAGATTAAAATGTAACTAGTAATAAAACTGGGACGAACCATCATGAGTGAAGCAACAGTTTATCTCAACACAGCATTCCACACTATTTGGTGTGAGGTGAGGAAACTGCTGTCATTCCTTGACCAGTCTTTAAAGGTAGTTTCCATGAAGGGACAGGCATCAATCCATATACTGTACTGTAATTTCAATATTAAACAGCACAGGAAACCATTAAATTAAAATTATTATGTGTTTTGCTGTAACTCATCTTAATCTGTCCTGTGTGGGCTTAACATGAATATGTTCATATATACAGTACATATCCAACAATATACAGTGTCTGCTCTCAGCCCAAACATCCAGCCAAGACAAGCCAACAGGAGGAATAGACAACTCGCATTCACATCATGGTAGAGAGGAATCAGAAGCAAGTACCAATGGAACTGCTGAAGGTGACACTTTACAGCATAATGGTAGCAAGCTTTCCTCACAAGATCCAGAGACAAGGAACAATATAGTTGCTGTGTACAAACTTCCTTGTGGCATGACTACTGATAGGGACAAAATATGGTAAATGCATGTACAGTACCTGTAGTAAATTATGAGCACATTACATCACCTGGAAATTAAATCCAAGGCCTCACTGGCCTAGGGTTTAACAACTTGTTCATACCATACTATATTTATTTACACTGCATGTTGTGATTATTTAGTACAGTGTATGACTGTATTTTATTTAACCCCATTCAGTCATTTAAATCATAATTGTATCCTTGTTTAGTATATATGCAGCTTTAGCACAGAGGAGTTGATATGATAATTATAACGATTTTAATATAAGTAAAAATACATGTAAGTACTGTACTGTAAAGAGAATTGCAGGAGAAAAAAATGTAAGATGATTATTGTATCATGTAACAGGTGGACAGCATTGCGGAGCCTAATGACAAGTGGTGTACGTAAAATCTGCTTTGATGCCCAAGAACTTGTGACGTACCTTGTAGAGTATTTACAAGCCAACCACAAGCAAGGTAACCCAGGGAATAGGCAGTGTTGCTATGCATTGTTTATCAGTAATTTTGTTCAAATACATGTCACCTCAATTGGGGTCCCAGTATCTGGTAATAAACAATTAGAAGTATAATTTAAATCTTGTTAATAGTATACTGTAAACTAAAATTCTGTAGATACAGTCACTTAGAAAATTATATGCTTCCCTGGAGAATCGGCACTATAAAAGGTTTTTAGTTATCACGCTGTTACAGTCATGCAGTATGTGTGTGTGTGTAATATAGGTTGACTCATATCTTGTGTAAAAACAGTTGTTGGGACGTGGGTGGTGCTGGACCCCAAGGTTGGAGGATGGTTGTTAAACCCTGACCATCCACCCCTCACCTTCTTACAGACAGCCATTGCCCTGAAGGCTCCACTCCCAAAGGTTTGTATAGACTATAGAGTATACTGTACAGTATAGCTGAAGTATGGTACAGTACAATATGTCCAGATGTACAAGTTTCTTTTATTTGTCAGTTTCCTTTTATTGTTGTAGTACCAAATGTCCTATATTGCCTAGTACTAGATTTGCATTATTGAGTTGAATTTTACACTGTTACTGCTAATAATTTTATTCTTCTGTGATAGACAATTCAGTGTCTTCTTTTGTTACAAGCACCATAGCTGTGCAGTAATGCCTTGTTTTCCACTATTGTTATGGGTTTGTATTACACTGTAATGAATCTGTACTATAAACCCTCTTTATACTGTACATTACACACCCATTTTGGCTACCCATTGGTTAATAAGAGTTTACTGTACTGTACACAGATTCATGGATAATGGTACAATGTAATAAACACCCATAACAAGAGTAGAAAAAAAAGAATTGCTGTACTTATTGAAATGACAAATGCACTCTGACATAAACCAGTATCAACTTCCAGGAGAGTAACTCTGGGTTAGCACCTGAAGATGAACTGTGGTGTGATCTGGAGTGCCTTAGTAACACCACTGCATTCCTTCACACTCTGCTCTCTCAACACCGACTCTGGACTATCTTCATACACCTCGAGATGAGACTCTTGCCTTCACTTGCAGGTACAGTACAATGCTGACACATGCAGAAAATATGTGTTTTCTATCTCTTTGTTAACTGTACAATTGGGCAGTAAAGAGATATTGAATCACTGATGATGTCATATTATGTACAGTATATATATATATCTGAATTTAGTAATACAGTATATGTGTGTGCCCATCCCATTTAAAGTTCTATAATCGATAAAAGTAAGAGTTGAATATTTAAAGGCAAGAGATGAGGCATAAGTAGATCTAAAACAAAGATCTATATCATCTGGTAATTTTTATCGAGATTGTCTGTTAATATTATTTAATACTCATGTTTGCTTTGGTGCCTCGTGTGTGTGTGTCTTCCCTTCAATGACAAGCAATGGAACTGCATGGCATGAGAGTGGACAGAAATGTACTCAAGCAGACTGGACAGATGTTAAAGGTAGAACAGTACTGTATTATGCTCCTTGATGTTATGCATTAATTATATACCGGTACTGTATATTAATTAAATAAGGGACAGGAGATTTCAAAATTTGATACAGTATGGTGAACAGTTTCACATT
The DNA here is from genome assembly GCA_034508575.1 of Petrolisthes manimaculis. Taxonomy (NCBI): domain Eukaryota; kingdom Metazoa; phylum Arthropoda; class Malacostraca; order Decapoda; family Porcellanidae; genus Petrolisthes; species Petrolisthes manimaculis. The sequence continues at coordinate 109,814 of JAWZYT010002916.1, read as the reverse complement.
TCCTTTAATGTAAATTGTTTTGCATTATGTTTGTAATGAAACTGTAGTAAGTTATGTACAATATTTTGTTCGTATCATATTACATAACTTACTTCATATTTTCATCCTCTCCTATGTTCTTTGTATATCCAGTACTTGATGTCTGTACTGTATACAGTAATCATTGGTAAATGTTTTAAGTGTCAAAACATCTCATCATCAAGGAGCCCCTCCAAATTAATTTCTTGGGATGACCAATTTATTTCATCATACTTCTATCTATAGAGCTTCATGATACCTAAGCCCATTATATTCTATCATATGTGAAAAAGTGAAACTTAATGTAAACAGCTTTTGGTACCAATTTGATGCTGTAAAGAATGATAATGTACTATCCTCCATCCAGTTGAAAATTCGTGATGTGGAGAAGTTGTGTCACCAGGCAGCAGGAACGGTGTTCAATGTAACCTCCCATGCCCAGCTACGATCAGTGTTGTACCAGACACTGAAACTTGATGTCAAGAATCAGGTGGTGATCCCACGCACTGCCATGGGCCAAAAGAGCACCAGTGAGACAGCAGTAAGTTGGTGGTGTGAATAGAAATAGATTACATTTATTCCAAACTACAAGAGGGCCATGAATGCTTCATTGTGGTGCTACAATTTTTTTTATAAATATTATTTAAGTATCCTGCACCATAAAATATTAAGTAGTTTTTAATTTCTTCATAACTGTTTAAAAATCCCCAACTATTAAATTGTGATGTGGAGTTGGAAGGCTACTGATTCCTCTCAATGATGCCATAAAACAGAATCCCTATTAGTAACATCAAGGGAATCAGTAGCTTTCCAATTCACCAATAAGAGAATCTTCCCTTAAATTTGTTGCTGAGTATTATGATAATACCTTCAGCTTGACCGGTTGGTAGATTGTCACCCACTTCCAGCGCTGGTACTCCAACATCGCTTGCTCAACAAACTCAAGACTACGTACGTTGATGGCATACTAACCTGTCTTCGGGGTTCATATGTCCATGCTTGCTGGTTGGTACCCAATAGTTATTCCAACTTCATAAGTCAGACTAATGGTGATTCTTTATTAATTTTGTACTGTACTTTTTATACTTTCATAATGTTTATTCTACTTCCTGTTGAGCAATAAGATCATGGTTATATTACTGTACAATTGAGTACAGAACTGTATAGGGAAAGGTATTTTGTGAAGAAAATAATTTACAATACATGTAGTTTTATTTTTCTAAACATTCTTCAGTGACCTAGAAATCATGCTTCTGATATAGAAAAATGTAGGTCAGACATCTAATGATTTTCACCCACAACAAAGCTTAATTAGCATATTGTATACAGCAACTTGAAATTCAGGTAATTATAGTACAGCCTCTGTATACATATTTACTTTCTTAAGGGAACAAACAACAGCCTCAACAGGACGCCTCCAGTGTCGTAACCCAAACCTGCAGAACATCCCCAAACAGCCTGTCTCGGTCACTGTTGGTGGCAGTGGTTAGTGTTGTTAAAATATGAGTTTCATCTTATTTGAATCTGTGGTATAAAAGTTGTAACAGAATGCTCTGATGTACAGTACAATAATCAAATTACGAAGTGTATCCACAACAGTTCAGATTTTTATATTATGATTGTACTTGTAGTTGGAAGATTAAAAAGAGTACAGTATGTAACTAAAAAATATTGATTCTCTGATGGTGTCATTTTTGAGACAGAAACTGTGGTGTATGTTAGGGAGTGTTTCTCGAGCCGTGAAGGGATGGTGCTGGTATCGGTGGACTTCCAGCAGACTGAGTTGCGTATGTTGGCTCACCTCTCTCAGGATGCTGTTCTGCTGGCTGGGTTCAGGCAAACTGTAACACAGGCACCAGACATATTCAAGCAGCTCTCTTCAATTTGGTAAGCTACAGTGGATGCGTCCAACTACAAAGCAGGGTTTTATTCATACATTATCTATAGGAGGAGCACATATACTTACTAGTACAAAATTATTCCTCTGCTGCAATAAATCTCTATAATACAGACAGAGTTAAATAAAGTGATTCATGTTTTCCTCAGGCTTGGTAAGGAGGTAGGTGAGGTGACTGGTGCTGATCGTGAGCGCACCAAACGAGTTGTTTATGGCGTCATGTATGGGGCTGGTCGTGACAAGTTGGCTGAGGTACTACACATCACATCACTTCAAGCCAAGGACATTGTTACATCATTTATCAGTGAGTTGTAGTCCATTTTTCATTGCTTCCTCTGCCAGTAAGTTTTTTTTTTTTTCTTGGTAGGCAGGTTATAATTTGCCATGAAGGTAGTGTTTAGAGTGGATAGAGAATAGTAGGACCATATCCTTGCAATCAAAACAACTTTGTAGAAGTATTTTAGGAAGGGAAGGAATATGTTTGCTATTACATTCATAGACTTGGAGGAGTCACACGAAAGATATTCATATCATCTGTGAAGGGCCAGATGTGAGGGGAGACCTCTAGTAAGTGCTTGAAGAGAGTGAAATATATGAGGATGAGGAATTTGGTTGGGAGAGAAGGGGTCAATCATATCATGAAAGAAAGAATTGATTGATTGATTGATATTAGGCACCGCAACAGCGAGGTCATATAGCTCCAGAAAAAGGTGATAGACAGGTGAGACAGCAAGCAGGAAGGAAATAGAAAGAAAAGAGGGGGCAATTGAAGAATTAAAAGCTAGTGGCTGGGGATGAAAGAAAGAAGTGTTTAGACAGAGATGACTGGGAATTTTTATGTCATTAAAATCTATGAGGGAAATTTCTGTGGGAAACGAAACATCTGAGTTATACAGTATAAAGATAGATATATGCAGTAGATAGATACTGTGGATATGTGAAACAAGGACTCAAGTGACTCAGTATAATCACATATATAACATATACAATAACATATATTTAGCTATGTAACGAGACGGGATACGCGATATGGCAACGCCACATAATTCAGCCACATTTGGCAACATCGCTGCAGGCAGCCATTACGCGCATCCCCTCTCGAGAGAGTCCCGGCAGCCGCTTACGAGAACACACTTTCATTCTCAGGCTCCCTATTCTGTAGGCTGTATCTTGCTTAATACATACCAGAAAAAGAACCAGACATATTCTTAAACCTAGTGTGAATGATCACCTAACAACAGATACTTTTTAAAATTTAGTGATAACCTGCTTACTAGTATCATTTCCCAACAATGTTTTAAGTTTAAGATACCGTAGATAAATAGATAGGCTACCAGTTGATATAAAAGTCTTGAATTTTGTGATAAACCACTTACTGGTATAATTTTTCAACACTGTTTTAAGGGGAGATTGTTTTGTTGATGTATTGGAACAGACTCTGACAATGGTACAGTCGGTGGCAAAAGTCGTGTCAACACATCTGCCAGGTCATGAAGTACAGTATGGAAATATAAGAATCATAAGCTCGTAAACTAAAGACCTTGAGTAGTTTACTAATTTGCCCCTTTAATAATGTAAATCTGTATGGTGAATGTGTTGGTTCAATAATTACCCTTTCTGTTACCCTTCATGAAACACTAAGTGAGGAGACATGACTTTTGCTACTGACTGTACTTAATAGAGGATTTGTTTTGTGGCATAGCTTAGAGAAATCAGAGACCAACAAAAGAATCTCCCTTTAAGTTTCATATCTGCCACAGGTCGGTTTCCCAGCATCCCAGCCTATATGAGGAGAGTGGTGGAACAGTGTAAGTTGCAGGGTTTTCTCACAACCATTTTCCATCGCCGTCGCTACTTTCCTGGCATCACCTCCCAAGACACAGCAATTCAGTCCCAGGCTGAGAGGCAGGCTGTCAATTTTGTCATTCAAGGTGACTCACATATAATATATCCTGAGTTCAAAGATTTCCCAAACCTTTCATATATACCACTACAGTATGTATAAAGTATTTTTATAACCTCACTGCACTGTGCACTCTCGTTTTGTTCCTTCATAAAACTGTGATTTACTCTTTTTTCGGGACTTGAATCGGGAAATGGAACATAAATAATGATGAACTTTCTTGTGTTAAGAAATATTAGCTTTGAGAGTATCTCATACAGTACATTTAAATACTCAAAACTTTAAAACTGTTTGTTACGGTATGTTATCAAGTCAAATACTGGCAGGTGAAACTTAATATAATGATAATTTTAGGGGAAACAGTTTATTAACCATTATATTACATTTTTTATTCCATAACTTTTTATGTACAATTTTATCTTTAGTGAAGGATTAAAAATGTTCCAGGTTCTGCTGCTGATATAAGCAAGGCAGCTATGGTACAGACTGAAGCAGCTCTGGCAGAACACTCTGACCTTGATGCCAGCCTTCTCATACACATTCATGATGAACTTGTGTGGGAGGTTTCTACTAACCATATCCACGAGTTTATTGGTCTGTATGCTTGTCTATTATTACAGTACAGTATATGGATTACTTGAGTTACATCCATACTAATGGAAGTATGTACAGCTACTTTACAATTTTTTCCTTTGACCCTGTGTCAGGTTAAAAAAAAATAAAGCATAGTAACTATAACATCACAGTACTAATGATTAAATGGTGTAGAGGCATCCAATGGTTGCCTAAGGCACCAGAAAAGCAGAAAAAGTTGCAATAATCTACCATTTAGCTATGTGATCTGTTAAAGCCTTTTCTTTTTTCTCATTAATGCTATGTTATGCAAAGTTAACTGTTCAGATCACAGATACAATTACTGGTACCTTTTATAAGATGCATTAAACAGAAAAAGTGACAAGTATCATTTCCACAAAAGTGTTATATTTGCTTTTCAGATCTGGTTGGTGGAATCATGGAGGATGCTCAACAGCTATGTGGCCCACTGGTACAATTAACCGTTCCTTTACCAGTAGCCATATTTACTGGCTCCAACTGGGCCCATATGAGTGCATATAGAAAGGATGCTGGAACTTCAGAATGATTTAGTCAATCATAGTTGTATAATAATGACACCAAAGATAATAAAGATAATAAAATGCATATTGTTGTATCCCACTTTATTGAAGTGAAATGTTTAACATTATTCACTATGACATGCATTAAACTCTTCCTGAGAGATACTTTTATTTTTATCATGTGAACTGTACAGTATTGTACTGTAGTTTGGAGATGATTATATTTTTCATTTATTTGTAGTAGTAAATCATGTTAAAAAGGTACTAGATCCTTACCAGAGTAAACAACCAGGCCAACAGAATGTGAAGCTAGAGCATTGCCATCTTACCCATGCCACTGAAGGATTAAAAAAATGCTCATAGGTCATTTTTGTTGTATTTGAAAACCTATGTGGTGTACCTTGCACATTCAGTTGTTAGTCAAGCAGGACTGTTTATTTTATTTTATTAATAATACTCTGCACTTTTATATCTTTTCACAATACTGTATGGATTAGTTTTTTTCGTTTCTATATTATTTTAGGAATACTTTACTGTACTTAATTTAATGAATTGACAAATATAAAGATTATAGAATTTGTTGACATTTCTGCACACTTTATTCTACAGTACTTATGTTTGGAGATATTATCTTGCATATATTTTGAAAATTATTCACTTTATTTAACAAGTACAGTACAGTAAAGTATTATAAAATTTGCAAATTCATAAATTTACAAGAAGTTTTTTGTAATAATGGAGAAATGCAGAGTAAAGGACAGTTCTTCACAAATGACATGATTTGTTGATGGTATTGAACTTATTATTATAGCATTGATAAAAACATTTGCAACACTTGCATAGATTGTTTTCATACTTAAATGGTAGCTAAGGACTCCATGAATTGACTTAGAAAAGTACTGTAATTATTTCTGTACAAATCTTTTGACTGTCTTCTATTTTTATGATATACTATGTGAAATATTATGCTGTAATTATTTCTGTACAAATCTTTTGACTGTCTTCTATTTTTATGATATACTATGTGAAATATTATGCTGAAAGTAAGGTTTACTGACTGTTGATATTATGTACAGTATTATATCACTATGCATTATATCATTTTCTTATTTTATTTATTTATTTTCTTGCTGCTCCCTCTTTATGATATTAAAAACGAGGAAACGCCATTCAATATTTAAAGAGAAATCTGTGGATGATAGAAAACTACACGAAGTCCGAGAGACCATGTAGCACAAGACGAAAATACTGTATGTAGGAGCAACAGCAAGCAATACACCCTTATGCTTTCATGTGAAGGGGAACCATACCTGTTCTGTGCTTACTCCAACTACATTACATGTACAAATTTTTGTGTACATAATTCTCTATAGTGTGCTTTGGCAGCTGAAGTCTGAAATAGTTTTTCTTTTTTTATATCATTTAGTACAAGACAATAAATTATATTGTGATAAAAATATATGGTTTTAATAAACTCATGTTATTTCTTCTTGTAAATATACCATCAGTTGTAAGCTCAGACTCGTTGAGTCATTAGATGAAGTTGAACACCACTAGCAAGGATGATAGACTATAGTCTATTATCCTTGACCACTAGCCAATGAAGTTAGGTTTGCAGCGCTGCTTTTGTGGCGCCACCGTTGGTAGCGCTACTTACAGGCCACATGTGAAGAAGGGGGACGAAGTTAATTAATAAACACGTTTCACCATCCATCGCACTGCCACTATAACTTGGCAGGAAGAGAACGTTTGCTGGACTAGCCTAACAGCGGACATATAAAACTGGTAAAATGAGTAATAAATGTGGCAGCAAAGTGGCCGACGATGATGAAGAAAGCTTGGCGTACAGTATTCGTTAATGATGCAAATCAATACAGTATTATTTTTATAATCAATAAAGCATGGCGAATTTGAAAATAAAACATGAGCATAATAGGAAGAGCGTGTATTTTCTGACAACAGTAAGGGATGGATAAATAACTTGGATTAATCAAAATAATAATGTAAACTTTTTCGTTAGGTAGTGAATGTTGTTTGTTTTGTGACCGTGGCGGCCGATGTATAGCGGCGGCGGATATCACTCGTGTAAACACATTTTGACAGCTAAATGGACATGGTGAGCAAATTTATGTGTGTGAAAAGTAACTTGTGTATCTATGGGGGTGTTAAAATATATAGAGATAAGTGTGTGGTGTATGTATGTGGCCTGAAATACTTATGTGGATGGCCTGAAATTGATTCTCGAGATAGTTTTGTTGTGTTTGTGGATGGCCTGGTGATTATGTGGTGTATGTGGATGGTCTGAAATGGGTTATAATAATAGTTCAGGTAATTCTGCGTAAGAGGTCCACCTGGTTTGTTCCCACATTTTATACATTTTCATGCATATTTTTGGTTTTAGTACAGAAGTGGATCTTACTGTATAATAGATATTTTACTGTCATAACCCACTATTTTGGACCATTCTAACTTATGACACTTCTTCTATGGTTTTTCTTCCTCAAATGCCCCGTTTTCGAAATATGCCCCATCACAAACATAATTTGGAAACTAGTCTGACCTGACCTAACCTAACCTAACCTAGACCTAGACCTAGACCACAGCAGACTACCGGGACCTAACCTGGGCAGACTACCGGGACCTAACCAGGGCAACTACCAGGAAATAACCGTGGTAAAGTACAAGAAATGACTGGGGCAAAATACTGGGACCTAGCCAGATCTGGTATCACTGCTTCAAAATGGTAATTATTTTAATAAATACCATACCGAAATGCGTTTCATTTTTTCAATATTTCAAGTTCAACTTGTGGGTTCCGCAGAGGGCCGCTCATAAGCAGCATAATATGCGACTGATTCTAGGATCCAGGGGAGGATTAGGATAAGGGTGGATTGGGTCAGGGACTGCAGGTTGAGGATTTGGATTGGGGAGGTAATGATTGGTGATCCTATTTCTAAACGTGTCAAGAGTGGGACTGTTAACTCTGTGAGATGGGAGATTATTCCACTCTTGGATGCTGCGGGGATAGAATGAGTACCTAAATATATCAGTGCTTGTCTGGTATGTATGGTATTTTAAGTTGTGGCTGCCTCTAGTGGATCGTATACTTGTAGGATGTAGATATGTGTCTTTGTCTAAGTCAACTAACTTGTTTGTGATTTTGTATATCATCTGTTGTCTGTGTAGGCTATCTGTTTTCGTGTTGTCTTGTTTAAGCAAAGTGACTGATGTAGTGTGTCTGTAATCACGTCTGACCGATCTTGCAGTTTTATTTTGTATGGACTCTAATTAATTGATATTATTGTTAGTGTGTGGGTCCCAGACGGTGTCGCAGCACTCTAAGTGTGGCCAAACGAATGTATTATAAGCAATAATTTTGATGTCTGTGTTACACCTGCTGAGGTTTCTGCGCAAGAACCCCAGAACCCTACTAGATTTGGCTCTGATGCTACCTATGTGTGTGTTCCACCTCATGTCCGCTGAGATGTGGTAGTCAAGAATGTTCTAATCCAGCAATATACTGTATAGTGATAATTATGTGGTGTATGTGGATGGCCTGAGATTATGTGGTTTATGTGGATGGCCTGAAATAAGTTATTATAATGTCATGTTGGTATCTGTACTTATTGATATTAGAAAAGGCCTTGTAGATAATCAGTACCCTTGCATTACATTTACTGGCCTTGAGTTCTGTGACTGAGGAAGGTACTGTACCTGTCCTATTCGCTGTGCTAGGAACCATTGAAGAACATTCATGGTGTTAACAATTGCTTGGTACTGATATAACGACTCCATAGACACACCAGAGTCATCATTCCATTAAAATGCCATTGTCAACACCACGAATATTCTTGCATATGATGGATAGTTATATGGAAGGTAATGTTTTGTATTTCATTACAGAGTGGTGGTGGAGGTGGAGGAGGAGGAGGTGGTGGAGGTGGAGGGACAGGGAACACTAACCAGTCCAGCTTCAGTGCTCCTCCCATGGGATTCAGAATGCCTCCCCCTGGACCCGGTGGTATGCCCCCTAGACTACCCCCACCAAACTTCATGCCACCCGGTGGACCACCAGGCATGCCCCCTCCGGCATTTAATGTACCACCTCCAGGATTTATGAACTCTTTCAGCACAGCTGGTAGGAATTTTGTTATAGATTTATATTTTTATTTTAGTATTATTGTTGATAATATATTGATCAATTTCTTTATACTGTAATATATTGGTAAGGTATTATTAGTCTTCTTATAATTACCATGGTTTTAGGAATGAGAAGTATTTGGTGAAAGTAACTGCTTCAGGAAAGAGTTTTTTTTTCATTGCTTCGTTGAATCAAAGTAGGAAGAAATGCTGAGAAGTATAAATATGATACAACAAGTGTGTTTATAATACATCAGGTGAAGGAGGAAGCAACAGTGCAGTGATCTCGGCTGGACCTCAGCTCAACACTCCACCAGCTAGCAATTCACCAGCAGCTGGTCAGGCTGTATCCCCGGCCACAACCCCAGGTCCAACCACACCAACCAATGCATCACCAGCAAATATAGCCATGCCTGGTGCTCCTTCACCAGCAATTACTACACCTCCTGCCACGGCACAACTAAGTCCTGCTGCTCCTGGCATACCTGTACCCAAGAGTGAGACTGGGTATGAAGTGGAGTATTGCTACCATTGTTATATATGAATAGTACTGGTATATATGATTATTCTAGAGTACTTGTACTGTACTTGAAATTATTAGGTTCTCTCAGTTTGATTGTTTCACCTGAATATTATTTCATTCAATTACTTTGATAAAAAGAATAAAACTTTTGGTATCTCCTTATACAGAATTATATGTTAAGCATAGGATAAACACAAAAACTTGTAGTGTGATTTATGTGTATAAAGATGCAATAGTTGTCTGGTCCAAACATGGCAGATTCCACTATATTAATGTCTACAGTACAGTACATTATCCTATTATCTAAACTGGATATTATCAAGAAGTTTCAGCCTGCTGTACTTTATACAGTACATTGTTTATTGAGTGTGACAAAATGACTTGCCAGGTCACCCACCAAAGACAAGAAGAGTGTATGGACAGAACACAAGGCGCCAGATGGCCGGATATATTTCTACAATACAGTCACCCGTCAGTCATCTTGGGAGAAGCCTGATGAACTCAAAAGTTCTACTGAGGTATGCACTTTGCCTTCTTAGTAACTTTTAATATAGTACAGTCTAGTATGAAGTAACAGAGGACTCGACCAACCAGTGTTCGGAATGTGTCATATTTGTTTTAATTCTATTTTTTCACCACAGCTGCTGCTCTCCCAGTGTCCTTGGAAAGAGTACAAGTCTGAGAGTGGGAAAACTTACTACCATAACGTTCAAACTAAAGAGTCACGGTGGACAATTCCAAAAGATCTTGAAGACCTGAAATCAAAAATATCCTCTGAAGAAGAACAGTAAGTTTTTGAATTGGCTTCTATATACACTGTATTTGGTGCTGTTTTTTGGCAGAGGAGTACTATTTAATTGTAAGCATTCAAAATTGTTTATCAGTTCTGGTGTAATTTAAATCATATTTTAGTAACTTTTCTTAATTAATGGAAAGTAATGTATATAGCATGATTGTTGTCTAAAAAGTGTTCAAGTCATGTTGTTGAAGTTCCTCAAGCTGTCTGGCCAAGCAGCCCCAAGCCACTGAGGAAGGCCTGAACCGGGCTTTCCCACAGTGCCCTCAGAGAGTGTATGTTGTATTGTTGGCAAGTGTTGTTGTGTGCATTGCAATCTTCCATAATGTGTTTAACCCCTAAAGACTGCAATTCATCTCTAATGCCTTCCCCTCCCCCCCCCCCCCCCAACCACAAATACCACCTGATTTTTTAAGTTACTCTAAGGTTAGCTTTGGTCTTATAGGTTTGTAGAGCTTTATTTTACACACCAGAATCTGAAATAGAAAGCTTCGTAAGTCGACTGGTTTGAGTAGGGGAGTGCGTCAAAATCCGAGAAAAAAAAACAGCTACCCCTCAAAAAAATAGGAAAACATGAGCTAGTGTAATTTAGTACGCTAAAATATGACGAAATAGAACGAAATGATAGTTTTCAAGGTATAAATATATATATAATAGCATACTGCAGGCCTACTGTGTACACATACAGTTATATAGTTGTGTACATATAACATGTGCGTATATGTGTGTGTATTGGCCAGTATGCATATCAGCGAGGTGCGATAGGGGGGGGGGAGTCAGCCAGTCTTGACCAATCACAATAGTCCAAGGCCAGATCTAACCTTTGGTAACACTGTTGTGGCAATATGTAGCCCATGCAGTTATTTATGGGATATTAAATTAAGGCATCAATCGGTTTTGAGGCCAAAATATTTTTTGACGCCTTAAGGTGGTGATAGGTCTTTTGGGGTTAATAGAATAGGGTGCTGTGTCGCATTCCGGACAGGCATCCAAGTCACGTTCATTTTACTAATGTATAGGAATATCTAGCTTTGTTTGATAAAGTTACAAACTTAGTTGTTACTGTACTATGTAGTACATAATCTGGTCTGAACCCTTGAGAATGCTCTGCCTTGTTCTACCTGATATTTATCTTGTAGCATCATATTAGTCCAAATAATTTTCTTCACATTGAAACAGACCACTGCCTAAAGAGAAGTCTGCACCTCCTGAGGATAAAAAACCCCAGTCAGCAATGGATCAGGCCATGGCTGCCACTTTAGCAGCCATTCAGGTCCCTTCTGCTAGCAAAGGTATGAAAACTTTAATCAACTTTAATGTTCCAGTTGTATTTTATATAACTATAATCAAATGTATAGTGTTCGATTGAAAGGGAGGTCTATACGAGCTTTTTGTGAAGCTGGTCAATTAGGTATGGCATTAGAGGACTTAGATTTGTGGTAGCATTTGCTGTGACAGAAAAGAAAATATGCTGATGCCTGATGGAGAGTTGGATCAGAAATCTTCACAAAGATGTCTCTGGTCCTGAAGCAGTAGTCTGTAAATAATATTAAGTAGTTGAAACATTATTGTTGTGATACAATATTGGTCTACATCTACTTTATGATTAGTTATTGAATATAATATGTCATTTTTGTGTGAAGTTATGCAAGTAGCCTATGCTTTTTGTTTGTTCTCATAATTAAATTATATGAATAAATTAATTTAGAACAGAATATACAGTGTTTGCACTCATGTATTAGTGCATTATGAATGACAACTGTTCTTGGCCGAGTAAATGGAAGGTTTTGACACCGGGTCCGTTGAGGACTGTTGATAATATCTTCAGTTAACATTGTTTCTAAAGACATCACTGTTTATAGCTCTACCCATTGATTATGTACTGTACTACGGTGTAAGGATGTTATTGTTATGTCATAGGTGTGTGTATGAAAATAGTTATGTCTTATTAAGAATATTGTTATGTCTTATGAACAAGGCAGTAATTTCTTGAGGTGAGCTTTATGCAGGACCATTTTCATTTTCTTATTTCAAGCCCCAGAGAAGAACTCCGGACCACTGGAAAAGGAAGAACTTGGTAAACCCTCCACCCTAGGTGCTGTGAGACTTATTTATAGTTTACATTGGCCAGTTTAGTTCTATCTCCTTGTGTTCATTTTTTTTTGTGGCTAATGATGTGTGCTTGTTGTGTCCAATACTGTTTGTCCAGTACCATTAATTAACAGCTTGCAGTGCTTTACTAAATATCCATTACTGGGTATGATGTATTGGGTTATAGATATAGTTTTAGTGACTTAATGTATGCCTTATACTTAGCTTATTTGATAACGAGTGAAGAGATATATAATCTGCCTGAATTTAAATGTTAATAATATGCAGTCATATATTTAGCCAATGTCCAACAGAGCAATATAACAAGTAAGTGTGTATTGTACCGGTATGGTATGGACAGACCTTCATTAAGTAAACAATGAGAAGTGTGGAATTGGAAATGGAAATACAATTATTTGAGATGCTGAGAAGAGAGAGTGCCTTGATAAGGCCAAACGTGTTTTAGATGAATGGTTGAAAATATATTATCAATATGTTAATAGGTTATGACCAACTCTGATGCATTAAGATGTTTAATATTTGGGCCTGTTATGAATATTTTGGATTGTATTTTGTGTATATACCAAGCTCATAATTATGGAAGATGTACAATCACCTTTAAAACTCCTGTGATCCCCTGTCAGTTTTCTCTCATGTATATGGCACTACTGCATACCAATGTGGGCAGAGAGTAAAGATATTTCTTATTGATTTTTGATGCAGTGAATTAAGTACAGTATACAATACCTTTAAAGATTAATGCAGTTTTGTCACATGTGCCAGAGAGGGACGGAAAGGGGTAACAAGACTGCTGGGGACAATTGTACAATTTGCCCAGTTTGCATGATACCCATCTTTCTATCCATCCCTCAGTCCTTAACATTGACATCAGACTCTCCCGTGTCACCCATTTAACCCAAATAATTATGTATTGTGAAATTCTTAACGAACATCTCACTTTCTCTTTTCCTTCCCATCTCCAGTACTATCCCACAGCTTGAATTGGTTTAGTGAGGAAAGATGAGACCAGAGATTCCACTGATTAAATTTTTTGCCACTTAAACTGTGAAGTGTAGAGGTGTAAGGTATATAGCCTAATGATATATGGTATGTTCTGTGCCATACTATTTGTTCCTAAAATTCTTGTATAGCATAAGAAAGTGAACAGCTTAAAAGATAAGTAAATAAATTATCATATGTTTAATACTTCAAGACTTGCATGCAATATTCTGATTTTTTTTTTTTAATGTACTGTAGTATCATTGATTGCTTCCCTGCCAACACTTCCTCTCCTGTTGTGGTGAACTTCAGGGCCAGTACTTCCTGTCTTTACCCAACCAGGCTTTTGTTCCTCCTCGCTATCACTGACCCTCGCCAGAAAAAAGTCACTAGGAATGTTATTTTTTATTCCATTCAGCATGAGAACAGATGTAATTATTTTATGCTAGTTATTTGATATATGCCAGCTAGCAATGGGAAAATAGTATCCTGTACAGTACTATGGTACTGTTGAAATTGCAATTTGTTTTGATCATATCTACCAATTATTAGATTATATATCATAATGTAAGCATATCTTGGATTGTTGATTGACTTTCATAAATGTTAAATCATCTCAATTTTATACTCAAAGTCCAATCATCATACAGCACCACAACATATCCACCTCTGGGAATTTCCTAACCCTTCTTCTTTATACATTTAGCCCAGTCAGAATTTTTATATATCATGCAGTATCCAGTGATTGTATTAAAGTAGTTGTTACCATGCCATATCCTTACATTATGATGCTTTCTCAATGTGTGTTTAGTACCGGTATTAGTTTGGGAGCTGGGGTCATAATCAGTGCTGTACTATACCACATGACAGGTTTTGAACATTTACCTTTGGATGGAAATGATAGGGGAGTATTGACTGGACCAGCATCAACTTAGGGCCTGGAGTTGTGATTCTGACATTAAATTATTATCATAATGCCTTGCATTTTGTGCATGATTACTTATGATTGTACTGTACTGTATATACATGACATATACTTACATGTACAATTTTCTATGATAGCCTTACCCCAAGTTGCATGATTTTGTTTTAACGGTAATGTGTTAATAGAGTATTTTGTAGATTTTGACAAATGTGGTACAGAGTTGTAGCTGTTAAAGGCAAAATAAAGAATAATATTAATTTTAAAAGCCCCCATTGAGAGATGGAATACAAACCCACAGAAACAGAGAACTGAGATGACCATACATTTCCAGTGCTCTAAGGCTCAGAAACATGTATCCATTGTTCAGCCAGTGTGAGTTCTGTCACTGGTCTGTCTCATAAAAAATTCCAGTGTATCTCCTTTGGTAAGGGAAATGACTATAGAAGTGTTCTACTGTTAGGAAGAATTACCCATAGTTGTAATTGATAAACTAACCACATTTATATTTCGTAGATTAAAAAACATATCTTTTTGCGGTAAGAATTACTGTATACATATGAATTTTATGCATTCCTTCGTACAATATTATTTAACAAAAAAAAAAGCACTAAATTAACTTGTACAGCAATCAGTAAATCTGATATGATGTTGTTTGTGACCCTGCAGCAGAGGTTGTGCAGGAAGCAACTGAACCAAAACAACTGGTATTCAAGGACAAGAAGGAAGCACTGGAGGCATTCAAGGAATTCCTGCGTGATAAGGTGGGTGTGATGTGTGATAATCATATACGGTTTAACGTCCGACTTACATGCTGGCATGCGTTGGACGGTTTTGAGAAATAGCCTTCCAAGCTAACCTATCTCTGGCCAGATCTTTACTAACTCCTCTTTCTCTCAAATCCATCCGTATCACTTCCCCCCATGTTTTCATTGGCCTTCCTCTACCTACTGAACTTGCTACATCAATTGCTCTACATCTACTAACCCAAGCACTCTCGTCCATTCTCTCAATGTGACCAAACCACCGTAGTCTCCTATTCTGAACACATCTCCCAATACTGTCCAGATTTAATCTTCCCCTGAGTTCTTCTGATCTAAGTCTGTTTTTAAGGCTTACATTACACATCCATCGTATCATTCTCATATCATTTGTCTCCATGCAACACATATCCTCGACCCTTACGGGCCAAATCTCACTTCCATACATCATCACACTGCACACACATGCCTGATAGACTCTGCCCTTGGTTAACAGTGATAACCTATAATTTATGTTAAGGGGATATTCTCTTGTTGGTAAATTGGAAGGCTACTGATTCCTCCTAACATATACCAGAAAACTGATGCCCTCAGTAGTACATTAAGGCTGCTTTCACACGGACGTTTTTGTACGCGCGTTCGGGAACGCGTCAGATATTTGTACCCGCGTTCGACACGCGCTTGCTACGCGTCCGCGTTTCAATTTTGACATGCCCCTACCACCACCCTGCTGCACCACCAAGTTCATTAATGTTAGTTCTTTAATTTTATTAGGCTACATGATGTATGCATGCATGTACCTTATAACAATTATTATGATGAAATATATATGCATATTTACTATCAATGACTTTATATCATACTTAAATGTACTACACACCAGAAGTAATTGCTGCCAGTGTACTGTACACAAATGTAGTACATGTACACAAGTATACTAACAGAGTCCTCTGGGCTGTCACCACCCACCTGAGAGAGAAGATCAACGATAGTGTGGCCTGCCTGTACGCGTCGTACCTAGACGCTCGTATGGAAGCTGTCATTGCCACCAGTAGCCAGTGACGACGCGCGCATTAATAAGGACGCGTGCGTCCTTGCTGGCTTGGACGTCTGCACCGCGTTCAACTCGCGTGCAACGCGTCGTGTGAAAGGTTCCATTTAAGTCCATTGAATGATAAAACGTCACGTTCCCGAACACGCGTTCGGGAACGCTCGTGTGAAAGCAGCCTAAGGGTGGATCTATTTCATGGCATTGTTTGGAGCAATCGGAGACCTTCCAATTCACCAACAAAAGAATCTCTCCTGAAAGAATGGACACCTTATCATGATACCTCAATAAGTGATGGGAATGGTTTTGGATTTGGGAGTACATATTTTTTTTTCATGGCATTTAAATTTTTATAATGATCTTGTCTTATAAATCCTGCCTGTTGGCTTTGTTTCATTGTGAATGAAATTGCATACAGGAATATTGTAGGGCTAAATGGGGTACAGTAATCTATTAATTTATAGTGTTATTTTGTCATAATAATATAGCTTGATTAATCAACTATGATGCAGTTTAATACAATATGATACATTATCAATTTTCTTCTTTGGTTCCAGGGAGTGCCAAGCGACGCCACCTGGGACCGAGCAGTGCGTATGATCCAGAATGACATGCGCTACGAGGCTTTCAATAAACTCAATGAGAAGAAACAAGCCTTCAATGCATACAAAGTTCAGCGTGCCAAGGAAGAGAAGGTAGGTGAAGGAGTAAGGAAGGAGGTAGGTAGAGTAAGGAAGAGTAAGTAGGTACAGTAAGGAAAAGGAGGTAGGTGGAGGAATAAGACAGGAGGAGGTACAGTAGGTGGAGAAGTAAGGATGGAGGTAGGTGGAGAAGGAAGGAGGAGGTATGTGGAGGAACAAGGAAGAGAAAGAATTGGTAGATGAGTGAGTGGGAAACATTAATTAACCCTTAGAGACCGGCTGCCGTGATAGACCGTCATACAGTAGTGACCAGCTGATGCGATATACCGTCATAGCTATTTAGCGCCATTTACGGCTATGTAGGGCTGGTTTTTCTTGTCAGCGGACTAGTAAACACACTCACAATATCGATCCGCTATCCACTCAGTTGATTCTGGGACGCCACGATTGCTGGGCTATTTTTAAGTATTTGCCCTTGTCCGAATTTGTGCTCTAACGATCGTAAGACAATACCGTAGTGAATATATGTACGTGACAGTGACACCATGATATTCCTACGAGG
Organism: Petrolisthes manimaculis; assembly: GCA_034508575.1. NCBI lineage: Eukaryota > Metazoa > Arthropoda > Malacostraca > Decapoda > Porcellanidae > Petrolisthes > Petrolisthes manimaculis. The sequence goes on along the minus strand of JAWZYT010002916.1, from coordinate 92,398 downwards.
TTACAAATTATTATTTAATGTGTAGATCATGACACACGATACATAATGGTAGTAATAAGAAAATACCACCACAAACACGCCCAGGCAGGGGAGAGTGATGGTAAATACAGTCATCCCTCCGCTATCGCGCCTAATTGGTACCGTAAGTAGCACGTGATAGCGGAATTTAATAACTAATGGGAATAATTGAAATTGGTTCCCGGTCCCTCATATTTCAAGATTTTTCCTCCCTAAACATGTTTTTTATACTAATATTTCTTTGCATATAATGAAAACTAAAGTAGATTAGTAAGAAAATAGCATTTTTTACCTAATACAGTGGACCCCACAAGTACAGTAGGCATGTTGAGTGTTGTGGTTAGGTGATGCGTAAAGATTAATGATGAAAATTGGGATAGGTTCTTATGTCTCTCGAAAGTGACGTTTTTTTTTTTTTTACTATGAGACCTCAAACACGATGGCAATTCATTAAACATAACAGAACGTGTTCACATATGGAGAGTCGGGCGCCCGATTCCGAGAGCATGCGCCAGAGTAGGGTGTCGGACTGACTGTAGAATTAGCTACCAAAATATTTACTTAAAATTATTTTTCAAAATGATTGCATCCATATAATATGGGTGGCGAAAATAAGTGAAGCATATCCAATGAGTTTTTATACAAAACGAGCGAAATGATAATGAACATGTTAGGAAATTATATCACTCGTCTGTGAAGTGTGTGTGTGTGTGTGTTTCAACCACTTCTCCCTCGCTCCTTCCCCCCCGTACCCTCAGTATCTCCATTCCCCCCCGTACCCTCAGTATCTCCATTCCCCCTAGCCCAAGGTCAAGGGAATATAGGCCTAGCCTGCCTTGTCACCGTGTGTGTGACTCTCTCGTGTTTAGTAATTATGAGTTAAACACTAGCTTCAACACACAGTCATGCCAGGTGGTGCATTTACAAAATGGAAAGCCATATTCTTCCATATAAAGAAGGAAGTTATTCTGGTATTTCTCGGACAGAAAAAGAAGGAAACACTAATAACGTATGATTAATAAAATGTAAACAAACGATATCACGTTAACTCCCCCCCTACCACCTCCACTACCACCACGCATGCCGTCGATGCCGACGACTCATTTCAGTCATGAGTCGTCTTAATACAAATTGTTTTTGCATTTAATATGCTTAATACGAATTGTAATATACATCCCTGTAAGAACGACGTCTTATATCGACGTATTGGACATTCTATACCAGACCGAGGTGTAATTAGGCGCCGATGAAAAAGCTTTAAGCAGGGCTAGTTAGAAACCCACACAGTCCTCATCTTTACTGTTGTAACACCATGTCATGGTAAACATGGCAGTCAGTCCAGTGTGCTTGGCCAATCACATAGTCGCTACCTTCACTGTTGTAACACCATGTCATGATAAACATAGCTGTCAGTCCAGTGTGCTTGGCCAATCACATAGTCGCTACCTTCGCACCGCCAAATTTGAATGTTACGTGCGCGATAGTAAGCATACGGATGCGCTATAGAGGATGAAGGTGAACTTTTCACACATGCGCGATAGTAACGAAACGCGAAAGTGGAATCCGCGATAGCGGGGGGATGACTGTATACGTGTTTCCTACGGTACAAATCAGTTTGTTTATCATTTTCTGTGTGACAGTTACACGATGATATATTCCTACAAGTGTTCATACTATTTTTAGTGTTGTAATCATGACATACGATACATAATAGTAGTAATACGAGTGAGTAGACAAGGGAGTTTCGCGGGCAACTGGACACTATAGCCACAGTCGAGTCAACCCACGCGTACACACAGACACACTGCTGATTCGCGCGCAAACATGGTCCACTTCAACTCGCCCTATCTCCACAACTACTCATCGTACAGCCCTCCCGATGGTACCATTCAATAGAGGAAGAGTTGAAGGTATGTAAGAAACTATATTGAAATCAGTACACTATATAGGTTAAGAGTGAGAGCGTTGTGAATATAGGGGAAATCGAGGAATTTTGACGCTAGCGGCAGGGTAGAAATGTCGAAGCAGGGAGAGTCTATTCCAGTCTGCAGGGGTTAAGGGGGCAATATATTTTGGCAGGTTGAAAGTTACTGATTTCTTTATAACAAGGAGAGACTCAAAGCTTAATTATTGATACAATGACCTTTGTGTAAATCCTGCATTTTTAGATATATGAAGGCTTCAATATCATAATATGAAAAATACAAATTGATACTCTTTCTTTCCATCAAGTTTTCTTTTCCACTAATGCAAAGCCTATGTTTACAGGAGGAGCAGCGACTGCGTGCCAAAAAGGCAAAAGAAGATCTTGAGCAATTTCTCCTCAATAATGAACGTATGAACTCATCAGTCAAGTATTATCGCTGCCATGAAATGTTCCATCATCTTGAGGTACCAGATATCTGCATTTTTTCATGCAGTACCATAAAAATAGACTGTCCAATATAATTTCTACATAATGATAATTTAGTTTGTTCAATATATAATCTGTTACCATACATTGTAATTAGATGTTACTGTTGTTGTTGATGTTCTCTGGGGCAGAATGGCCTCCTGCCCCACAGACCCCTGGTACACTCTGGTCGCAGTGTATAAAACAAATGAAAATAAAGTAGGGGCTGGCCCTATATGCCTGGGCTACCGAAGCACATCCCAAGGAAATGGGACCAGAGCTTACTGGACCAGGGAGTCTGGGGGCCTCCGACCGCCAGGGATGTTACTGTAATATTGCTTTCCCTAACAACTTATTTTCTTAGCTGTGGAAGTCGGTACCCGAGTCTGAGCGACGTGAAGTGTATGAGGACGTGGTGTTCAACTTGGCAAAGAAAGAGAAGGAGGAAAACAAGGCAATGAGGAAGAGAAATATGAAGGTAAGAAAACAAACAAATCAGTGTGATCACTCCTGAATTAATAGATATGATAAACCACACAGGTCGTTAATACTTTAATTCCAACTGCTTTTAACATAACGGGTCATTAATGGCTCTCATTGCTGAGTGATATGGAGGGACTTTGATGTGGCTATGACACTTGGGAAAGCTGATAGAAGGAGGGAATATGATTGTATACTATTTCACTGGGCTTTCTGTCTTGATTATAATGTTATGTTTTTCTTTTCCGGGGTCTGAACCTCCTCACCTTTTAGGAAAAAGGAAAAGAGAAATTGATGAAAATTATTTGACTTAACTCTGTAATAACCAGTCTTTATGGTCTGTGAGTTATTATTTATGAGTTAATGTGGTATTCATAATTTATGGGTTTCTTTTTACAAGTACAGTACCTACTTATATTTCAGGTACTCAGTGAGATATTGGACAGCATGACCAACATTACATTCAAAACCACCTGGTCAGAAGCACAGCAGATGCTCATTGACAACCCCACCTTTGCTGAAGACACAGACCTTCTGAGTGAGTAATTAGTTGTTGTTGTTGTTGTTGTTGAAGTTTCTCAAGCTGTCTGGCCGAGCAGCCCCGAGCTCCTGAGGAAGGCCATGGCCTGAACCGGGCTTTCCCACAGTGCCCTCAGAGAGTGTATGTTGTGTTGTTGGCGAGTGTGGTTGTGTGTATTGCAGTCTTCAATAATATGTTTAATAGTATGGGGTGCTGTGTTGCATCCTGGACAGGCATCCGCAGTGGCATCATCCAGCCTCTTCTGATATGTCAGAAGGGCCAGGTGGTGGCCACATCGCAGCCTGGCCAGATGGACTCTGTCCTCACGGGGAAGGGAAGATTTAGATGGATGGATGTCAGGAGGTCATGCATGTAGCTATGAGTTTTTTTGAGTGTTTGGATGGACTGATGAGTGATTTGAGTATGGATATGTTTTTGGAGATTGGTTTGGCGTGGGCATGGTGTAAGAGATGATAGTATTTGTGTGTGGTATCGTGTGCTAGGTGTTGTTTTGATGTTTCTTGGCATGTGTGGGTGTTGTGCCATGTAGTGTAGTGGATGTTGTGGGTTTGTGGAGGCTGCAGCAAGTGTTTGTGTGCCTCTCATGTCAAGATGATCCTTGATTTTGAGGACTTTGGTTTCATGGTGTAAATGGTCTGTAGGTGTGGTAGCTGTGCAGCCTGTGATTGTCTTTAGGGCTCTGTTCTGTATGGTCTGTAGGGTGTTGTGATGAGTCTCAGCGAGGTTTGAAGCCCAGGCAGGGCTTGCATAGTCCATCACTGATCGAATATATTGTTTGTATACTGTGATTGTAGATTCTTTGTTATGTCCAAATGTTGTGCTGGCAAGTGATCTGAGGGCTTTAAGTCTGTTCATGCATTTGTTTTTGATGGTCGAGATGTGTTGTTTGAATGTCATGGATGTATTGTATGTTATGCCAAGTATTTTTTTGGGGGGGGGGTGTATGTATGGTATAGGTGTGTTGTTTATGGTGAGGTGTGGTGTGTTGCGGTGTTCTGCATTCCAGCTGGTGAGAAGGGTGACAGTTGACTTGGTGGGTGCTATTTTAAGTCTATTTGTGGTGAACCAGGTATTAAGTATGTTGAGGTAGGGCTGGAGGATGAGAGTGGCTGTGTCTGCGTTTCTGTGTGTACATGTGAGTCTTATGTCGTCTGCGTAGGAGGCTACGTGTATTTGTGGTGCCTGGGGTGTTAGTATGTCATGCATGTATAAGTTGAAAAGGGTGGGTGAAAGTACAGATCCTTGAGGGACACTATTAGTGAAGTTTTTAATGTTAGATGTCTGACCAGCAAATGTAACATGGGCTATTCTACCTCCCAAAAAGTTGGCCAGCCATCTTTTGGTGTTGTTATGCATGTTTGTGTTGTATATTTTGTTTGTGAGGATGTGGCGGGGGATGGCATCAAATACTTTACTGATGTCTAGTGTAACTAAGAGTGTTCTGTGTGGGGGCCTATCTGAGTTGATGCCATCAAAAATTCTTTGTGTGAGGTCTGTAAGAAGGGTGTTAGTTGAGTGTAGTGGTCTGAAGCCGTGTTGTGAATTTGCAAGGGGGATGTGTGGTGTAATTAGTTTAATTATGAGGCGCTCGATGATTTTGGAAGGGGTGCAAAGGAGGGTGATGGGACGATGAGAAGAGGGTAGTGTGGGGTTTTTGTTGGGTTTAGGGATGGTGATAATGTTTCCGTGTTTGCAGATGTTGGGTAATGTGTTGTTTGAGTAACTGTAGTTTGCTATGTTAGTGAGTGCTTGTATGCCTTGTGGTCCAAGGTGTTTTAGGTGTATGTTACTGATGTTGTCTGGACCACAGGCAGGTGAGTGTTTTATGTTGTGAATGATGTGTTTTGTCTGATGAATTGTGAATGGTGCATAGTCTTGGTCAGTGGGAAAAAGTCTCTTGCATCTAATGATTTGTCTATCTTCAGGATGAGAGTGAAGGTGGCTGACATGAGAAAAATGTTGGATGAGTGTGTTTGCTTATTGTTTGTTAGAGGGTATAGTGTCTGTTGTTGTGATGGCTGCATGTGATTGTGTAGTGTTACTGTTGGACAGTGTAATGCTGTTTAGTGTTTTGTAGAGTTTGCTGGTGTTTGTTTTGTGATCAAGTGTATTGACAAAACTTTGCCATTTATGTGTTTTCTGTTCTTCAATTTTGTTGTTTATTTGTGTATTTGTTATATTTGGTTTGTTGTGTGATGTGTATGAGGGATTGGGGATGTGTGCTTAAGAGTGTCTCGTTGTTTGATGAGGTCTTGAATTTCTGTTGTAAAGTTGGGGTTGTGTTTTCTTCTGTTACCTCTAGGGATTTGCTGCTTGTCTAAGTTTTATATAATTGTATTGAATGTTTTAACAGCTGTGTTAATGTTTGTGATGGGTGTACTGTTCAGTGTTTCGAAGTGTTGTTCTGTTGAGTAATTAGTTTTCTATAGTAGTTCAAAATCTCCTCAAAATGCAACTTATTTTTTTGCATATTTTTGTCCATAGCATGTACTGCATGCCTTCAACTTGGATCATATATTTATGCATTATATTTGGGGTAGATGTTGTAATAATAATAATAATTTTCATAATCCAGAAAGTAATGGAATTGGATAATCATGGCCACCCTCTTCTCAATGCATATTGTATTGAATTGTGAAGATTCACATGAAATCTGTCATATTAAGACCATACATACAATACTTCAAGAAATATAGCAAAGGATGATGTTTTCAGTAGTGTCTCTTTGTAATTATAGTCTAGCTCATCTGAAAAGACAATCCGATAAAGTAAACTTTCAGCTGAGATAATGATATGGTGAGGCTAATGCTGATATTATTTATAGGTATGGACAAAGAGGATGCACTGATTGTATTTGCTGAGCATATAAAGCAGCTGGAGGAGGAGGAAGAGGAAGAGCGAGAACGACAGAAAAAGAGAATAAAAAGGCAGCAGCGTAAGTGTCGTGATAGTTATGTTGCCTTGCTGGACGAACTACATGAGCAGGGCAAACTCACCTCTATGTCACTGTGGGTTGAACTCTACCCAATGATCTCGGCTGACATCAGGTAAGATGTGATAGAGTTTAAGGGAGATTCTCTTGTGGGTGAATTAAAGAGCTACTGATTTCTCTAGAGTATGGCAGGACATAGGACCAGATTAACAAAATTATAATAGTGGCTGGCCTATTGTTTTTAATAGTTTGGGGGAGTCAGTTGCTCCAAGATTTACCAACACTGTACAGTTATCCCTCTGCTATCGCGCATAATTGGTGCCATAAATAGCATGTGATAACGGAAAACGCGATAGCGGAATTTAATAACTAATGGAAATAATTGAAATTGGTTCCAGGTCCCTCATATTTCAAGATTTTTCCTCCCTAAACATGTTTTTTTTACTAATATATCTTTGCATATAATGAAAACTAAAGTAGATCAATCTACCACCTCCACCACTACCACTCGTCTCTAGGCACACGAGTCGTCCTCGAAAACCTTAATATAAATTGTTATATGCATTTAATATGCTTAATACAAATTGTAATATACATCCCTGTAAGAACGACGTCTTATATCGACCTATTGGACGTTCTATACGAGACCGAGGTGTAATTAGGCGCCGATGAAAAAGCTTTATCTCCGCACATCGTATCACTAGTTAACTCTCTTGTGGTAAACAAAGATAGAGTTGATAAGCAGGGCTAGCTAGAAACCCACCCAGTCCCCATCTTTACTGCTGTAACACCATGTCATGGTAAACATTGCAGTTAGTCGAGTGTGCTTGGCCAATCACATAGTCGCTACCTTCGCACCGCCAAATTTGAATGTTACGTGCGTGTTAGTAAGCATACAGTTGCGCTATAGAGGATGAAGGTGAACTTTTCACACATGCGCGATAGTAACGAAATGCTATAGCCGAACCCGCGATAGCGGAGGGATGACTGTACTCCTCTTTAAAGGATAGGGGATATGTACTCCTGTCTCATTCTCTCCACAGCTAGGTGTCAGTTGTTTTCAAATGACTATACAGTATTTGATAACTCAAAAATTATACATATACATATACATAAAATATATGCTCCTTCTCTCCCTTTAGATTCACAGCCATGTTAGGGCAGCCCGGATCAACACCTCTGGACCTGTTCAAGTTCTACGTAGCAGACCTGAAATCACGCTTCCACGATGAGAAAAAGATCATCAAGGAAATCCTGAAGGAGAAAACATTTGAGGTTCAGGTAATGTATACTTTTGAAGTAAATTGTTTTACTGTACTATACTATTTGAAGTGATGGTCAAAAAGTAAAAGGAGAGAAATATAATTAATGAATACTTATCATCGAGATTCTTTATTAACTGAAGGTACGAGTGATGGTGAATTCATATGTATTGGAAGAACAGGAACTTTTGAATAAGAAAATATTAGACTATTATTACTGTATTATTATTTGGGGTACAGAGTACTGTATAGGTTGGTTTTTTATCTGTTAATGAAATTGTAGTGTAAAAAGAATATGTATGTACAGTGATAGTAAATTCTTATTCTAATATGAAGCCTATTCTTTAATTACTGATTGTTTTTGCTGTGATATGCAGGTAAAGACAAGCTTCAAAGAATTTGCCACTGTAGTGTGTGACGACCCTCGCTCTGCCACTCTGGATGCTGGGAATGTTAAACTCACCTACAACGCCCTAATTGAAAAAGTGAGTGAAGTGTTACCTAAGTTTTGTCTGAAGCTGCTTGTAGATTGCATTATGAATTATTAACTGGACATGAAACCAAGACAGTATATGGTGTTTTGATTAGTTTAGGGCATTTGTTTTGCTTTGTATGTCAACCTAGTTGTCGTACACATTTTTTATTATATCCTGTGAACAAAAAAATGTGTGTGTATATGTAAGTACTGTAAGTTCTTATGTTAGTTCAGAATCAGTGTACAGTATTGGTTTATTTCTTAAAGTTAGGCTATGTCAGTGTAAAAAAGTGAAAAAGAAGAAAATGTTTGTCTATTAATGCATTACTCTTAATAGAACAATGTGATATATTCTTGTGGAGTAAAATATCTTTCACAATCAGGCAGAGGCCCGTGAAAAGGAACGGCTGAAGGAGGAGGCTCGTAAAATGCGTCGCTTGGAGGCCGGCCTGAGAGCAGCTTTCAAAACTGTTGGTGTAGATTCTGGGTCCACGTGGGAAGACGTACGCCCACGCCTGCACCACCTCTCTTCCTTCACAGCAATCACCATCGAGGCTGAGCGCATCAGAATATTTAAGGTAAATCTTCAAAACCAGTAGGAGGATAAAATATGGTTGTAAGTATTTGTATGCGATAAGTATATTGGTTTTCCCAGGGAGAAACAAAACCACATAATCTGAAAACCAAAAATTTAAATCCAATAGTTTACTCATCATTATTATTACCATAATTTTGATTAACGTCCTTAATTTCCCGCACAGGGTTGGACAGAATACTGTATTGAAGAAGGATATAATGTGGTTGCTAGTAATGGGGAATTTTCTAAACTCGTGTTTGCCACCAGGTGGCATCACAATCGATGGTTCATCGCGCACACAAGCAAAATAAAATATTCCTTCAGTCATTCTATACACAAACAAAAATGCATCGAGCTTAAATGATACATATTTCTACACAATTCTTTCTAAGTAGTAAAACACAGATAAAATAGTACTATTCGTGATCAAAGGAGTTAAGTTGATTTTCTGGTGAAATTAGCATTCAGATTATTTGGCTATCTCGGGATTACCAAACAGGTACACCATTGATTGGAAACAAAGTAAATGAAAATACAATAAACATAAAATGAACATGCAGGTGATAGTTAAAACTCCGAATTACATAGATCAACTTCCTGGTTTATTGAAATACATATTTCAATTGAGAATAGGCAACTCGAATGTGCTGGCGAATTAGTCGAATCGTGGAGGGAATCAAAACAAAACAAACGTGTTTATCCGACTGGCGCTCGCTTTGGTTATTGTTACGTGGTTGGTTGAGGGACACAACACGATGATGGCATGGTTGATAAAGTTGATTGTTGAGGAGTGAGGACTCTCAGGCAGACGCCAAACAGGCTCTCAGCTGATGTTTGTTTTGGTTCCAACTCGCTGAGTCTCGCTCGGCTAATTTTGCCTTATCGCTCACTGGGTGAAGGAGATGTTAAAATATTTCCACAAAAATAACTATTAACTATCTATATATTACCATGTTACTGGGTATGTTACGTCATAATATGTAGTACAGTCTTAATCATATTTATTTGTATTGTCCAAATAAATAGATTTTAGCCTTGGCATATGCCTTACTTTAAATATCGATAGCAGAAGGTCACCAACTTATCTCAAAATTATCCATACAGGTTATTAAAAAGTCGATGCAGGATTCCGAAAGTATCATAATGATCAAGGTTCTATGCATTTGTATGCTGATGGGATTTTAAAAACCAATATTTTAGCTCATGTCGCATGAATTGACTGCACAGCAGTGACATCTAGCGGATTAGTTCCAGAAATTCCCCATTGTTTGTGTTATGTATAATGGAGCATCCAGGGGAAAACATAACTTCTGCTCCTTACATTAGTGCATTAACCATCAAAAGCATATTTGCCTTATCTGCTAAGTCATTAACTACATACAGTAAGCTAAACAGTGTGAAAATATAGTTATTCCATTTGGTGCTCCGATTCGTGAGACTGAGAGTGCAAAACATTAAGAAGAGCTTTATGTTGTGACAGCAGTTTTGTCGGTTAGTTACTATTTATTGCATGCTTTCTGGATATGTTTCCATTGTTGATACAGTATCTCTATCACTTTTTGCTTTTGCAATTTTCTTTTTGCAGATATGTCCCCAACATGTTGTTCATGTATAATATAGTTATTAGGTTCTACTCTTGTTGAAATTATGATGTAGCCTATAATATAAATTTTGCATGTTTCTGTTCCTCCAGGAATACCAGCAACACCTTGAAGAGGCATGTGGCCACCATCATTCACGTAACAAAAAGAAAAGTAAAAAGAAGGATAGGAAGAAATCTCGTTCACGTTCAAGGTCATATTCGGTAAGAATTTACATTGATGTTTAGGTACAAGTTTGAGTTGGCTGGGCAATTTTCACATGTAGCTTGATCATACTATGATTTACTTCAGTATTGTTTTAAAATATGTCTGAAATTGGTGAACAGTATAGGCCTATGCATTATTGTATCAAGAACTCATCCCTTCCTTCCTATTGTCAGCCATCTGACAGTGATGATGGTCATCATAAGCGCCGGTCGAGACGATCCCGGTCTCGATCCAAGAGCTATTCAGATGATTCTGAAGAGGACCGTCGCAGGTCAAGAAAGAAGAAAAGTAAGAAAAAGAAGGGACGTAGTCGCTCGGTAAGTTCTGTACCCAAATTTTATCAATCCTAAGGTGCAATTATTTCTCAATTGTTATACATTTTCTGTGTAAAAGGTGTACTATAGTTAATATTTTATCATCAGTATCCTATTTGCCTATTTTCAAGAGCCAGAGTTGGAAAATTGAAATAAGAAATCCCTTAGAAGGACAGAAAAGCCAGTGGGAAATGGATCATACTCACATTCATTCTCCTTTTCAAGCCCACAGTTTTTGTGTCCATGATAAAAGTCCCTTCATTTAGCCTTGGTGAAAGGAACCATTCTATGGACAGTTGAGTATATTTTGAGTTGCCAACCCAACATTTACTCCTATAGTAAATCTCAATTTTTCATGAGAGTACTGTACTGTGATGATTCCATATTGTACAACTAAAACATTTCTTTGCATATATATAATGATAAAAATAAGTTGACTGACATCTCCTGGCTTTTTCCCCAGCGGTCTGTGAGCAGTGAAGACTCATACAGGTCACGGCGTTCGTCTAAGAAGAAGAAGCAGCAACACAGGTCACGTTCACGGTCACGCTCCAGGTCTCGCGGCGGGTGAGTTGCTACACATTTTACTATGTCTTCTGGTCAGGCTACTTTATAGGGTTATTATTTAGGTTAGTCCTGCTACTTTAAAACATTACGGTAATAATTTAGTGTAGGATCCCCTCTTTTATAGATTCATTCATCAAGGGTATTTGTATGAGATCTCTTGGTTTCAGAGTCATATTGTTACAGAGTACAGTATTTATATTCTTGTTGAGAATGTGTAGGTGCTGCATATATTGTAGGTACTTTTTATAGGGTGATTTTCTCCTGATTTCAAGGTCATTTTGTAGGTGAATGTTTAGGCATGTGTTGTCCATGCATTTACTTTTGGTTTTGAAGTCATATTTGTGTTTCTCTCTTTTCAAAGTTACTTATAATGAATGTAATTCCTCTTGCTTTGGACGTCATTAACGGTTGGTTATCTTTTGGTTTCAAAATAATAATTTAGAGTTAGTATAGATACTTTAGTGGTTTACTTTTGGTATTATGGTATATCATCTTCCAAGTTCTTTTAAGTATGGTATACATAAGGTCTTTTTCTCAGTTTCAAGGTCAGTGTGTGTTTTTCTCATTTGGTTTCACGAGGATTTGGTTGTGTTTATCATTAGTTTTTTTCTTGTTTTGAGGTAATCCAATTTAGTTACTGATTACGTCAGTTACATAATATATTTTTGGACACTAATATATTGATATACAGTATATTGGTTGACCAGGGGTTGTATAATATTTTCTGTAGTAAAAAAGTTTTTGGTGTTTCATATGTGAACAAGTTGGCATCTATATAAACATAATAAGTAATGATTAGCTTTGGCAAAGGTTATGAAGATTAGCTGTAGTGGATAAAATTATAAACACATGTTGTTTTAGGGTAATTATTTACAATCTTACTTGCAAGCTATCATCCCCCTTCAACTGAATGCAAGAGCTATGAAGATGTGAGGTAGGTTGTGGGATGTCGTCGATGTAGGCTGGCAGTTTCTTGAACTTTCTGTTACTTATATTACAAACAATTAGGTGTAGGTGTAGCCTGCGGGTTTCTGCATTTCTTTACTGTTGTTTATGTGTGCAATTAAGCTTTTCATAGACAAAGCATGGTAATGTATGTACTGTATATGTTGTGAATTTAACTATAAAATGTCTTGTATTTTATTGCACATTAGTTATTCAATTGGTCTTTTGGTAGATAGTTTATGCTCTTGATTTTGTATGTGTTCATATATCAGAGTATATTTTACAGTTTGAAGAAGGTTATTTGTGCTGCAAACATTTACATAGCTATAGATTCAGTAGCTGTAGGAACTGAAAATATACAGAGGCATGAAACAGATCTACCATATTCATATTCTTGTTGTGTGCTGTATCTAATTAGTATTCAGGTACAATTTTGGTCTTAGCTGCGAGTGACTACAGTACAGTACCTGCTAAATAGTTCTAGAAATCAGAGGTTTTACCATACAATTTATACTGTATTGTTATGAAAACTTGTCGAGAAACATAATCTCTTCTTCTTTTCTCACATATAATTTTTTTTTTCTGTTTCAAGCTCTTACAGAAGTTCCCATGTGAAGTAAGTATAAAAGGACACCATACATGATCACCAGTCAACCTTTGTAGTAGTTTGATATTGGGGCTTTCTGTGTCACCGTAATCTCTTGTATCTTCTTTACTGTAATGTGTATCTTATCATAAGTCATCTGCTGCAGTTTTGTAGGTGTTGTCTTCAATTGTACAGAAAGGTGTAGGGGTTTTCCTGATTATTTTTTCAATTTTGGCTGTTCTTATTTTTTTGTTAGTTGTATTTTCTAAGGTATACAGCCATTTTGTTGGTAATTTTGTTTAAAGTATACCTGTACAATGGTTTTATGTGTGAATATATAAACTCTGGTTTGGAGCTTTATGGTGTAGCCATAACACTTGTGCATGTCATGTCACTGATTCTATAACTGTATTATTATAATCGTATCTCCTACCTACACTTCCTTTCCCAGCACACCCTAAAGCTGTAGGTAGAAGGATGATTGTACCTATCTGGGATAAAATATCTGGTCTGCCATTCTTGAAGTCTGAGAAACTGTAATGGACACTGTATTTTCCTTTTTGTGGTAGAATACAATTTACAACAGCAGTAATGTAATGAGGATGTCTTTGAACTCCAATGGCAAGTACTGTGCTAATTTCTTAGTTGACAGATTTTCATAGCTATTAATATATTTCTTAGGAGAGCCATATTCATGAGATATCACCAGTAGAAAGGTTGTAACCACCAAAATAGTAGCTTATTTTATAGGAGTTGTAGTTATAGACTTCAGTGTAGGGATGTGGCATCCCCATCGCCACCAATCTTGTTATGGTGCAGTCAGCCTCGTATCCCCTACGACACTTGGAGTGAGGGCTGGGGACCCCGCTCTCTAACAATGACCCTTTGCCTGTCATGGGTCCTGCACTGATGCTGGGGCCTTCCGACCCCTTGAAGTGAAAAAAAGGAAATGAGATATTGATGATGGTGATGATGAGTAGTTGTAAAATGTTCCTTAGGCTGTCTGGCCTAGCTGTTCTGTGTCTGTTGAAGACAATGGCTTGGGCCAAGATTTCCCACAGGGTCTATCATGGAGTGTATGTTATGTTGTTGGGAAATATGGCTGTGTCCCAATAATATGTTTGATAGTATGGGTTGCTGTGTTACATTCTGGACAGGCATCTACAATGGACCTGTTAGCTCAGTGAGGCTGGTGTTATTTTGATGGAAGTATGGATTTGCTACAATATACTACTGGAATCCAGTTTTGGGGTGGGGAGGTAGAAGTGAGAGCATTTGTGTCTGGTACGGTGTACAGAGTGTTGTTTTAATGTTCCTTGGTGTGTGAATGTGTGTGGTCAAAATATGTTGTGCTCCAAGTATATTAATGTGGATTAGTATTTAATCTAAATTTGACATACTGGCAACCCTACCCACATGGTTTGATATTTTTCAGTGTACAGAACACTTAACTTTTGTTTGTTGAGTCTATTGCTTCATACATGTTCTAGACAGATTGCAAATTGTGTTTGAAAATATATATTCTCATCAGAATTCCACTAAACTAACTCGTAATGTGTTGATGCAGATCCCGTGGTCAATCTGAAGGTGAGTCAGGGCGAAGGTCATCTGAACGAGAGGCTGGAGAGGTGAGCCTAGAAGAAGGAGAATTGAGTGAAGACGAGTTGGAGAAGAAGAGAGCTCAACTGATGAAGGAGTTGGAAAACATCAACTAAAGACATACTATAGCTTTATTGCAATCCACTTGTCTGCCTCTGTGTCCTTACTTATTATGATGTTTTAGTCGTCAGGTATAATATTTATCGTCAATTGAGGATTGTATTAATTTAGAACAATTAAAAATGTCTATAACTATATAAATTTTTTGTTTGCAGTCATGATAATCAGGTTATAAAAGACATATATTCACTATAAGCTACCTGTCAGCAATGTACAGCAGTGAACAGTATAGAGCAGCAGCTGGTGGATCATTTAACAAAATGTGTTTAGATACTTTTAGGCTATTGATGGATACATTTTTATATGACAGTGTAAGGGGCAGGTTATGTGCAGGTTCCAGAGTACAACTATAATTATTGACAGTCTTAACATAATAACAGGAGAGAAAGTAGGGTTCTGAGGGATGTTCTGAAAATTTGTGGTGTAGAAGAGTGTTTGTTGGAGAGATTTGTGGGATTTTAAAGGGGTTTATGTTTATGAGGGGAGTGGAAGAGTACGCAAGAGGGAAGAATGTGAATGTAGGAGTAAAGGAATGGGTAACTAGAGACTTTTTGCCTTGGTCACCCTCTGGAGAGGAGTTTGCAGAGAAAACAAGGAAATCTGTACAAATAGGGAGGTAGAATGATGTACAGATGTAACCTGATTTCAGTTATGTTTTAACTGTATCTTTACCATAACTTGTGCAACGTAAGATAACTTAGTATCTTAGTATTTTCTGTATAAATTTGACTAAGTGGTATGTATTGTACAGTGAATTTGTCTTCACTTCCAAATAAACTACATTTCACAACTTTCTCGGTAGATATCCTTATAACAGCACTAATCAAATCAGATATATATTTTGTATGTATTCTTCAGTAGAAGGGCATCACTTGTCAGTAACTCAGATTCATGTCTTCACATTATCCACGTTGCTGCTACTCTGACTATTGTCTCCATTGTAACCTCGGTCTCCTACTTCATAGATTTTCTATATTAACCAAACCACTAGTTCTGTAGTACTGTACTTTTTATTGAGCATTGGACCTGTTTTGATGTATTGTTTTGTTTACAGCCTATGAAACTGTGGTTGAGAATTTAAAAACATTTTTAATATGTATTACTTTATTAGAAATTTATCAATTTAGGTACCCCATTTCCCCAAGGGGTGGGTGGTTACTAGAAATAACTTGCTTAAATAATTTTATATTGTACAGAAGTTCTGAATGACAATTCTACTTCTACACACCAAAATATTAACTATAAATAAATATGATCATGAAATTTCTGAAGTAGAAACTCTTGTTAGTATAGTTAAGTAAGTATACACACATACCTTGTCCTCAAATAATTAACAACAGTTTAATTATACAATTACAATGTAAACATTTTATATGAAATTTACAAATGGACAACCAAAAATTACAAATGTAGACGTAACTACCAAGTATCAAATATCCATTGTAAAAATATAGCACCAAGTACCATGTATAGCACAGTTGTGTATGGCAATAGTTCCATCAGTTTATACAGATGTATATCCCGTATAGAATGGGGAAGGTATTGGTTGCAGTGATATGGGCAGTAATTTAAGGGTCTTGGCATCCCTTCGGCCCCAGCCACTCCTTT
Organism: Petrolisthes manimaculis; assembly: GCA_034508575.1. Lineage (NCBI taxonomy): Eukaryota > Metazoa > Arthropoda > Malacostraca > Decapoda > Porcellanidae > Petrolisthes > Petrolisthes manimaculis. Next base: position 76,174 of record JAWZYT010002916.1, on the reverse strand, counting down.
CAATTCTCCAACTGTCCCTCCTCTCCAATTCCTTCATCCTTACTGTCCCATCTTCCTCATTCTATAGGATCTAACAGGCCTAGGGCATTTTCATTCATCCTCATATAATTTTCTCCATAACTCTTGCTTGTCCAAAGGAAACATTATATAATTGATTTCATACTTTAATACTCCACTCTAAGCAAACAGTTCTATCCAATATTGTATTCCTTTTCACCAATCATTCTCATCACTGCTGTCACTGTCATGGTTGGTGCCAGAGCGGAGTGAATTCAGGAGGACGTCTTGTACCCTGGGTCCACGTGGATCACTCTCCAGGTCAGTAGTGAACCCACCAGTCCGTGACAGTATCCACTCCAATTCTGGTTCAAAGTAGACAAAATATTGTTTGTGGTGTCATTATCACATATTTTTCCACTCCCGTAATCATCTGAGTTTGAGGTGAATTTGATTTAAGTCTCTAAACTCCTAAATTATTTGACAAAACGTTAGTAGTGGTGTCATAATCACATACTGCTCCATCCCTGTCTCATTAATCATCTATGAGTTTGAGGTGAAATACATATTCCCTAAACTGTTATTAACTTAAGTGAACCTACCTTCATACTTCAGCTTGTCGCCACCAAATTCACCAGTTCCGACAAACTGGCGCTTCATTTGCCCCTCGCAGTATACAAATATGGCAGGAAGGTTGCGGTCTGGGAAGTTGGGGATGCAAGTTGTAGATATTGCCTTCAAAAACTTGACCTGAAAGATTGTACACAAAGGTAAGTCCAATACTACGGTATATATATTTCTTTAATGTAAAATAGTTATTTTTCCCTAAAGCTTATATAAAAAATTATTTTACTGCACCGTGCATAGGTTTATTGCCATAACTATGGCATGTTATTGATCAGAATTATAAAATTAGGTATACAGATATTCATCAACAAATATAAGAGCAATGAATCAAACCTTTGGGTATTTGGCAGCTAGTCTTGCCAGGTACTGGTTGATGAGGGCACACAGTGGGATACCTTGTTTGTACAAATGCAAAAATACCCATATACCAGAACCAGCATTATTCACTTTCTCCACATAATCCTGTGCACTAATTTCTCCAACCTGAAAAATAATATGAATAGTAAATTTTTCAATATCTGAAATGTTCAAAGTTTCTAGCCAAGCCAAACTGTCGGCTTTACTAAAGAATGTCAACCTTTACCGTAAAGAAAAAAAATGAATTTTCAACTCCACATTTAAACTTATTATTGAAGCCAATAATTTTACATTAGAAACTATATAACACTTTGGGTAAAAATCACATAACGGTCCTAAATAAATACAGCTCATTAAGATTCCAGGATTACAGACCTCCCCAAATTTACTGGCTTCAGCTTCTACTTTCATTTCGGCAATCCTCTTGCGGCGGTATTCCAACAGTATTGCCTCGTCTTCATCATCTTCGAGTTCCTCCAGTTCATCCAGGGATAACTTACCCAACCTTGCCTCTGGAAAATACACATAAAAAATGTGAGTATAATAATATTCGCTTTAAAATTTACTTTCTAGTTCTTACTGTTTCATGCAGCATTCTTTTGTTTTGTTCTTGATGTTAGAAAGCTCAAAACATTTGAGAATGTTTTGTTGACTATATTTGCATCACATTTTAAGCCATAACAACAATGCTACATAGCCTAATCATCATAATGGGTTTCTGTTAATATGAGATGAAATGTGCAGGCTGGATAATCCTAATTGATATACCTAACAGTGCATCATAATAATCACAATGGGGCCCTGCATATTTATGATGTTGGGATGTGTAGGTTGGATGAGGAATAATCCTAGCTAGTTAATTATACCTGAAAGTGGAGTCCCATAAATATTAGGTTGCAAGGGATGTGCAGGTTTGAGGGATGATTCTAGTTAATATACCTTACAATGTTATATAATAATCACAATGGTAAATATAAACTTGGAATATGCAGGTTAGATCATTCTAGTTGATATACCGGAGCTCTGTTTCTCCTGGATGGTTTGCTCTAACATCTCGGTGAGCGCCTCTTCCGTCACCTCTGGCTCCTTGGCCGGGAGGATGCCCTTTTGCCGAAGGATGTCGTTCCATTCCGTATCTTCGTTAGAGTCCTGTATGGAGAATTTTCAGATTATTTTTTTTCTTAATTTGGGGAATTTTTATATTTGCTTTTTTTTTTAATGGACTTTCAGATATGCTTTTGTTCTTTTTCCAAATGGGTGATTATTCAGGTTATTATTATTTTTTATATTCTATAATGGGGGATTTTCTTAATAATTTTCATCCTAACTTTGAAAATTTTGAGATAAGCAATTGTTTTTATTGTTAAACTGTGATTACACTAAAAATAGCAGGAAAAATGACTTATAAATCCTGCACCAATCCCAATTTAAGCTTACTATTAGATCAGATTAGGGTTTTATTATCGGAATATGTCAAAATGCATTAAAAAATGGTATATTCTAGAATCCATTATGATTTTATCTCGTAACCACATCTCGTATCCTTATCAGAAAGTGGGTCCTTTGCCTTCTGACCTCATTATACCATCCATTATCCAGTGTGTCATCGTCTTAGTTACTTAACCACTAAACAAACTGGATTTTAAATACTATCCAACCCTAGAGTTTATTTTACCTGCATTATTGTAAAGTTTCTCTCAGAGTTACACTACCACGAGGAGACCACACGTTCCTTGATGCAAGTGAGTGATTTCCAATTTTAGCCCAACCCACTTCCCTGAAAGCTTAGTCAGTAGTGTTTACGTCGGTTAGTTTACAAGTTAACACCGGGAAAATCTCGGTACCGTTCACTCACTCCAGCTGGTATACTCAAGATAATATATTATAGATTTTATAATATTCCTCTTTTTTTCTGGAAAGTTTCTCTTCTTCTGACCCTTATACACGTGACCATTCAGTAGAGCTGCTTGGTAGCGCTATTCACGAGAGCCGGTAGCGTTACTATTGCGTATTTGCGTGTTTACTTCTTATTTTGGTCCTCGACTCCCCGAACACGGGCCACTTTTCAGTGGACGGTGGCTGCCACTATTTCGTGGCGAGAAATGAAACCCATGTCTTTCTATGGGAGTCTGCACACGAACCATTTTTTTCGTGGCATCCAGGAAAATTGTGACTACATTATAATCTCCACGGTGGTTCGCTACTGGTGACCTTTGATAGATTAGATACCGTTAATTTTTATGGCACCCCACACATGGACCAATTTTTGGTGGCAGAGGCAGTAGTGTGGCGGACTATCTGACATTGTTGATGTTGGTCGTGTTGAGCCTAATTAGGGGCGTCGTTAACGCGCGTCTGTAGCACTACTTTTCTATGGTTGTGGCTGGCCCAAGATCTAAACAGATCTTTAGATCTTGGGCTGGCCTTTGTGTAAAGGCTCATTTTCCTCGAGTACATATGTTTTCTTCTCCTTTTATCCATTTTCTTTTCATTTCTCTTCTCTTGTTTTCTATATGAGTTATAATTGTTGTTTTAATTTTTATATGTGATAAGGTACATATATGCCATTCCACGTATGATGAAATATTATTTATACTGTATGCGAAATAGTTATTGCTTAATTTATATTAGAAAAAAAAATATTGGCGATATTCTATACGACAAGGATTTATAAAATATGACCATTGATTCCTGGAGTTTACATTTATAAGCTTTAATTACCTTTAATACAAGCCCCAACACTCTGGGGAACATTGCCGCTAAAGGCCATGACAATTAAATGTAGAGTGCTGGTTTCAGGTAAGTATACGCAAAATAATTGTAAGAGAAAATGGACAGAACAGCTGACTGAGCCATAGGATGTGGAAGCATGGAGGTATAATATAGATTATATACAAAACTAGATTATACCTCCATGCGTGGAAGGTGGTTTGGTTCACGTGGTTTGGTGTGTGTGGATTTCGGCTACACTGTGTTTTTGGGAGGGTCACTGATTCCTTTATTGTGTGCTATAAAACAAATCGCGTGCTCGGATACTGAAGTACTAAAATTAAGTTGTTTTTAGCTCCGGCCTGAGCCGAGAGCTCTAGGTTTTATCCGAATTATTGTTCTTGTTTTGTCATAGTTTGGAGGAACTATACTAGTGGCTAGCTCTTCATTTAATATTTTTCTTGCCGAACATAAATGGAGATATATTGAAAATGCTATTACAGTGTACTTAAAAGTACTTGCATGCCAAAATAAACTATCCCTTCATTAATTAATTAGAATACTCTGTCACACGGTATATATTATTAGGTGGCTGTCAAATTTAATGTCCTTTGACTGTGGGTAATATACATTGATTCGTTCTTGTTTCATCTAATTGGCTATAGTTTTATTGTTCAAGTGACACGTGTCTTGTTTGCATGTGTGTGTGTGTGTGTGTGTTGGAAAGGAAACAATGGAAGAGTTGTATATTGTTAAGACTGTTTTCCTTTTTTAATGTATTGATTACATGACATCATTGACTTATCTATTGTTAATTTTCATTTATATGTAACCTATCTTCATGGCCTTTAGCGACATAGTTCCACTGAATTTTGGGATAGGGCTTGTATTGAAAGTAAATAAAGAACTTGAAAATAATTAAATAAATATAATGCCTGCAAAGATGTGGGCAATACTTCGATGATTTGGGAGCCCCTTCTGAATCTAGCCATTCCCTTTCCTCTTTTCATCTGCGTTCTGACCTTTTTCCATTTTCTTTTTGCTGTCCTTCCTCTCTAACTGTCTTCTATTGTTTGTGGTATAATTATAATAATATTTCTGGTCTAGCACTATATCAACTTTTTCTAAATTTACAAAATTATAGTGGGTTCACTATATATATTGTATATTTTAGTATCATTATCCACTATTTTGGACAATTCTAAGATACTTTTCAACTATGGTGTTTCTCTCGGAGATGCCCCGTTTTACTTTTTCACCCCAATTACATTAATTCATTTCCGATAAATAGAATGATACATTCAGATAATCTACGCACTTACCATTGTTGTCCTTCACCATGCATCATCGGGCCGCCACCTCTGTCCTCTCTCCATCACCTATAGCTCTTATCATCAATATATCAATGTCATTATCACGTTTTGTTACTGTATAATTATATTGTTTTCCCTCATCATTCATCACCCGCCTCTTCTGTCCTCTTTCTATCACTTACTATCACCAATATTCAATGTCAAAATTACCACAAATTGTTACGGTACTGTATATTGTTCCCTAGCAAATAAATGCATACATATCCATCACTTGTACAGTCGTAGATATATGTTAGTTAAGGTGTAGGGTTTTCCTAGCTAAATTTAGTCTGTTATTATGTATTCATCTTAGATTTCTTCCTCAAATTTAATATTATTTTTATTATTATTATTTTGCCGTCATGGTATTGGTTTAATTGCCTGTATGACGAGGGTATAGCGGTTTATTATTATAACCGAACTCTATATACAGGAAATAGAACACACACACACATACATAAACACAACTAAGCACATAAACGAACAGAACACACACACCACTGCAGGTCATAAAAACACCGTACTGCAGGTTACAGTGGAAAAATGTGCGGAATGAGGACTTCGAATCAAGCCTGTGTGTGTGTCAGTCAGCATTTTGTGGTGCACTTCTTATTCAGCTGCCTCGTATTTTGCTGATTATTTTGTACATATGGGTTGACGATCGATGCTGACTTGGGTAATCTTGTATTTATATATAATATTTATGAATGTATTTATTATTAAAACTTATTCGAGGAATCTAATAGCTTTTCGATCGTCACTAAGTTTGTAATGCAAAATAATAGGTAATGACCGACGAACAAAACTTTTCCTCGAAGAGAATGTACGCTTAAAGGGAGATTTTCTTGTTGGAAGGCTACTGATTCCTCCAAACTATGCCAAGGAACGGATGACTTTAATTTTACTAAGAGGGGATCTGTTTCTTGGCATAGTTTGGAGGAATCAGATACATTCTAATTCACCAACAAGAGCATCTTAATACCTTCATACCAATAACAATAATTCTTTAAACCTTGAATACCACTACCTATGTCGTTTCATACACTCCCGCTCCTACCCTGCCATAGTTGCCAATTCACCAACTTTTCCACGGTTGATCGATGTCCTATATTATGTGGACTAATAGTGGAATGGGAACGTATAGTAATGTCTTTCGTGCATCTAAACTCGTAATAAAAAAGTCTACTGTTAATAAAAGCACTCGTAAACATTGGAAATTGATACTAAATGAAGCACCTTAAAAATGGCCCGAAGTTGGCATCACTGTCTCACTGGCCCGTCTGACTCATGACGTATAGTAGTGTGCCGTGTGCATTGCATGAGAGAGAGATGGAGAGAGAGAGAGAAAGAGAGAGAGAGAAAGAGAGAGATAGAGTGAGGGCGAGAAAGAGCTTCGTGTGCAGCAGCAGAATACTCGTGCATGGATGTGGCCGGTGTTTAGATAATGCTATAGATATGGTATATACATTGTCTGTACCATATACTATAGGCATGGAAAGATTTAATCATTTGCATGGAGGGGTGTGTGCATACTTGTGTGTGTGTGTGTGTCAAATTGCATAGTTTTTTCCAGGACTGAGGCACAATCTCGTGTGTGTGTGTGTGAACATTTTCCATTTCTTCACACGTGTTGTTGTTGACATATATATATATATATATATATATATATATATATATATATCACCGTCTTAATTCTTTCATTCTTTCCCTTCTATAATATATGAACATCTTAGCTTCTCTCTCTTTCTCTCTCTCATGCACAATATTAATTTTATACAGTAGTCTTTATCTATTTCCTCCATATACCTGTTGCTCATGTGTGTGTGTGTGTGTGTGTGTACGACTGCTTTGTTGAACGGAGGTGTCCCTATATCTGTGTATAGGCTACTCACTTTCATTTTTGGCTTATCTTCTTGTGTGTGTGAATGCTTTTTTTCGATAAGTGTAAATGCAATCCAAGACAATTTACATCCAAATTCTACACAACGAGGCATTTATCTGTATTCATCTGTAATTCTGGTACATTGGAGCGACTAGAGTCCACCAAAATATGCCAATAAACAGCACCGAATTGACATAAATAATGGTGGGTTTGTTGTTGCATGGAATCGTTTGGAGGAATCATGAATTACTTCAGATTTACCACAAACAACACTGTACAGTATAATAATAATACTATTACTCCCTTACACGCTGAAATGCTCGCGACATTGTGCATCTTAAGGTCATATTACTTAGAAGGTAATATGGTGCATTTTCGCCATGATGTAATAAACACACTATATGTAACACAGAGAGAGAAAAAAAAATATGTATGTGTGTGTGGGGGTATGTGCATATATATCATGAGAGAGAGAGAGAGAGAGAGAGAGAGAGAGAGAGAGAGAGAGAGAGAGAGAGAGAGAGAGAGTGTGTGTGTGTGGGTATGTGCATATATATAATTTGAGAGAGAGATAGAGATAATTGTGTGTGTGTTGCATCACTATTACTTCATGCCATTCTCTTCCATAGCCTACGTGACTATTCAGATTTCCAGTATACTGTATAGACAAATTAAAAAGAATTCCAACAAAACTATACAGCTTACTCATCATATCCGGTGTGGGTGATAATATTGAGAGAGAGAGAGAGAGAGAGAGAGAGAGAGAGAGAGAGAGAGAGATTTATTGATCTAAGTAATATTTAAAGTTGGTATTCTGTTTTTGTTTTTTCATTGTGTTACCAGAGTTAGAAATATTGGTACACACACGTTCTGTCTACTTGTACGTATAGTTGCATGCCTCTTGATTGACGCTACGGCGCAATTAATTACTGTAACATAACAAAAACGTGGCATAACAAACCGAAATAAATGGTAGAGGTAAAGGAAACTAGGAGAACAATAACAGTATCTTGGAAAAGGCATATGCAGTTCATAAATAACACACGTCAAGACAATCTAGAGAAAAGTTATATACAGAAGGACAATATATATATACACACTTAGGTGGTAATATATTTTTGGTGCCTTGATTTTTCCAAATTATGCTAGGAAACAGCAGGATTAGACCAACAATAATAATAATGTGCCTGTTCCTTGGAATAGATTGGAGGTTTTGAATGCTCCATATTTTCCAGCACTGTTAAAGGCTATTTATAAAGAGACAATACTTTATTGGTGGTATGGTATGTCCAAACAATCACACAAATGCCCTATATGTAATTAAAGAGTAAAATTTTAAAGGGGAAGAAAGAATTATGACTATGCTAGGCCAGAAAGACTTATAAAATATCATACCACGAGGGTGAAGGAGATAGAGAGAGGAGGGACAGTAAATACCACGGTATAAGGACTCTATAGTCATTATACTGTGGTAAATACGAAGGAAAGAAGGATAGAACTAGCTCTGCCGGTCCAAAGAAGAGCTAAAACCCACTATTAGTTAATTAAAGTATTGACCACATTTTTCTTCGCAGATAATACCCATCATGTAAATAAAATAATATAACTAAGTACGTATAATATTGTGTTATAAATATTCCCAAGACGTAAGTAGATAAAAATGGACTAAGCTTATTAGTACTGTATAGGGATTAGTAGATGTCGTAATAGTGAAAAAACATAACATCGTCACACATATTTCCCGCAATCCCATTCATATTGTTGTAGGAGTTGCCTGCGTAGAGTTACACATTTGTGAATTAATCTGCGTATTTATTCGTAACTAATGACACGTTGGGATGAGAAATTATTAATAACATCAGTACTAACTTGATGAAATGAAGGAAATTGTACAGAAGGGGAAATCGTATTGTATTATCAATGGGAAATATCACAGTATATAGTAATAACCTATATTGTTTACATTTAAGGGATAGTACTGTACGTACTGTTATAAATCAGCTGTCGTCAGAGATTCCTACAATTTATTTCAAGCAAAAACAGGCCACCATTATTTTTTCTTAATCAAGCCATGTTTCCTTTCATACTTTAGAAGAATTAAAGTACTCCAATGTAACAAAATTATAGTACTGTATAGGCTATGTTTTATATAACATTATTTTTAACCTCTATTTTTATATTAATATTTTTGTACAGGCTTATAAAGTTGTCTTGGGGGCTGGTCTGGCCTTCTCCTTTGTTGTATGCATTTCCAACATTAAATTTTTCCATTTAATTCTGTATACTATCCCCATATTAATGACGTGTATCCGCAATGCCGTAGGAAACAAAGAATGGGCGACTGACTGGACTGACTGACAGACACAATGATGCCAGGTACAAGTAATTTCTCTGTTTTAGGGAGTTTTGAAGTCCACAGGGAAATTATGTAAAGATTGATCAAGAGTAAACAGGGAAATTTCTACCAAACGAAATACGGTACCAAAAAAACCTTGAATTTTTTAGAGTGAACAGGGAATTATGGAGGTAAAAAGGAAAATTATAAAGGTGAAGTTGGGGAAATTCGTTCAGCAGACCAACTGGCAACACTGGAGGACTGACGTAGGAGGAGGAGCACGACGCACACGGCACTGCACACGGCACACTGTAATATCTACCATATAAAAGAACTAACACGACACCACATGACAGCAGAACGACACCTGGCACTGAAGATTACACACCTATTGTATTCCTGTAGCCTACTCAAGAATCATACACCAACATGCCTGGCCCTTGCTGCAAAGGTAAGGAGAATACATTACGTATCCTTATATGTAGGCCTATTTGCAATCTTTTAAATGATTTCAAGTGTCGCGGCAACATTAAGTACATACGTGTCATACGCAAACTGCATTCTTAATTCATTGGTTATTTTTATTTATTTGGTTTAATGTGTAGTACGGGAAAGACAATTTAAGTGTAATGCTGGACATGGACAGTTGTGTCATCATTTTTTGAGAACATCATAATAATTATAACTTAAAACTAAGTTACTAACATCATAAACTTTCCATAACCGACAGTGTTATTGACAGCTATAATTTTTTTAATTACGAACATCCGAAAGACAATCTATATTTACATGCCATTATCAAAGCTATTTGTTTGTTTTTTCAATTGCTATATGTATAAGATCTGAGAAAAAAAAGAATATATATATATATATATATATATATATATATATATATATATATATATATATATATATATATATATATATATATATATATATATATATATATATTATTACATACCATAATGAAAACTATATGTTTGTTTTTTCAATTGCTATGAGACCTGGAACACTTGCCTATTATTAGCCTACATGCCATAATGAAATCTTGTTATGTGATTAGAGAACTGGACAAGCTTAGCCTACTCGTTTTACCTTGATCTTCAAGGATATTGAGAATCGATCAATGTTCGTGATGGTGAAAATATTGATTCTGCAACCGTTACCAGGTGTAATGTATATCATGGCTTCACCACCGCTCACTAACCTCTCTCTCTCTCTCTCTCTCTCTCTCTCTCTCTCTCTCTCTCTCTCATAAGGGTTTTGGCGCACCTTCGGAACCGATCCTAGCACTTTCCTTTCGTCCACTGTCTCTCCTTTCCTCCTTTTACCTTCGTGTTTGCTGTCACTCCCATTTGTCTCCGTGTAAGTCACTGTAAGGTCTTTCTGACTTCGCACACCTCTCTCTTATAAGGGTTTTGGTGCCCCTTTCGTCCCGATCCCATCACTCTCCTCTCTTCCGCCGTCCATCCTCTCATTCTCTTTCCTTTGTATTTGTTCTCCCCCCTCTCTGTCTCCTCTTCTGTGGTATAAGGTTTCTCTCTCTCTCTCTTGCTCTCTCTCTCTCTCGTCAAGTCAGGTGTAATGTATCATGGCTTCACCACCGCTCACTAACCTCTCTCTCTCTCTCTCTCTCTCTCTCTCTCTCTCTCTCTCCAAGTCAAGTCAGATGTAATGTGTACTTAATTACGGTTTGTATGTTTACAGACAAGTGTGAGTGTGCTGAGGGAGGATGTAAGCAGGGATGCCAGTGCACCTCCTGCCGCTGTGAGCCTTGTAAGACATGTAAGTATATGATTGTTTGTCTATCTTATGAGGCCTTTGATATTTTCATTATCATTTTATGTTCATAACTTGTATGTTTCGTATAGACTTGTAAAAAAATATACAAATGTTCATACGAAACATTTGTATTTTTGTTTGTACAAGTTTATAAAGTTGTCTGTATATGTGTGACTCAGCATGGTGGTACCGGAACCATGACTAGCTCCTTAGACACACTACAGATCCATCGTACCGGTACCACGCTATCGTCAACACCACAAAATATGTTAATTTTTGCCTACTATCCATAACATATGCGAAGTTCAGCAGATAATAACGCGTTATGTTCTTCACTCCTCACTCAGTTTCATTTTGTTACGTTCAGTTCGCCCTTGTCCTAGTTAACCAAAATTTAATACGGTTTACCTTGTCCTTTTATGCTCCTTGTTGTTATTGTCATATACCGTATATAGCGTCAATTCAAGTTCGTCTATTTTACTTTTATTTGTGGTGTCTGTGAATAGTACTAACCCAAATATATATTTTTTTCCTTGCAGGCACATCCAGCTGCGATTGCAAGACGAAGGAAGACTGTGCCAAGAACTGTACCAAACCATGCAAGTGCTGCCCATAGAGTTGAGGAGTGTATGAATGAATGAGTGCTTGGTGACCGATGACGGAAATGATGTTGGTTAATTATTATTAAGATAAAGGCTGGTGTTATAAACTGGTACTTCGAGGAAAAGCTATCTTCGTCGCTATGTTCCCAATATCTTTACTATGCGAATATAGCGATGAAATGTCTTTTCATCGATGAATACATTTTATGATGGGCCTACCACCCAAGCAGTCTAAATTATTTACCGAGTTATGACTGTTACTGATCATCAACACTAATAATTAACTTGTGATAATAATCATATCATTCAGAAATAAGGGGTCATGAACATGGTTTTGCATTGTCCCAAAGAAATGTTCTAATTCATGTTTTAATTCCGATTTGTCTGATCTTCATGTTTATTTCCATAAATTCTGTCACTTTCAAATTGTTTTCCCTTTTCTCAAACTTCCATTGTACTTTCTGTATTCCAAATTGACATTCCATCATGTTTATTTCTACAAATTGTGTTATTTTCTTTTATAAATAAATTTATAATGATATTCTGATTTTCATTTCATTATTATGATATAAATGTGTATGGGCCAGGTAAATCTACAGTCCTAGACAATAATATCGCGTCCCTCCTGACTGTGACTCAGTCAGAAGAGGGGCGCGATATTATTGTCCACAACAGTGTAATAAATATTTAACTAAGTAAGAGCTACGGACATCTTCAAACTATATTATAGGAAAACAAAGCACCTCAGTGTTACTAATTACTATATTGCTATATTCTAATAGTGGATCCGTTGATTTGTGACTTCCAAGAATTTCTTGCCTTATATTAAGTGAAATATACGGAAGGATTATATCACCCACCCCTGCTGCTCACAGAAGTAACGTCTGACAACAGTGATAGATTTATAGTTTTATACCGAGTCCCGAGCAGCATCAGGACTCGAACACTGGACCCCAACTGCAACCTCTACCACTGCTACTGACAGAGACTAAAGTTGAGTAATTAATTTTACACAATCACTACATCAAAACAGCAGCTGTGCAGACGGTTTGAGTGTATGCGCGCCACTACTACCTTGTCAGCGCTGGTAGTGTATGTGTTCGTGGCACGATATTGTATCGCGCACGGGCGAGAGACCATGCCATGTATCGCGACTCGATGGACACTGATTAACCCAAATTACCCAATGCCTATACTGCCAACCGCCTTTGACTTGTCTTGAATAGCTACACTTTCCATAATGAAAGTGTAAAGAAGCAGCGTTTCAAACGCTCAATAGCACTACCACCAACGCTCGTGTACTGTACATAGAGCTGCAAAAACATAATAAATCTGAGTAGCGCCACTATGGCGCCACATACGCTCGTTAGCGCGCTGCTGAAGCGCTAAAAAAAATAGCGCTGTTAATTAAGTGGCCGCAAGTGAATGGGGTTGTAGTGAACCAAGCATGCTATCGTACCCATGGAGGGATAATACTATATTATACCTCAATGATCGTACCGTACGCCATTCTAATAACCTTCCCATGTCTGGCTAGCGCGCGTGCTTTGAATCTACTTTAGCCCGTCAGGCTTCTCACGCACTTAATTAACCAACGCTCCTAGCCTCCTGCTATAGCAGTAACAGCTCTATCCCTTGCCTGCCGTACACACACCTACCACAAGCCAGAAGACCAGCCTGGCAGGACTACCAGCACACACACACGTGCCCGACCTCACACTCAACCATCGGTATATAGACGTTCCAGTCCATAGCCATGTTGGCCATGTCCCAGTCTATAAGGCAAGGGAAGGCCTCATTACTCAAGCGCTTGGTTAACCACTACCTACCTGATACTAACTACTCTGTGCTACCCAAATAAACAATACTTAACATACGAGTCTGGTGTGCACCTCCAACTAGTAACAACCTCCTGACGTTACAGGGTTATATTTCCCACCTGTCGCTAATAATGAACTCGATCTGTCTTGGTTATTAGTAATCGAGCAATTATCTCATAATTATGTAGACTCATGTATTACAATAACCACGTACAGTATTCACATAATTGAACATAAAATATACTTAGTAAAAATATATGCTGTTGGGGTGTAGGTAGTGAGATAAATATTAAAAATGGACACAAATTAAGTAAGAATAGCCATATAATTAATAGGGTATAGTAAAATATGTGGTGTGTATAATTATGTAAGTAACTATGATAAGTGCTGTGTGTGGTTAAAAGGCCTGCAAGTTGAAGACTACATTATAATGATTGAAATAAATGTCATATATAAAGACACTTGCAGAAATAACAATAGCAATAAAATTGTGTACCTGTGTTTGTATGTACAGTATGTATGAAGATGGTGGTGTTTGTAGTTGAAACTGCTGCCGCTAGAAGGATATGATTAGAAAATATATAATAAAAAGTGTAGAGTATGTTAAATAAGAATATAGTAATAATACAATAGGGTGAATACTGTATTATTATGAATGTATGTAGGTGTGTATGTAGTTGAAAGGACTACAGGTAAAAGTTTAGGTTATAATGATCGAACATATTAAATAAGAATGGTAATAATACAGTATATGTGTGTGTACTGTATGTATGTATGTATGTGTGCAAGGATTCTAGTACTGTAAGAAGGATAGACCACTCTTATTAGGAGTTTTGGTTGTCGTGGTATAGCAGAGCCACCTAGCGGCGACGAGTAATAACTAATAGCTGGCGCCTTTACTTAACACAGGAACAGGCAAAAGTCGTGTCGCCACATCTGCCAAGTCTTTAATTCAAGTTCAGTATGGAATTTTAATATAAGCTTCACAGCCTCGTAAATTGAAGAACAAGACAAGTTTATTTATAAACACCCTGGATATTGCAATTTAGCTGGTGAATGTGTTTGTTTTACGGCTATCCTTATTCCTTCATGTTACCCCCCTAACGGGAACCACCTTGCCGAGGTAGGGGGGCTTGTTTGTCTCTGATCCCCGTAGTTTAAAAAAAATTGAGGGCCCCTACTGGAGCTTTATGAATTCTCCAAACTACTCCAGGCAACAGATTCCCAATTAGAAATACGGAAGGGTTCTGTGGCCTAGATTAGTTTGGAGGGTTCACAGAGCTCCAGTAAGGGCCCTCAATTTTTTTAAAACTACGTGCCTCTGACCTGCTGGCGAGCTAGACTAGAGGGGGCTCCGGCCCCTGTTCTGCCCTGATATCGGGGAGAGAGGGCTTAATTCCCATGCTATGAAGGTCGCCAGTGAGAGACCAGACTAAACAGTTCCCATCTTTCAGTTCTTCAACTGTCCCTCTTTTCATTTTATTTCCTTCCTGCTTGCTGTCACACCTCTCTATCACCTTTTTCTGGCGCTATAGGACCTCGATGTTGCGGCGCCTAATATCCATCAATCAATCAATCAATCAATCCTTCATGTTATATTTCAAGAAGTGTTGAGTGAGGCGACAGGACTATTGCCGCCGACAGTTCAGCAGTAGGCTACTTAAGTTATAGCTCATTACTTTATAGTTTAAAAAAATATATATATGTATATTTTGTTTTTTTGTACTCTTACATCAATATATTATTGAGAAATATAATTGTAGAAGTCATAAACAGGTAAGAATCATCGCACATTGGATCACTTACTTTACTGTATGTAGCCTACTGTACTGTACGTAAATGGTATGTATAATAGTGTATGTTTTTTTTAGCAATATATTAATTAATTGAGGTTATCATAATGTATTATGCAATTTTACCACAATGAATAGGATTGTTCATTCTATAGCCAAATAATTAGTATCAAAGGTCATACGCGTTACTAGTAAAGAAAATCAGACTTCAAAATTAATCAGGGTAAACTTCCGATAAAGGAAGCAAACGGAAGCTGTACTGTTGTATCCCACTGTCAGCTAGAGGCGCCACCGTTCCAGCGACACCAAAATAATATGGAGTGTGGACTATTCTTCTTATACAATACTAAAATCTCTGTTGGTGTGTGTGTATGTGTATGTAATATGTAGTTGAAAGTGGTGCCGCTAGATGGCCTCACCAGTCCTCCAGTCCACCTTGCCGGAAACACACAGATGACACAACTCTGGCAGATGCCTCACCTAAACTAAATTATACCGCGCCCCAGGTGACACACAGGTGAGATACCACCCACAAGTCATCTCGGGGGGGAAATGGAGCACACGTTTCCACCATTAATGTAGAGGATAGTGCAAGATAGGCACGTCTAGGGAGGGTATTTAAATGGGAAAGGAGAGGGTAAGTTGGAGCTGCCATTTTGGTGGTCAAGATGATGTCAACAATACACGGGACACTGCCCAATTTTTGTCATTAGGGGGGATTATTCCTGGTGGTCAGTTATGTAGTGGAAGATAGGCACGTCTAGGAAGGGAGGGTATTTAAATGGGAAAGGTGAGCGTAAGTAAATAGGAGCTGCCATTTTGATTAACAACACGGGACACTGCCCATTTTTGTATAAGGGGATTATTCCTGATGGTCAATTTATAGGCTTGGTGTTTCCTCCAGACTATACCTACGAGGTCATTCCCCCACATTATTCCCCAATT
The DNA here is from genome assembly GCA_034508575.1 of Petrolisthes manimaculis. Taxonomy (NCBI): domain Eukaryota; kingdom Metazoa; phylum Arthropoda; class Malacostraca; order Decapoda; family Porcellanidae; genus Petrolisthes; species Petrolisthes manimaculis. The sequence goes on along the minus strand of JAWZYT010002916.1, from coordinate 59,973 downwards.
GGTGGTCCATTTGAGGGTATTAATTATAGTTTTTTAGAGGAATCCGTATCCTCCCATATTTTACCAACCAACGAGAGGTTCTACCCTGAAAAAACATACTGTACCTTTCTCTTTGCTCTAAATATCTATCTTTGTCATATGATTACCCTCTCCATCACATTATTATCCCATTTTATGCACAAATTTGATGGTTAATTTGGAACTTTTTTGGAAATTTGCATATTGGGAATATTTAGGTTATGAAAGGTCGAGTGAAGTGCAACATAAATTTGTTATTATTATTTACTTTTTATTGATGTATAAGTCAAGGGTTTTAATAATTAGGCTACCCAGAGTGATAATAATGTATAAGGAAGTTAGAAGGTGATTGAGTGAATGTAGGTTAAATTTTTATTATTACTGTAATATTTGATAGGTGACCCAGAATAAGGTCATCCAGTACAATTTATGGGTAATTTATGAGAAGATGTCAGTTACAATATTTAAGTTTCATACAATGCCTGTTTCAGTATAAGGTCAGGACTTCTTTTTGTCATGCTATTAAGATTCGTAGACAAGAATATTACGGTACATGGTGTTGATGATGGTGTGGTACCGGTACCCTAGACACACTACAGAGTCATCATACAGGTACCACACCATTGTACACACCATGAACATTCTTGCCTATGACCCCATGAACAGACTGCTTACCCTACTGAATGGCAGAAGTGCTAACGTACAGTCTCTAGCCCACCTGAGTCGAAGCCCGAGATCTGAAGCAGGCGGTATCTGGACGATAGCCCACCTAAAACCTCGATTGGATTGATATGTGTGTAGCTTCTTGTTGTTTTATGTGGGCTGTCATCCAGAAACTGCCTGCTTCAGATCTTTGGCTTTGATTCAGGTGGGCTGGAGGCTATGGTATCTGAGTGTACATTCAGTTAGTCAGGCATGATCAAAATACAGTACTTTTTTTTGTTTTAATATATATATATCAGTATATCAGCTGTATATTATGATTGTCAGCAAGTATGATCTTATTGCACTAAACTACTGTAGCAAATATCTTTTGTTAAGAAAATGTATTATTTTTTTTTTTAATGGTACCGATATTCATTTATTTTTTAAAGTTATTATGAACGTTATTTGGGGAAAGTTTTTAAGCTACGGTACTTTATTAACACATACTAACCCAGGATTCCTGTCCCCCTAGTCTCGGCACGATGTCGAGCATAAAACAGGTGATAAATGATGCAGTGGAGAAAGGTAAGGAGGTATACGAAAAAGGTATGTAGAATCCCCTCTGTTTGGGACCCCTCGCAACCCACGCACATTCGTACCTATCTCATGTCGCCTCTTTCCCGTAACAAAAGGATGTCACTAACTTCGATGAATGTATTGTAAACTGTCTATGAAAAGTACAGTACTTCTTAAGTGAAGGTCGTGGTTAACTACTGTATAACACATTTTTTAATCTGGCAAAAATACAGTGATTCCCTTCAAAGTAATGTGATTTTGTATACTGTATATACATGTTTTGCATATATTCCTATGAATATGAGTTTCAGATATGTATCTATTAGTGTAAAATTTTGGCTTAATTTGTCATGGATTGTGTTATGTTTACTAAAAAGCTAAGTAACTAATATAGGGAGCCAGTACATTTTCACCAGGTTAAACATTTGGAGTACTGTTAGCTTTAAATTGCTAGAGTTAGTTCTGATATATGCCTATGTTGTTGCATTATCATGAAAAGTAAAGTCAGGATATTCTTGTTATCCAACTTGACCCAAGTTATGTCCCAAGGAAAGTAGCAATCAGCCAATTATTTTTAATGTACAGTATCCAAAAACCATCGGTATCAGAAAAAACAATTTTTTGTATTATGACGTCTTGCTGCAGAATGTATTCTTACTGTATAGCTTAAGAAATTTATTGAACAGCATAAAGAGCATTATCTTTTTATCATCTATGAAATTAATTCCTTTGCACATTTGAAAATGTAAATACTGTACTTTATTAAAGTCCTTGTACGGTACAGTAGCTATTTTAAAAGACTTGAGAAACTAAGAATATGCCTTAGTTTAACAGGCTTTCATTACCGGTAGTTAGTTATGTAAATGTATGTGGAAGATATCTGTACCGGTACTATATATGTTTTATTTATGCTTGCTTAAATATAAATATCAACAGCTGTACAATTATTTAGTATTTCTAGTTCATGGTGTAGCTTTACATAATTGCTTTTTCCTTAGAAATTAAATTTGATATTGGTATGTTACAAGTTGAGTAAGGAATAAAATAAAAAATTGACTCCTAGCAAATGAACAGTTGCCTGCAAAGCCCAGTTTACATTATGTTGAATAACTGAGAAACTGACTGAAACAAGGGCTGTGATTGTAAAGGTTCATTTGCCTTCTGGAAGGCATTCCTTGTAGGGTAGTGGTTCTTCCAGAAAGGCATTAGAACTTCTTTTTTTGTACCATAGCAGACTGCTAGTAAGGTTAAATCATAATGGTTAACATAATAAGGTTATCTATAGACAGTGTTTTGAAAGTGTATGAAAGGGAGGGAGTACGACCCTTTGGATAAAGCAAGAAGCACCTTTAATGGATGTGTGAGAGACTAATGCCCGTGTGCTTGCTTCTCTGTAGGTCAGGCTGTGATGGACTTGATGGAGATGTACTCAGGCTCTTCAGTGACCAGTGTGTTAGATCAAGGTGTTGTGTAGTCCTGTGTGTGTGTGTGTGTGTCATACAGAACTGTGGTATTAGGCTTTGGAAGTTTTTGTGGTGTGTTATTGATAATATAGTTGAAACATTCTCAAATCCTGTTGTCTTGAAAACTGATAAACGATAATAATAATAATGTAGCTGTAATTTCAATATGTTTGCAGCAACAAGTAGAAGAACTAATTGAGACCCTGGTAGAGTTTACAGATGATTATCTAAATGTCTTTCATAAATGGAACTGCAAATTTGTGAGGGTATTTTTAGACATTATTACTCTGAAGAAACTCTAAAAACACATCCATTTTCATTATATGGCCATGAAAAAATATTTGTTCAAAAAGAAAGTGAATAATTGGAGTTAATATTATCCTAATTCCTCCAAAAATACCTTAAATTATATCTAATTTCCATTGCCTGTATGAGCAATGTAATTATGAAATATATGTCCTATGCATTGTACATATTCCATGGACTATCCCTGATTAACTAACAACAATTTAATACATTAACAACAACATTATTCTCCTGTCTGGCCCGAAAATTTGCTTAATGACATTGTTTATGAAAAAGGTTCACACTGGATAAACTGTGGGGGCAAATATTCCACAGGTGTCAGAAATCAATGACTGTCCAGTTATGTTGAGGCATTCATATATGTGAGAGAGATTTTGAGCATATTTTATAATTATCTCGCTTGGAAGTAAACAATACTCTGATAATATCTCCACAGATGTTTCACTTCCCTTTTTAGCAAATATTTTTGCATGGCCACATTATGGAAGTGATTGTAAAGTTTACTCATTGAGTAAATTATCTTCTAAAAACCTTCACAAATTTAACATTTCATATAAGAAAGACATTAGAGAAACACCTTGTATATAATTTTGGCTGATCAACATAGCACTGTATTTCATTGTTAACAATTCAGTCTGGAGTTTGTTCAGATCTTATTTCTTTCATTGATATTTCTTCCTCAGCAACTTGTCAGAATGGTACTCTTATCTATACAGAACATTAGTAAGTATAGTAGCACCAAATTTTTTTATGCAAAATAGCCTTTCATGAGAATTTCTCCCTTGATGCTTAATAATCTATGGTTTGAATGTCCATTTTCTCAAGTTTTTATAAAAGCTTAATTTGTTTATGTAAATTGAATGTTCACCCCGAAGCAACATAATTTCTGAATGAATAGAAAATCTAATATAATAATTACCACTGGCACTGAAAAATGTGTGAGTACATCTCCATTAAAGTACCTTGTAAAACTGTAGGACATTATGTGAGGAAGTTGTGTTGGCTTATGGAATTTTGACAAGTATACTGTATACAGTAACTTAAGGTGCATCAACACAAGTCGGTTGTAGGCCTACTGTCTGTGAATTTAACAGTTCACTTGTTTTATTATTGTATACAGTACTGGAAGGTGCAGTAAGGAAATAAGAACCAGAATTGCAATGGGTAAAGCTGCATTTACAAAAGAAAGACGTCTTTTAACAGGAAATTTGAAACTTTAAAATTAAGAAGAGATTGGTGAAGAGCTTGATATGGAGTGTGGCACTTTATGGTGCAGAAACATGGACAATAAATGCAGCAGATAAAAGGAAATTAGAAAGCTTTGAAATGTGGATATGGCGAAGAATGTTGAAAATAACATAGGAGAAATGATGTGCTGCGAGAGGTGGAAGAGGAAAGGAACCTCATTAATGTGATAAGGGGAAGACAAAAGAATTGGATTGGTGATGTGTTGAGGGGAGAAGGTTTACTGAGAGGTGATGGAAGGCAGATACCAAGGGAAAAGAGCTAGAGGAAGGAGGAGGAAAGCAATGCTGGATGATCTTAGAGGAAACAAGAGTTATATGGAGCTAAAAAGGTTAGCTCAAGATAGAGGGAGATGGAGAAGGTATGATCCATGAAAGGACCTCCCCATGGTCACTTGATGATGATGATGACTGTATATAAAATCCCAAATGGAAACGGTATTGCTGATGGTGTTTTGGATTAGTTTGATGTGATCTGGATTGTATTTTATAGTGTGGATTATAGGCTTCATTGGTCCACACTGTCCTTGTATTATTTCTTTAACATAATCGGTAACATAATGAAATACTATCTTGTAATAACATAATCATATCAGTCAGTCTGGAGCTACCTTTGACATGTTCTTATGTACAGTACTCTACAATAATATACAGTAAGGTACCTCGTGTGATCCCTAGGTACATTTGGTTATATAGTATGTAAAATAGTTAAGGAGCAGAAAGTAATCAGTAAAAGAGAAAATTAGTGATTAAGAGGAAAATAGGTTTTTAAGGATACGATTGCTACCAATTCTTCTGACTTATACTAAGGAATAAAACCACCTGTGGTATAAAGGAACAATAACAATGGTGTTATTTAGACAGTTTTTGTATCATTGTAGTACAGTATTAAACATGCTTCAAATAATGAATTATACAGTATTTATATTAAGTCATTGCATATTGATATCATACGTTTTAATTCAAATAAGAGTGTGTTTTTTTGTTTACTTTGGGTGCATAAAGTACTATGTTTCTGTATGATGATGGTTAAATAGATAATGCTTGTTTAATATAAAGTTGTTAGCATAACCTAATACAGTCCAAGCTTGAAAGCTTGTGTGCTTGTCCTGTAATAATGAAACCCCTTGGCTTGTGAACTTTTGAGTGTAGTAGTACAGTACTAATTTGCGTGGGATGATGTAGGTTGTCCTTGTTTGTTGATGCATTTATAATAATAACACTAACCCAGATTTAAGGTGGCATTACTGTGGACAGATCTCCCCTGTCATTTGCTTATGAACTGTATTGTATCATTGTAAGCAAATACAAGGATAGAGGTATTCATTGTGAGCTCACCTTTGTAACCAGTTGCCACTTCTGTTATTTAATTTTCTGATATGTATGCCAATTGGAATGCTTTTGAAATTAGATCAGTAATTAATTTCTTAAAAAAAGAGCAGTAAACTGTACGGTATAGTATATTGATCAATTAATCAGTCCTGGAAATATACCGGTACTGAATACTATGTACAGTTGCCATCAGATGACTCTAACCCACCCCATCCATGAGCATGCTGGTGTTATATCAGGTATCAGTGGAATATATGAACTGGACTGAAATTCAGTCGTATGCTCTGGTGAAACAAACTCGTTGATAAGTTGTCAATATGCTGATTTAAATTTTCTGCAATGAATATCTTTCAAAACAAGCTTGTTGTTGTACTAGGTGGCCTCGAATCATCTGATGGCAACTGTACCATGCTTCTTTTACTGTACAGTACAGTATAGAACTTTTTCCAGCATATTATGCTTCATCCACTCAGTTACACAACACCTGAAATACTGAATTATAGTTATTGTTAGGTTGAATTTTGTAACTCATAACTTCAATAATCCTCCATAGTGCGGCAGCCCAACCCCATCCGACTGCGAGACCTGATTCGCCAGATCCGGTCAGCAAAGACAGCTGCTGAGGAGAGAGCCGTGGTGAACAGGGAGTGTGCTTATATCAGACTCACCTTCAGGGAGGAAGACTCTGTGTGGCGATGTCGCAATGTTGCCAAACTGCTCTATATTCATATGCTAGGGTAAGGCAGTTTATTAAGTTATTTGAGAAGTTACTGTATATAGTCGGTTCTGAAGAGGTTTCCATTGATTTTTTGTATATAATAAACTGCTTTTCATATGATTCAGTCGAGGTCTGGCAAGTTAAAGTAAAATATTAGACAATAATTATAAGTTTGGGGATAGAAAACCTTGATAAAAATATTTTGATTGAGAACAATCCGTAAATTGTCTACAATTGAATAATTTTCTGAATGAGATTCTGATACGTATAAATTAGGAAAATCCAGCTTTCTTGTGTTGTATTTGTAGGGTTAGGTGTCATGCATTTTCCACTAGTTTCTATATGTAAAGTTTTAACTGAAACAAACTGATTCTTACAATTTTTTATCAGATCATCATCTTTACTATGCATTACTTCTTCAGATACCCGGCTCACTTTGGTCAGATGGAGTGTCTGAAATTAATTGCATCACCTCGCTTCACGGACAAGCGGATAGGTTACCTGGGGGCCATGTTACTCCTGGATGAGAGGCAGGATGTTCATCTCTTAATCACCAATTCACTCAAGAAGTAAGTGGTTATAATGAGTTAAAGTTGTACCCTGCCTTATATTATTGATGGACCGTTAAACAGGCCAGCCTACATGAGTTGTCTTTTATAATCTTTAAGCAAGTGTATTGAATTTCCATGTCACTCTCCAGCAGTCATTATTTACAAATTCCTTTCCTTACAGTTTGTTTTAGCTACTATTAACTATGCTTATTTTAGTGGTTTTCACATCAGTAATGTTACTTGGTATTCTTGCAGTGATTTGAACTCGTCAACACAGTTTGTTCAGGGACTGGCCTTATGCACACTGGGAGCCATTGCTTCTCCAGAGATGTCAAGAGATCTAGCAGGGGAGGTAGAAAGGTTGCTCAAGTCATCCAATGCATACATCAGAAAGAAAGCAGCAGTGTGTGCTCTACGCATCATACTCAAGGTTCCAGAGCTGATGGAGATGTTCCTTCCGGCAACTCGCTCACTACTCACAGAAAAAAATCATGGTAGCTAAACATTATGATGCATTTATGTATGAACAGTGTTTTGAACTGATGTATCCATAATCTTCATTTTTTTTTTTTTATCTTTGTGGGATGTAATTTATGAAGACCTGACAACCCTTTTTTACAATTAGGAAAAATGGGTCTATGATGGTGATGCAGATGGTGAAATTAGCAAGATAGAAATAGTTATGAATATCTATGCTCAGGCTTGCCTCTTGGGATACAATATTAAACTTCTTGCACTGATTGCTAAAAGTGAGCACCGTGTTTTTTCTTCCTTACTTCAGGTGTCCTCATCACTGGTGTGACGTTGATCACTGAGATGTGCAGACAATCACCGGACATGCTGTCCCACTTTAAAAAGGTAAATGCAACCTTAACATTTGCTTATATGATTTCTCTACTTTGAACATGAGTTTGTATTTTTTCAGAGTAGCAGGTTAGATTATTTTTAGTTAAATGTTTTAATGTGGTATGTTATACAGAATAATTTAGGTTTAGTTTGAATGCCAGAGAAATAACTGTATTCAACAAAACAAAAATATACACCTGATCTGTTGCTGCTTTTTCTCAAACAAATTGAACTTGAAAACTGAATAGAACATAGTAAAAAAATTGTGCCAATAGAGGTCACATTAATTGCTCGTCGAGTCTTGTAATGATTGTTTGGAATTTATTGCCCTAATGAGGTTTTTGAATCAATTGTGTTTAATAGTGTTTGTGCATCCATATGCTATTGATGTAACATATGGTGTTGATTCAGAATATTTTCTTTTGTAATCTCTTTAACTTCATTGTTGCTGATTAGACACACAAGCCATTGAGTTGAAGGTTGGTGGAGATTCTTTGCCAGGTTATAAAAATACATTAAAGTATAATTTTTTAGTTATAAATCAAGAGAAGGATAAGCATGTGTTATTATTTCAGATACTTAGCTTGCTTTATCCTGTTTTGCTATTTGAAATTACATGTTTTTAAGAAAAGCCAGCGAGGTGAAAGTTGCTCATTGTGTGCATGTATGTGAAAATTAGTTAGTCACTTTAGTAGTGAACGTATAGGATTTAGCTGAGCAATACTGATTTATGGTCACAGTGAGGCAGATCCATGCAAATTTTTGTGTTTACGATGTTGGAGTTAGTGATTTTTTAATGTTTACTATGTTGTCAACCATATTAGATTTATGTTGTTAGAAGTTACATTGACAACTGGTTTATAAATAATCTGTGGTTGATTTTTCTATTAATTTTTTCAGAGTTATATATATTTGGAATGCATTGCGAATACATACAATATTTTGACATTTATTTAACAGTTCGGGATTTTATAAGTGGTTATTTAATGACATTTTTGTACCACATCATTTAACATAGCAGGGCTGTAGTGTGTCATAAGATGTTATGCTTTGTAGGCGAGACATGCATTGCAGTGAACTTTAGACCACTTCCTTGTTGTGTACAGAGTAGAGAACTGATGGCTACATTACAATCCTACCTAACACTTTTTGGCTAACTGCAAAGCACAAAATGAGTGACCTAGATAACAGTACTTTCTAATTGTGGGCGGCAGTAGTCTTTGTGCAAGCATTACTGAGAGCTCATTGTCGTCGTTCGTTGTACTAATAGCCGCATGTTGTTTCTCCCACCCACTCACCCAACTACTCCTGCCCATCGCTCCTCTTAATGCCCCCTAGGATCCTGACCACTCGGAGGTAAAGCCATTTAAGCCTTGAATTCACCTCTCATTGTTTTCATGGTGGTGGCTAAGATTGAAAGAGTGAGAGAGAGGTGGGGTGAGATTGAGAGACTGAATGAGTATGACTGAGAGTGTGAGTGGTGGGGTGAGATTGAATGGGTAAGAGGTGTAGTGAGATTGAGACTGAGTGAGTGAGAGATGGGGTGAGATTGAAAGAGTCTGACTGATAAAGAGAGAGTTGTGGATGAAATTGAGAGAGACTGAGTGAATGCGAGAGGGGAGATTGGGACGGGGAAATACTGAGAAAATGAATGAGTGGTTCAGAGCAAGACAGAGATTGAAAGAGTGATTGGAAGTGAGCTTTACTGGTGTGAGCACAATCCTGTTGCATTATTTGGCTTTACATTTTTTTCAAGTTGATTTCTCTCAAAAAGCAATAAAGAAAGCATGATATTTTCCTTTGGCTTATATATTCAACTTGCACCTTCTTGGACTTGCGTAGCTTTATTTTTAGTATACTGTAGTGCCTTGCAGTGAGAAATTAAGTGTCTAGAGGATTTCCTTCCATCACCAGTGCTAGCTTGCATGTTCTCAAAATACATCTTTATATCCAATAGTCATAGTGGCATTATTTGATGTGCCTGTGGAATCGGATTACGTTTTTTTCTTTTGATTATAACGGTTGAAAAGTGAGTAGTGGTCGCAATACAATTACTGGTCTTTAAGCTTATAGCACTCGTGATCTGTTGCTATCCCTAGTGAGAGGGTTGATGATGCTTTTTGCATGGGTAAATGGTTACAAGCTAACAACATACTGTACATGGTTTCCATAGAGCCTATAGTATTATAGGTGTTTTTCTATTTGTTTGTTTTGCTTAGATTTTCTTATAACAATTTCTGAAAGTTATTTCTGATAACAGCTATTCTTTCCAATAGCAGTACATGAGCTCTAATCTTACTATGTGTGCTACTCTAATCAATAACAGTTTGTGTTGTTTTAATATTATTTTCCTTATTCACTGTGTCCTCATCCTTAGCATTTCTTGATTAGTGATCCTCTCCCCATCCTCTACTCATGTCATGGCCTTTGCTCGTCATTTAGTCTGTCAATTATTTTTTGTGGAGAAAAGTTAGTGTAAGGAGCAGATGGGGTGGTTAAGATTCTAGGGAAATGAAAAAAGTTCGAGCTAATAGTAATGGCAGAATTTTTTCAAATATAACGAGTTGTCAAAAATGTAAAGAATTGGAGTTAAAACATTTCTGAGGCTTTGTTGGAAAAATATTTTTTTTATGTAAAAAAGATGGTTGTGTGCATGGCATACATTTTGTTTTATCTTATGAGTAAGATTTGAACAAACAGTTTAGGAACGGTATCTTGAATTGATTTATTGCAAATCACTAAACCCTCTAAGCAATTCATCATGAAGTAGATCATACTGGTTCTTTTAATGTGTAGATTTCCTTCAAAGAATTATTGGGATTTAGGAAATAGTGTAACTCTAGAATCATTCCTACTGATCATCTTATGAGATCCGAGGATGTTCATCCTGTGAAATAATATGATGCCCTTGTGTGAATGTTGAATTAACCAGGAAAGAGAAAGTAAACTTGAGTCATAAGCTTAAACATTTAAGAAACATAGAACAAGCACTGTAAGATACAATAGTTAGAAAATAAAATTATTTCGTAAAAAAAAATCCTATGAAGACTTTCCATGCAGTAGATGATTTGTTCACAAAATTTGTTATACCATTTATAAAGTTGCCATCATGCCAGGAGGCTATGTTTTTATTCAGTTTGTTTGTTATGTGTTTATATGTTTGTTTGTCTGTCTGTCTGTTTGTAAGCAAAATTATGGAAAAAGTTATGTGGTGATTTTTACAACATACTTACCAAAGGTGGGCCTCGTAACTGGTTAATACTCAAATGCCAATTGTTCATTATCAATAATATTATTGTAGCTGTAGCAGTATTTTCCTTATTTATATTACATGTACTGTATTAAGTTTATATCTGAAGTAAAAAGGAGAGAGTAATGCATGCTATGCATTGTTTTTGGTAGTTAAGGAACTAGAGTTCTCAGCATTTTATCCTATCTTAAATTCACTTGGTAAGTAGGCAACTTTTATTTAAACCTTAATTGGAATTCAACTTATCAACATTTACCTATATATATGAAATCTAAAGTCTATAAAGTCCTTCCCACATAAGTCAATTTACCTTTCTGCAATGATAAAAGTCCTTAGCAAATTGTTTTCCAGCTTGTTGGACAGACTAGACAATAATATTTCTGAATAAGAAATCAGTGCATAGACTGAACTTGGGAGATGGCTTTTGACTATAATATAGTTGTAATGCTGGCAATTTATTTATTATGGTATTTGGGTCAGCAAATACAACAGTTTGGCTTCTATTTCAACATAATAGGAGGAGTTTTGTCAGTTTATATTAATGCATTGTGTGATCATTATCCCCATCCTTTTAAAGGTTTGAAAGAATGGTATGGGAGTTTTGATAATGTTGGGATGGATTTTTGCATTTTGCACTCAATAGTGTAGCCATATTATTACTATCACTATGTATTGTCAAACTGGTTGGGTTTTCCCTGCACATCAAAGGGTTAACAGCACACTACCACCATTAGTTAGTCCATGGCACCATTCTTCTCCACAGTTATGTGGGAGATATATCAAATGTACTGTACATTTATCATTTATTGTTCTTTCATAATAATGTTAAGCAAGTACAGCAATTATAGTTTCATTGTCAACAAACTTTTGAAAGAAGTTCTTCAAAGTTTTATTTGTGTTTACATGTTGGTTAACTCATTCTTTATCAAGCAAATGGTATATTTTCATCTAGCACTCTCTAATATCTATATCTTAGTATTTATTGTTGATCAAATCTAAATTTATATCCATGGTATGATTAGTTTTAGAGTTGTTTACACATATTCCTTGTATGACCTAGCAATAGTCAGCAATAACCTTACTTTCTGTCCCAGAAAGATTGTTAATTGAACCCCTACAACCTCTCAGTAAGTAAAGCTTCAGGGACAGCTCATTGACTAAAAAACAGAAACTTTGAAGTAATATAACAGAATCAAAATTCAGTCTCATAGAGGAATTGTAAAAAATATTGCAAATATCCATTGTACTTGGGTGACTGACTAAAGTTACTAAATATCCAGAGTTTAAAATACTGGAGAGAGTAAAGCAGGTTCCCAAAGTAGGCTATACTTGGAAAAGAGTACTGTTAAGGTAGCCAATGCAGAGGTTATTGTTGTTGAAGTTCCTCAAGCTGTCCGGTGCAGGGGTAATTGACACTTGTACATTTTTTATTATAAATTTTGTTTTAATTTTGGTAGTGTTGAAAGATTATTGAATTATTCTTGCTTTTTCAGTGATCTGTACAGCAGGTCATATGATGTAAAGCAAGTAATTCAGTTACCTGCTTAATAACTCTCTGGAGTTAAAAGTTTGAAGCAAAGCTTGTTTCATATATTTTAGCTTGCTTATTGCATTTTTCATCCAATACTGTATTGGCTTATTATTGTCAAGTATTTGTGACAAAGTTATTGTTTTACTAGAATGATGAGCCTAACCCCTTGATATTAACCAACATTTTGGTGACATTTTTTCTTTCAGGATTAAATAGGATTTTACTAATAGTAGTAGTATCATGAAATACTGACAGTTTACAGTTGTATAATATAAAATGCACTTTTAAATGGAAAATTCAGTACTGTGCATAATAGTATAGTATACTGTAGCTTCAGAAGGATTAAACAAGTTGCTGGTATTACAGATTGTGCCCAACCTTGTCCGGATCCTGAAGAACCTGATTATGGCTGGGTATTCTCCTGAACATGATGTACAGGGTGTGTCAGACCCATTCCTTCAGGTCAGTATAGCAGGCCCTCATTTTAAGATGGGTAAATTTAGCTCCATCCTATTGATACAGGCTCAGTAGATCACCAAGTCTTTATGGTAATGAATAACATAAACCTGGGAAAACATTTGGTGGTCTGCAATAAGGGACCGAGTGTAACATTAATTTGGTGGATACAAGTATTTATTCATTGTATATCAAGGGTCTATAGTACCTTCATTGACACATTACTACCACCAAGTTTATAAATACAGTAATATTTTGAGTTATGGTTGCATCTCCTTCCTGCCTTCACTCCCAGTAGATTCAAGGGGTTTTAGGGTAGGGGGCAGGTGCTAGCAGGATAGTTCTACAGTAGGTACTTCAGAATGCCCAACAATACATTTCACTGACTATCCTATGCCTACTTTACTCAATTGTCATAGAGTCGCAGCATAATCTATGTAGCTAATTGTAATGCTTTGTTCCTTCAGCTTTTCATAATTTTCGTAGCATGTGATTTTGAAGATACTGTATATTTAGTTTTGCTGTACAATGCATAGTTTTCATGTGATGCTCAGTTATACATACAACTCTACTTTACATATATATAGATTGACTGTTTTGTTTGTTACATTAGGTGAAGATACTGAAGTTACTGCGACTGCTGGGGTGCGGGGACAGTGACGCCTCCGAGACAATGAACGACATCCTGGCTCAAGTGGCTACCAACACAGAGTCATCAAAGAATGTGGGCAATGCCATCCTCTATGAAACAGTTCTCTCCATTATGGATATCAAGAGCGAAAGTGGTCTCCGGGTAAGTACTCAATTCTCTAAGACTTTAAATTCCATATCAAGTATGTTAAAATGATGGTTATACTGTAAGTTCTTATAAGAAGTATTTTAAGATGAATTATCCAAGCATTGTGGCGAAGTTGTATTGTAGATTTCATCGTTTAATATTTACTTTGATGGATGGTGTAGGTACTGGCCATCAACATCTTGGGCAGGTTTCTACTCAACGCTGACAAGAACATCCGCTATGTTGCACTGAACACTCTGCTGAGGGTTGTACACGCTGACAACAGTGCTGTTCAGCGCCACCGCTCCACAATACTAGAATGTCTCAAAGTGAGTTCACTTTTGTTTTGTACAAGACTTTAATCAGTATATATCACTTGGTAGCACAGCTGTCTTTTTCATTGTTATTGTCCTTTTTATCTGGATATAATTTGTTTCGTTATAAGATGCAGTTAATTTTTTATAGAATATTGTATCTAGTTTCATATATGTTTTGTATTAAGGTGATCATGATTGCATGAATTTTACTCCCAGGATGCTGACATCTCCATTAGGAAGCGTTCAATGGAACTTTGCTTTGCCCTCATCAATGGTAACAACATTCGCACCATGATGAAAGAGCTGCTCTTGTTCCTGGAGAAGGCTGAGCCTGAGTTCAAGGCCACTTGCTCTTCCAAGTGTGTGTTGGCAGCCGAGCGCTATGCACCAAATGTCCGGTGGCACATTGACACACTCTTGAAAGTGGTTGAGGCAGTAAGTAAAGTGTTCTGTTGAGGAGAGGGTATTCTTTGATAATGCAGTATAGGCTATGAAGGTGATATTTCCATGTATATGTGTGTGTTGTATAACTGGGTCTGACTTGATTGATAAAGTTATAATGCTTTGGATTATTTTTATAACTGGTACACTTCATTATTACTTAAAATTATTGGCTAGAAATCCCGAAATGTTTCCCTTGCTGTTTTTAGTCCTTTCCCATTATATGAATCAAGTCATATGGAGAGGAAGAGAATCAGTAAAGCTATTGGATAGGACTTTTATTCTATGGTTGTTTCTTGTAGCAGATAAGGGCCATAAGCAAGAACATTTTGTGGTGTTGAGGAAGGCATGGCATTAGTACGATGGCTCTGTAATGTGTCAGTGGAGTCGTCATACTGGGATCACCCTGTTGTCAACACCGCGGGTATTTTTGCCTACGACTCTAAGATCCACTGCATCCATGTCAAGAATGTAGAAAATAATGACCAATAACTTATGTTGTTCTTCTAGGCTGGCAACCATGTACCAGATGATGTGGTGTCATCAGCCATTCAGCTGATATCTGAGTCTAGGAGTGAACATGCATACGCTGTGGGAGAATTGTGGCGTCACCTCTCTGTTGCTCAGCTGGAGTACCAACCTGTTATTCAAGTGGCTACTTGGTGTATAGGAGAGTTTGGAGACCTGCTGCTCAATGGTATGATGTTTATATTAACATAGATGTTGGTTTGGTTGACAATTTTCCTTTTATTTGTCCATTTCCTTGCATTTACATTAGTGAACTGAATTGTATCCTTTTATTTGTGAATTTTCTTGTACCATTTTTATATCGAATGCCACAAAATAATATGACCTAGCACTAGTTTTTGCATTATTGAATTGTCTGGTATGTACTTTTAATCATTCAATTCTTTTCAAGTGAAATTGACCAGTGATGAAAAGACACTACTAATCATATTAGTATTTCTTGAAACTGTAATGTAAGATATCTACTAGTGTTTATATTTGTCACATATACAGTAAGTAATATAATGTATATGTTATGTTTAAGCAATGTCGATTGTAAAATCGCTGAGTCAGATGCTAAAACAATAATAAAAACAGCTGGTATATCATCTTCATATCCTTGTGGTTCATGTGATCTCCAGGCCAGGCAGATGTAACTGTGGTAGAGAGTGAGGTGATTGAGATCTACCAGAAGGTGTTGTGGTCGTCTCAGTGTACCATCACCACCAAGGAGTATGCCCTCACCTCCCTCATGAAGCTCTCTGCCAGACTCGCTCAGGAAGTGGAGTAAGTGTATTGTCAAAGTTCATGAATACTCTATAACTCTATTATCTTCACTTTTTAATGGACTAAGCACACGTTTCACCCAGGTTGAAAAGACACTCTCAATCTAACAAGTATTTATTTATTTAGTTTATTTATTTATATATTTATATTTTAATTTTGACGGATGCTTATTTTTGGGACGTATGCGAGTATTTAGGAAAAATCGTGCATCTTATGAGTTGAAAAATAAAGTAGTTTTTGTATGAATAGCAAAGTTGTGAAAATGGTTTATGGACTAATGAAATTACATTTGCTTTTTATTATTTACTATATTTATAAGCATTTCAGTTTAGTTTGATATATTATGCGAGTACACACTTAGAATAGGATTAATTATCTACTTTTTCTCTTTCAGATCAATACAGCAAGTAGTTAGTGCTTTTGGATCCCATCTCAATATAGAATTACAGCAAAGAGGGATTGAATATAGTCAACTCTTTACAAGGCATAAGTAAGTATAAGATTGACATGCTTGCTTGCAGATTTTTTTATAATGAATATCTTCACTTAACCTTGTGTTATACTTCTTTATGTTCACTTATTTACCTTGCTTTAACACATATAAAACAAAAAAATATTTTGGGTTCAGGTTTGCTGTTTCATAATGCAAAATTTCATATGCAAAATTCTTGCATTTTTTTTTTTTTTCTTTAGCAATTAAACTCCTATTCCTAAGTTGAAAGAATTGATAGCTTAAATGTGTTCGCCACCTTTTGTATACGAGAGATAGAAATGATTATGAAATTGAATATACAGTACTATTATAAGTTACAATATGAGACCCTGTAACAAAAAAAAAAATAATAAAGAAATAGCAATACTTTTCATTTGCCTGATCTTTCCATGTCACTTTTGAAATGTCTGACCTTTTCTTGTCATTTTTCACATCTAAGTTTTCCTTACCACCTTCAGCCACATGCGAGGACCTCTGCTGGAACGGATGCCACCCTTTGAGGGAACAAGGCCGGGTACAGAACAGAACAAGGAAGCCATCACCAACGGTCTTGACACATCACCAGACTCTCAGAATCTCCTCAATGACCTTTCTCCCATCAACAATAATAGCAATAGCAAAATTGCCAAAGAAAATAATGAATCGGTGAGGTTACAGTGTTTTTAGATACTAAGCTTGTCAGTACAGTACTGTAATTACTCCCATAATTTCATCAAAGAAAAGGAACTTGTATGCTTAAATGTAAATCAGAGGTTACCAGTAAATACAGTGTGCATATAGTTAAAGACTAATGCCTCATGACCTTACTGTAGGTGTTTGGTACCATTGTGGCATTATTTATTGTTTAGTAAGAGGCAAGAACAGAAGCAAACTGAAAGAAGAGACTAACTGGGAAGCTTACCTGGATTTTTACTATTGTTGTTCAGAATGCATTGTTGGACCTGCTGGGTGGTATGGAACCAGGAAATGCAGATACAGTGGTGCAGGCAGTGACAGGTAACCAACCACAGCAGCAGCAGCAGCAGCAAATACCTCCCCCCATTACCTCCAAGAACACTACACCAGCTGCTTCAAATGTTAATGCAGATATCCTTGATCTTTTAGGTAAGCTATGTACGCTTGACTCCTCTCTCTTTCAACTTGGCATGGATTGGAAGTATAGAAATTTCTTTGTAGGATGTGAGTAAAGGAAAGTCCCAGTTTAATTCGTGATATGATATTGGAGCAGGTCCTTGAATCTATGTCACTTTATATACTGTATGATACAGTGTTAATACATAGTTACTTTTGTTGGGTATTTGAAAAGGTTTACATTTATACTACTCAATAGTATCGTAACACATACCTAATGCATGAACAAAGTGATAACGAGTCTGAAGTACAGTAGACAGCACTTACAATGGAATGTCATGTGTCTTGAATATAAACAGATTGTACAGAACTTATAAATCAGTCGGTCATTTGAAGATTGTGCAGAACTTATAAATCAGACAGGCATTTGAAGATTTTGCAGAACTTTTTTATCAGTCAGTTAGTTGACCTGTATCCACTCATCTTCATCATCATAGGTGGTTTAGATTCTACTCCAGTGGCCAACAACACCATCTCGGCACCACCACCACCTCCTCCTCCAGCCCAGCTCCCCAACAACTCGAACTTCGTGTTGGACGGCCTCCTCAACAACTCTTCCTTCACCCCAGTCACCAACTCCATCATCACTAACAATTCCACTCCCACCAGCTCTACTCTCCCTCTCACCAATTCTGTCGTGCCTCCTGAACTTCAGCAGTCTAGTAGTGAGAAGCTTGATAATATTATTTTGTCTTGATCTTTATTGTACAGCTGTAATGTTGCCGAATTGTATCACATTTCACATCTCTAACAAAAGAATTTATTGATCATTAATGAAAATAAAACTTGGTAGATAATTCAGACTGTAAATAAATATATAGATCTCTTTAAAATTACAGTATGAACCTTTAAGGGTATAGTACCGTACAGTGTTGGTAAATTTGGAGTAGCTGATTCTTTCAGACTATTCCAAGCATTAATCTGGTCCTGTTTCCTGACATACTTTGGAGGAATCAAGGCAAAAGTACTATCCCCTTAATATGCGTATCATAACTTTTTTTTCTTTTAATATTTTGCAGGTATGCCAGGTATCAAGGCCTATGAGAAAAATGGTATCAAACTGGATATGACCTTTGAAGTACATGAAGCCCTGACCACCATCAATATGCTTGCCACCAACACCTCTCAGGCACAGGTCACAGACTTCCTCTTCCAAGCTGCTGTTCCTAAGGTGAAGAAATGTTGTACACTCAACCTTCGGTTATCGTCTCGAGTTGATGCTGCTACTGTGGCGCTATAGCCAAAAACACGATAGCCGAACTGAATTACTTATGGGAGTAATTGTAATTGGTGCCACAACCTCCTAATATACCCTATTTTGACCATTATGTAACCTTGCGGGTGTCTACAGTGACGTTTCTTTTAGCCTGCTGATTAAGATATCATTCTAGCAGTAATTGCTCGGTCTTGAGAAGCAATTGATTTAGGCTACGTAAGGCCTGAGAAGTAGCCTGTAGTGGGGTAGTTTCGATGTGCTTCTTAATGTGTTCCCGGTTTTTGTAGATGTCCCCTATAGTAGATTCATCGTTATAATTCTTTGCTGCACTTTGTTTCGTTTGGCCTCCATTGATCAGCTTTACTATATCCCACTTCTCGGCATAAGTAAGGTTCTTCCTCTTTTATTTCCCTGCCTGGTGCAGTAGGAGGATGGGTTTGGGGTATGTTGGCCATTGTTCACTTGCAAAAAATGCTGTTGTTGTTGTTGAAGTTCCTCAAGCTGTCTGGCCGAACAGCCCCGAGCTCCTGAGGAAGGCCATGGCCTGAACCGGGCTTTCCCACAGTGCCCTCAGAGAGTGTATGTTGTGTTGTTGGTGAGTGTGGTTGTGTGTATTGCAGTCTTCAATAATGTGTTTAATAGTATGGGGTGCTGTGTTGCATCCTGGACAGGCATCCGCAGTGGTGTTGTTGCTATCACTGTAACCACGCTCGGCTCTGATGTAACCACCAATCACAGAGTGAATCTAGCCACGCTGGGCGGTGAGCTGACGCAAGCGTATGTTCTAAGTGTTCGATTATTTTGGTTGCGAGATTGCTACCTATTTGGTATATTGGAAGCTTTTAATACTTTACAGTATAGGCGTGATAGCCATATAATGCGATAGCCGAACCCGTGATAGCCAAGAGTTGAGTGTAGTATATTCCACTCAAGTTATCAGGTATTCATATATCTTGAGTATATTAATTTAAAGTTACTAATCACTTTCCAAGAATGAATGGTACCCTATTACTGGTCCCAGTAAAAGATAATGTTGGCTGATTGTCTCAGATATAGATATAATAGTCAGTTTTGTATTTCTGCGTTGCTATGTTTTGACTTGTCAAATTATAGTTTACACATCTAGAGAGTCTTTGTGTTCTAGTATTCACCTCTCTAAAATTTGAGAGCAACATAGCATCAGTTTCAAATCTTATAGTTCCCTTAGTGCAGAATCTTGTATAATGTTACGAATTAAGTTGTCACTATTACCATTGGAGAAGTGGAGACTAATAATTCTACCAGACTATTAACTAAAAATATGTGCTCTATATCACACTTACCAAATAAGCATGACTTGTTATGTATATGGAAGGTTGAGTGTATAGTATCCATATATATATATATTTTTTGGTTGACAGTCACTGCAGCTGCAAATGTTAAACCCGAGCAGCACTACCATGGCTCCTGATACTACTCTTACACAGGTCATCAAGGTCAATAATCCTAATAAGGTAAGAAAGTTTTTTTGAGAGTTTACAATAGACTAGGAGATTAAAACTTTTAGAGATAGAGGCAATATTTTAATGATTTTGATGCACTTTCAATCCATTTGTTATCTTTTATCCATCCCATTTACATTGTTCTTTCTTGAGAATATGTTATTACACTAACTTTGTGCTAGAGAGTGTCACCTTCATGGTGTTGCACTGACATACTAGAAACAACATACAAATAGCCATTGGTCCCTTCCCTTTTCTTCAGTTTCTGTGCCTCTAGATTCATAACTGGATTAATGCTAATTGTAATAAAAAAGGCAAAGAAGGCTTGAGAAAAAATGGTGTACAGTTTGTATGACTTGTGAATAAGGTGGGGTTTGGGCTGACAACTTAGTTTTATCTTGAAAGTTTGTTGAATAGCTCCCACTGTTATGTTATGTGGCACAAAGCAATTATGGTGTTTTTGGGAACTGAAAGTCTTGTAAAGCTTGAAAGGGGGGATTGGATGCGAGTGTGGTATTTATCTGCCCTTGATGCCTTGTATTATATGTTATTCTTTTTCTCTGGGTCCTCTTACCTGATGACAAAGGAAAAATGAGGTTTTTATTAAATATATCTTTTCCTTTGTTTCCTCTCATTGTTTACAAAAAGGAAATGGGTACTTGTTATTATATGTAGGTTAAGATGCCAAATATGTGACCTTGAACTCTAATCCCTTCTTGCCCCTTCCACAGGTACCATTACGAATGAGGATAAGGTTATCGTGGTCAGCCAATGGATCACAAATTCAGGACCAGGGTGAGATAAGTAACTTCCCTCCAGCATTATGGCAGTGACACCATCTGTGCCCTCTATCTTAGATATCTGAACCTTCATTTTCCTTCTCTTCCATCTCTCATCCCCATGTAAAGAATCCCCCAGTTGTTGCTACCCCAGGTCAACTCTTCCTAATAGTACAGTTGCCTTCGATCTATAGTGAATATATTTAGCAGTTTTCTTTTAACACAGGCTCAGTAAATCTCATAGGTCTGTATGGTAATGAATAACAGAAGCCTGGGAAAACATTTGATGATTTTCAATGAGTGACTGAGTGTAAAATGAAATGATGGATGCTAGTATATGTTCATTGTGTATCGAGGGTCTAACTGTACCAGGACTGGTTCTTTGGAAGTTCTAGGAGCACATAGTTTCATCAGTCTTTCCTCCTCCATTTATATTTTGCATAAATTGTTCTTCACTAGAGAATTTGAAGAGAATTTCTTATATCGACTACCAGTTGTATATCTTTTATACTTAGACTAATGTGAAGTACAGTATATTTATTTACATATTTCCTAGAGTGTTTATGCCAACAGAATTCTGGGCTTCATTCTCAAACATTATTCAACATTTGTCAACTTTGAATCTCCTGTTTGTTATGGATAAAGCCATAATTAAATTATTTAAGTGGTTTCATAGTATGCCAACCAATGATTATTCTAGTTTTGGGTATGGCTGTAGCTCTCTGCCCCTTCCCTATTTACAGCACAGGAAAAAATGAGATAGTGCTGATGATTTCGTTCATTAGGTAATAGACATTCTGTAATGGATGTTACTGGGATTGTACAGATGGAGAAAATTTGAGTTATATCTGTGCTCATAAATTTGAACCTTACATTTTGTGATGCCAGTGACCTTGATGCAGCTTGACCTTGATCCAGTAATTGTTAATTTGGATTTACACAGCCATCAGTACTGGAAAATATTGCTGTCTGCTCACCACAGAAATTGTATTCTTATTATAATATCCTTATTATGTATATTTATTGTTCAGTGAAAATATATTACATACTATATATGTGTACAGTTATTAATATCTGTGGAAGATATTACAATATATGTATATACTGAATTAAATGATGCTGTGTCTCAATTGCAGAATACTGTACTGTCTTGTATGTATTTTCACAAAGCTTTGGTTCAGGAGCAAGTATGCAATGGTCTGTTTTTCCTCTATTTTTTTGCGTAAGAAAATAGAGGAACTGGCTAGCTTCATTATGCACACACTTGCAAAATTGTGTATAATCAGTTGTTTCAGTTAGCATTTGTCACTTTCAAAACTTTCCAGCAAAGGTGCATGTGTAATCCCCATTAACAGTTACTAAATGATGGACTATAACATGTATATTTGAGTCACTGGCTTCATGTTTATGGGAAGGTGAAACACTTACAATGTTCTCTAGCTGTATATGTTTGCATTTTCTGTTTGGCATTGTGGTTTGTATTTGTTTGAGAATAGTTGGTGATGTGTTCGTGCCTGATTTTAGTTGCATAGCTACCGATAGTAGAAAAAGTCTCTACCGTTAAGAAAAATCAAGAACTAAATTTTACTGATACAATATTTGGCTTATACATTTTATGCTATTAAAGTTTTTCATTCTGCAAGAAGAATCTTGTCAGAAGAGTCATAATAAATAGCTTTAATAATGGGAGTAACTAAGGATTAAAACAATCCAGTTGTTTTCAGATGATGATTTATACTTCAAAAGCCTCCTTGATTATATAGCTACTCCATATTATTTGGTTCCTCTTCCAGAGCACAACTTTTGGAACTAATGTTACCAGTAATCAAAACAATAGCTCAAAATTTTTAGTTAACATACCGTATTAGTTTACTCGTGATATAGTGACTGCCCAGACTTCTACTAAAACCAATATTTGCCCTACATCTCTTGTGTTTCATGACTAAGTTATTCTGTGTACTTAAATGAGTTTAATGCAGGCTCTTGAGTGGTTAGTTGGTAATACAGTAGATTTTTCTTTGTTTTGTAGTTGCCGAGGTAGTTGTGAATTACTTTTCCTCATTAGCCTTTCTTTCTTGCATTTCAATTTACGTTTTAAGCTGTACTTATCCCAGAATAAAATTTTAATAATAATAAGGACTACAAGTGAATTTTTCAGTTGCTTTGTTATTAGCTTCATATGTAATTCAAACCATATTTATCAATGCTGGTTATATTTTACAAAACTTCCTAAATAATAACTGAACTGTGTGCCAGCCTTGTGACTGCAGCTTTAATGTAGCATCTTCTCTGATGATGGTAACATATTCCTTGTGTAGTATTATTTCACATGCATAACAAATTTTCATCTCACCCCCAACATAACTAATCATAATTTCTTCAGCTTGTGAACTACATTGCTTATATAGATACATGTCTCTGATGAAATTATTTCCCATATTTGAAAAAAAATAATAATTTTTTTGATAGTTTGAATTATGTACATAGATCAGGATATGAGCTGAGGTAGAGAGTAGGTAATAATTGTTGTAAATATTTGTTATACAATGATGCACAGTCAAGGGGGGATTGACAGAACGGCATAAGCTCAGCTGTTGTGTATATGGCTGTAATTACAAAAGAATCCATCCACATCAGTATCACCTAATGCTTTACTTTATAATGAGTTATATATCCCTTTCAGATTTTTTCTCTATTTACAGTTTTGCATTACAGTATGATTATTATATTTTTTTTATATTTTTTTTTGTACATGGTAATGGAGTGAATTTGTTTTTCTTTTAAAACTTTATGATAAAAAAAATATCAATGTAAACTTACTAATTTGTATGTGATGTTCTTAATATAAAATATGGTAATTTGAAGGCGTTGGGACTAAGCTGTTGATTCCGGTCCTCTCCGTTATTTGCATTGTTAGGGAGCAGGACCCTTAGACCCAAGCTTTAAGGGGGTATAGCATTATTTTGCTACATTGGAGTGCCGTGATTCCTCCAGAGTTGTTTGTCAGACACAGAACCAATGATTATATATATAATGGTATCCTGTTGCTTGGAATAATTTGGAGGAGTCAGTTTGCTCCAGATTAACCACCCACAACACTACTATAAAAATTATACCCCCTTAAACAGTATGTATACTTTGTGAAGCCTTTCCTTGCTGTATGAAAATTATGTATGGTTTGTATATTTTATGTCAGTTAAGAGATAATAATGTATCTATATATTGTTTGATAATATACTTGAACTGTAAGGGGAAAAATTCTGTACATAAGAATATCCAGGGCTGCTCTCCAAGAAATGTTAGGGATGATCTGTTCTGCTCAGATTAGCACTGAGGGGCAAGTGTGGAGGACATTCAATAAGAGAAGGAGAAGGTCTCTTGTTAATGCAGTTTGCTAATCGAGTTCTGTACATAAATTTGGCCAGGTTAGCGCTCAGTACAGTTTCGTGTACCGGTATACAGTATCACCTTTAATAAGCAATGTTCATTTTAATCTGCACAAAAGTTCTTGACAATATCCGGTTGCATTTTCTATTCTTCACCAAATTAGTTTTTCATCCCACATATTTAGTATACATTTTTGTGGGTTCTCACTATTAATAGGAAATACAGTAGAAGGAAATAAATGACAATTTAAAGAATTGAGGAAGATAGTTGTACTCCTATCATTTAAATTTGGAATTTATATAAATAACTACAATAATGTATAATGGAAAAGTATGGTTATAGTACAGTAGTAGAAATGGAGCTCATATAGATCTCAGATGTACTTACTATACTGTACTGTACCATGTGCTTCTTGTCATTGATGTAGAAATCCATCCAGCACGACCAATAATACAAAATATACAATAATGCCAAAACTAGTACTGTACCAGACCATTGGTACTAAGTTGGTACAAGAAAACAGACAAATAAAAGAGAGAACACGTACACACCATTATCATCAGTTTCAGTAGGGGCAAAGATTATACAACAGGACTGACAATATAGAACTGAATTACAGAGCTAGTCAATATATGTGGGTTGGATTGAAGCAAATGAATAAAAATTTTCATAACATAACAGTACTTTCCACAAAGCCTTGTTGCTCATGCAGCATTGGAGTCCATGTTAAATTATTATAATTCGAGAAAAATTGGTTACAGTATATGCCGTCGGTGAGGATCATTGTTGTGATCTAGCTAAGGCTCGTCTTGATTATGGTTGCTTTCGAATTTTACTAAACATCTGAGAGGACAGTCGGCTCTTATTTTTTATGTCAGGACACATTATGACCAAGTTAGGTCGTGTGGTGACCACTGGCTCTTGAATGTGTCTGTGTCTTTGGCGGATAAATTGAAAAGTCTGAAGGTTACTGAAGTCCAATGGATGACAGTGAAATAAGAGAAATGTTCAGTATGTGCATGATTGCAGAATTATGCCTTGTATTTTTAAAATATTTTTTTAAATGCAGAAAGCAATATTTTAAGAAGTGTAAGATTTGTTGGATGGATTACATGGATATGAATATGTAACTGAATTACTAACTTTATTGAAATGTGTAGCATGGATACATTATAAAAAGCTCATGCTTTTGAACTACTGTACAAAAGTTAAAATTCCTCATAAAAAACCTTGACATTAATAATTTGTTGATAGGAATGCAACTACCTTAGTCAATCTACACAAGTCTGTTTCCTACCACTGAGCAATTATAACCTTAATGGGTAGAGATAAAGTGTAACTCCTTCCCAGGTTATAAATGTGTTCATAAGTTCCCCTTCTGCCCCTCATGTTGCTTCTGGGTGCCAGTTTACCCCCACTGTTGCTTGACAGTAGGCCAGGTCCACTAAGCCATTCCATGTTCTCTGGTGATGTAAATGAGTCCTCTGGCATTATGTCGCTGATCAATGGGGGAAAAATAAATTTATCAGTGAATTTTTATACAGGTGTTTGTGTATTATTGTTGGAGTATCCCTGTGTATAAGTAAGGTATACAGTGCCACATATAATTGGTAATAACAAATATGAAATTGATACTGTAGTGATGGACAGTCTTCACATGTTAAGAAACAACAGCAGCAGCAACCTAAATGGAGTGTTGGCTGTTTGGTATTAAAATTACCATAATGTAATAAGAATATTTTATTTTAGGCTTTGAATATGAACTAAGGGGACATTACCATAACACCTGCATGCAACAATAAATTGAGAAGAATATTTTCATTATCAGGAGGCACACCTATAGCAGGCATTTCATAATTCAGATATTTTCAGTTTTTGACTAAATATTTATATTTGAAATACAGGTTCACAAACTGTAATTGCAGCAATATTTTGCTTTTACAGAAGGAAACCTCTATTACATCTGTAAGTAGATAAATCCCACCCATATATTATAATCGCATCTTAGACTGGGTAGTATGGCATCATTAGTAAGTAGTATTGTTGAACACCACTATCAATGACAATAATAAACATCAGTAACAAATCTGGGACTTCACAATTCATACCAACCTGAGCACTGTAAATAGAAAACCTCCTTTTGTTAAACTGGAGGGCTACTGATTCCTCCAAACTGTTAGGGAACAAATTGCCACATCATCATTATCCCTTTTTTCAAGGGGTGTGGAGGCTCTAGTGCCAGTGCAGGACCCTTGGCAAGCAAGGGGTACAGCTCTGAGGCTATATGAACCTTTTATGAGGTCATTGTTAGAGAATGGGGTCCCCAACCCTCACTCCCCCCCCCTGTATCATGGAGGATACAAGGCTGACTGCACCATTGCAAGAATGGTGGACTACGGGGACGCCACTTATCTACACCTCCAAACAGTGTTACCAATAAGGGATCTTTTTCATGATAGTGTTTGGAGGATCAATAGCCCTTCAGTTACCAAAAAAGAGGTTCTCCACTTAAGTATTTCAGAGTATAATTAACTAACTAAATGCTCCTCAATGTGTGTAGGTATCTTCAGTGAAAATGAACAAAATTTCTGACCTTTCACAATTTTTTATAATGTACAGGTAAGGACGTAAAGGGGTAAATGTGTTTTGGGGTCGAATTAGAGTACTGTATTATGCTGCCCTCTAAATAATGCAACAAAACATATTTCCTACTTGTTATACTGAGGTAGCCTGTTTTTTTAGCACAGTTTGGGGGAATTTATAGCACTCCAAATTGTCGATGAGAAATTATTCCTTAAATGGACATACTGCCTAAATTTAGTCCTCATCTGCTGCAGTAGAGAGAGAGAGAGAGAGCTACAGTACTGGTTAAACATCAAGACTCTAATTTATCCTTGCAGTCCCAGCTGTGTTAGTGGTGTTTAATTAATAATATAACAAGGCAGTATCTAAGTACTACATGGTATGTGAAGCGAAGCACGACTATCACTGCACAATCGCCACAATTGCTAAACTTGTATGTAGTATATTTAACATCGCACTTGGTGAAGCATTTCTGTTGTTAGTTCAGTTAGTACCATTTATCACATACTAATTACAAAATTACAATAAAATATACCTAATAACATTGCACGAATGAACCTCAATAATCCAGATTTCTCAAGACCAGTCAGTGTTCCGATATTCTTTAGGAATTAGAATGTATTTAGGAATGCATACATAGGAACATGTGATTCTTTACCATGTGTAGTTAATGTTGGACACCTACCACCTATCACTGAATCAGTCACAGCTAAATAGGTGTGGTCGAGATATTGCACAGGAGGTACAGTAGTTCCTTTTGTCTGGGTACAGTTGCAAGGTACACTCACCAGCACTGCCGCGTGGACAGGAGCTCACATATATTCAGATATGTAGCACCACTGTAAATACAGTATTTAGCTTGAAACGATCCACATGTGTGAGATGGAGTATCTTCGATACACTAGCACATGAAGTGAACTTTGTTGCTTAAGGTTCTAAATCACTGAAATCTCTTATACATGTGAGCCCCTGTTCCACGCAGCAGTGCTGGCGACTACATGAAACAAACACTCCATATGGGGCCCCTTATCAAGCATTGAAGAGGACGTCTCTGCATGCAAATGCTCGCTGAAGGGCCTCATTTCAGGTGCAAATGTTTCATAATATTATGCCTGCAACTGTACATAATAATGATCACTCTTATCCCTCAGTTTCAAGTGAATAATGAGTAGTTGTTCCTTACAGTTATGCATTTTTTTATAAGAATTGGCTAAATTTTAATTCTGCCCCGACCTTATTTACTGTGTGGCCTGTTGAAAACGTATCAATGTCCTCGTGGTACAATAATAGAGGAGATGACTGAACTGCTCATAGAAAAAAAGGCTGAGGGTCAACACCAGGCCATATCAACAAGTAGGCACTGTAGGGCACCAGGTATAATAGAGACACAACATACATTACCTTGAACATTATAACCAGCTGTAAAAACAATTAAACATTTCAAACTATGAAGAACTTATGTTTTTACAGGTTCATCATTTAATTTACTGGATATTTCTGGAGGCAGGGATATATATAATGATACATGATCATTGGTATGCTAAGCCATTTGTGACATTGGCAATCATAGACTTATTTGTTGGTCCATGATTATTTTGTGGTTTTATGTACGAATACAACATTTATGTATAATAATCAAAGCTTTAGATTGGTTTAAAAAATAATGAAAGTTTGGATTTTTGAGGTTCGATTGTAGTACTGTAGAAATA
Source organism: Petrolisthes manimaculis (assembly GCA_034508575.1). Lineage (NCBI taxonomy): Eukaryota > Metazoa > Arthropoda > Malacostraca > Decapoda > Porcellanidae > Petrolisthes > Petrolisthes manimaculis. Next base: position 31,429 of record JAWZYT010002916.1, on the reverse strand, counting down.
TCTAAGGCTATTTAACAAACAGTAGTAAACTGCGGATATAAACAATGCTGGGATAACCATATACATTATACCAGACTGCTAGTTTCTAAATTTGTGTCACTTTCTTGGTAATGGTCAATAAATTGTTAAGAGACAATTAGATTTCAGATCAAAGTATAGGTACCAATAAATTAATGTTGAAAATAATCTATTACAACATAACTAGTGTCTTAAAGCTACTCTACTTTGTGCATAAACAATAATAAGAAAACCACATGAACTCGGTTATTAACACACAAATAATACTAGCGACCATTACCTATTACTTTTGATGGAAGAGTTTCACATTGAAGCTCAGACTAATAATAATACCTGTATATGATGTTGTAGGGCTTGATGTTTTCCTTTCATAGCAGCTGTGGTGGCAAAATATTGCAATAATAGTGTGTGGAGTTGAAGCCATCTTTATCAATACAGACTATAGCCATGCACTCAACTCTACAAAGCAGTACAGCTACGTCAGGCTAAGCTATCGTGAGAAATGGAATGTATTTGGTAGTGTCATTAGTGAGGGTAAAAATAATTACATTTCTCAACCTGGCATCGATTCAAGTCCCAACTGTCAGAGGAGTTTATTCTTCAAAAATAAATCCCATAATTATTATGACCATACACATCACTTGTCTAAAAGGTGACTGTTAGGTAATAATAAGGCCTACAAATATTTGGGATCAATTTTACCTTATTTTATATCCTACTCTTTGGATTTATTACAGTATTTTTGGTGAAGAAATATATCTATATATGTTATTACTACTAGTATACAATCATAATATTACTTACATAACCTATACAGTAGACCCTCAATATACTATGTATAAATACTTGTATCTATCACTACATTTTACACTCAGTCCCTCAATGAAAACCACCCAATGTTTTCCCAGGCTTCTGTTATTCATTACCATACAGACTAAGTGATCTGCTGAGCCTATGTTAAAAGGATGGTGCTAAATTTAATCATCTTATATTGAGGGACTACTGTATTCACAAGTGGCCAATGTATGTTGCTGTGTCTCCTGGTTCAAAGTGTAGCATAATATAGTAACATACATAGTGAACCAAGTAACCAGTCACTTAAGGCAGGGGCTCCCAGAATTCTTTTGTGCGAGTTATAATTAACATCATTATTGAGAGTGACGTACAGTACAGTCATAGGCAATGTCTCACCAACGTTTCCTTCTGGTACCGTTTTTTTCAATTAGTATAGTGGTGGGACTACAGGCCGTATGAAATTATATTCACGTTGTTGACGATGGTGTGGTAACGGTACAATGACTCCATAGACACACTTCAGAGTCATGCTGGTAGTATTTCGGGCCATATGCAAGAATATCCGTGGAGTTGATGATGGCGTGGTACCAGTACCATGACTCCACACAGACACACTACAGAGCCTTCATACTAGTACCACACCATCGTCAACATCACGGATACTCTTTACTCTTTAGTTCCCAACCATCCTGTACTGAACCAACTCCAATTGGTAGAGGTGTGGTTGTTAAATTATATGATATGCACAATTTGTTTGGCCAACAGGACACTTTAAAGTTATACTAGATGAAAAAAACCCAGTGCAGATCGAGTGTTGGAAAAAATTTGCTTATGGCTGTTACCATACACATGAGATGAACTGCAAATTGTAATCATTATCATCATTATTATGAGAAGACCAACATTTAAAGGGGAAGATACAAGAACCAACTCACTCACTACAAGATCAAGCTGTTCACACCTTTCAGTAAGTTGAGTATTGTACAATGTCACAGTAAATGTCTAACTTGCTGTGCTAACAAACAATACAACAACGTACAGTATATATATATTTTAGGCAGTACTTTTTTCACCCTTTAACTACTATGTTGGCTTTAGTATTAGACTTTCATGAAGTAAGAATTTAAGTTTACAGTCCTTTATTGTTAGTTTGTACTGCAGGTTGTTTCATATTGGGATGCAGTCTGTCACACACACGGTTTGAACGTTGTATTCTATGAAAAAGAAGGTTTTGCATATCTTCCTCTTTTCATGTGGTGATACATCATGCACTAAGTAATGATGTAATGGTAATTATTCCTTGAGCATATAATACTCTTTATTTCAGTATATCTTATTCTGCCACTACATACTATAATTACTATTGCCACTAAGTTAACTCTGCTTTAACCAGTAATAAAATAAAAATTTGCTATGAACCTCCTATCTCCATAATTATACAGTATCATGTCAGACAAACTTAATGAAAATTATTATTAAAAATTTCCAAGACATACCTGAAGTTAGACATCCAAATGGTGTCCCCTTCTAAGGAGTCACTTGGAAGTTTACTCATTCCAATTATGGTGTCATTGCTCTCAATGTTTTCTAAAACATAATTAACTACAGTACCTCAGAAGCTGCCTGGTGATCTCTTAAATATTCTTTTGGTCACAAGGTCAATCTTCATCAGCTGAGGGTTGATCAAATTTTGGGATAATGCAAAATATCACTCAAAGTCATGTCTGATAAATAAGGATGATGATCAATACACAGGTCTGATTTTTGGATATACACTTTTCCACAGACAGCACACAGTAAGTCAACAAGATTATCATTGTATTGTAGGTGACTTTAGAGCTACTTTATTTCCTTCCTGTATAACCCAAGTAAGGGAGTATTGTCTGCAGTGACATGGGCAGTAAATTAAGGGTTTTGATACCCCTTTCGGACCCGAGCCACTCCTTTCATTGTCTTCAATGGTCCCACCTTTCCTCCCATTTCCTTTGTGTTTAATGTTCCTCCTCCTTATCTCCTTTGCACTTGTGATACAGGGTCTTGCAGGTCCAGAGCAGAATACCATTCTTTCTTTTCTATTATTTTTGCAACAATATACCAGAAAGACACTGGCTAAATTTTCCTTTCTTTACTGTTAGGACCTTTACAGTATATTTTCTGATTTAATATCTTACACTTTAATACAGTATGATGAAAGAGGAAGCAAGGAATCAGTGATATGGATTGAATGTGAAAAGATAAACAATACAGTATTAACAACTATAATAAAATAGTACAGTATATCTCATTCATGCCTGATAACCATGTGGTTTAAATAAAAATAATTGTAATCTTAATATTTTCATTAGACAAACAGTTCAACCACAGACAATGTAGTGTAGATCATACTGTTTTTAAAATTAAATTAAAAATTAAAAATCACAGCACAGAAAAGACTATAACAACATCTAACTTAAAATGTAACAGTCCTCTACCAAGAATTAGCTGTGTCTAAATAAATTTAATGACATTCCCAAAACTGATAAATATATAACAAATGAACGAAATTGTAACCTAAATTTCAAGATATATATTATAACAAAACAATATAAAATTAATACTGGGTGCTTCATGGCCATTTGGATACACACATACTATTTAAGAATCCCAATGATGTAGTAAAAAAACTGGAGGTTCATGAATCCTTCAAACATTGCCACGAAACACCACCTACTTTGAAGGAGCTTGTTTATGGCATACAGTCAGGAGGAAGCAGAAGCCACCAGGTCTTATACACAATCACAGGGTCCCTTAACATACTGCACTAAAATCAGCACTACTTTGATACTGAAATATTATACTGTACAAGTTGCAATTCATAATTCAAATCACCTTGGCAAATCCGTAAAAGGATGGTGAAGAGATTGCAATGCCAAATATTATCCATGTCTATTTTTGTAAATTTTTCAATTCTTTGCATCACCTGACAGCAAGTCTGACATTATTGCTGAACCCTTTCCAATGGCACAAAAAAATATGGAACTCAAATTTACTATAGACAAAATGTTTGTAAATGAATATAAATAAGTAGAGATTTATACAGTACAGTTACAGTGTCTGCAAGAACATGGGAAATACTTGATGGGTTTTGGCTCCCTTTTGGAATGGTTCATTCCATGGTTTGTTATCCCTCTTCTTTCTGGCCTCGCATACTTTTCTTTTTTTCCCATAATACAGTAGTGTACAGTAATCTTTTTATGGGTGTAATATGCATTTAGGGTGCATTAGTGCACCTTGATTCCTCCAAATTATTCTAGGAAACAGGACTAGATGAACCAAATTAATGGTGGACTGTTGCTTGGAATAGTTTGGCAGAATCGGTTGCTCCAAATTCATCACCAACACTGTACATGTACTTCCTTCCCCTTTTAGCCAAACAGTAGAAGCAGTACCCCATATATACAAATAATACCACAAACTTGCGCCATCGTTTAGAAGGGTCCGTGTGAGATCCTCTGAGCACCAGGTAGTTCCTGCATCACAGCGTTGACAATGTTATCTACCTCAGCCATGGCACCCGGACCCACATCACCACATGCTAGTCTTTTGCTCACCACACACACTTCTGTGTATCCCAGCTCCTGCAATAACACATCAGTACCAAGTCATATACATAGTTACTCACACAAATATACCTACAAACAGGTTTTAAACTAGAGGTTGCCTGACACACAAATGAAAAAAAGCATCTTTCACCAGATTGTGATGCTGCAAAATAGATATATACTGAAGCTAACTTTTTTATCTCAAAGCTGTAATGAGCAGAAAAAGTAAAAGTGTCACTAAGCCTATTATAACCTACTCTCTTGCCTAATATTTGTTATGCATTATTGTATTGTGTTGTATTGTAATCACTTAGTCATTGGGGGATACAGGTGTTCTATTTCTTACATATATATTTTGGCAGTATAATAGCTTACCTTGAGTATGGCCGTGTGCTTCATGGTGAGTGGATGCGTGTACATGTGTGTGTTCATCGCTGGGCAGAAAACGAGGGGTCGGGTGACATCCCAGGCGCGCACCATACACGTCAGGAGGTTGTCACACAAACCTTGAGCAACTTTAGCCATGGTGTTGGCATCGAGTGGGGCAATAACCAAGAGTTGTGCCCAATCACGGAGTTCTATGTGTAGCACCGGGTCACCTCTCCCGCCCCAAACCGACCACTCGTCCTCATCCACGACAAAGTTGAGGTCTGGGTAGAGGGACTTGAGGGACGCATCTTCAACATCACCACTGAGTAGGTGCGGTAGTTGTCGGCGCCTGAAATACGGGCTTCGACTGCCACACCTGCTGCACTGATCACTACTGCTGTTCTGCTCTTCACTGTCACTCCCCCGTAACTCCCCATTGTTCGTGATCCTCCTCTCGGGTCTGTTTACATAAGCCTGGGAACCGCCTCCTCTGTGATGTTTGGGGTTAGGAGGAGTCGGACCCACATCCACCTTTGCCTGACACCGCAAGAAGTGACAGGCATTCTTCGTTGGCACAATGACAACGCTAGCACCTCGTTCCTGGAGTCTCCGTGCCAGCTCCGGGACCTTGATGGTGGCAACACTCCCAGTGCAGCCTAGGATCACACGAGGACCGGATGTGGCCGAGGTGGGTGGTTGCCAAGACATCCTGCTGCTGGAGGAGTTATGGTACTTTTGTTAGTTGTTTTTTATTAAACCAACATGTCTTTTTCTCATTTCAATACTGGTTTACAATACTTTCATTAGTTCATATATATATTGTTATGGAGTATTCCAGGATAACTATGGAGTATTCCAGGTTAACTATAAAGTTATGTAATAATAATAGTCTCTCACATCTCAACTATTCTCACATCCGTTGCGTAACAATATATTGAAACCAACATGTTTTTTTTCTTTAATTTATATACATGTTATGGTACTTTCATTAATTAAAATATACATTAATATGTACTGGCACTGTATTCAAACCAGTATGTTTATATTTCATTTTAATACTGGGTATGGTACTTTTCTTAGTTAAGTTATTGAAACCAGTAGCTTTTCTCTTATTTTAATAAAAATATGTCTCATTAACATATTAAATTACTCCTACTAACCTAACCTAATCCATACCAGTACGGTACCATGGAACAAGTGTCTGGTATAGAAGGAAGATATCATCACCTTCATAAACAAATTACCAAAACAATTTTTTCTACATAGCCTATACCATTTAGATCCTATCATAAGATGTGATTGAGGTAGAATCCAGACAATCAGCAAAATAGGCCTACTATATAAAGGGGGTCATACATTTGTGGTATTTTACATTAGAATGTCTAGATTCCTCCATAGTATGCCAGGAAACAGGACTAGATGAACAAAATTAATGGTGGCCTGTTGATTGGAATAATTTGAAGGAACCAGTCAGTTGCTCCAGATTCACTTACAATGTGCTATCCCCTTAATAATAATATGAACTGCAGATAAATAAGCTCAGGTGGTCTTGGGTTCTGGTGCGTCGGAGAAACCAAGCTTTGTCCACTCTTCCTTAGCCATCAGTCCCTTCTCCATTCGACACTCCAGGTAGTTCCGAGATTCATCCCGGCAAAGACTGTTCTCGCTCTTATTCTCTCGCAGGCAAAGCATGTACCTGAAAAAAAGGAAAGAAAAAAATAAAGGAATGTGTTTATTATCATATTAATGAACTTTTTAAACTTCTACTTTCCGGAAAAAACATGTACCATATTTACAAAAAAAAAAAAAAAGTTAAATGGAATGAGAGTCAATTTGATTATGGTATTGAATTTTTTATTTCCGGTACTTATCAAATATACAGTATATTCCTTCAGTACATCACAATGATGAGAAGGGGTATGGTAGGTTGGGTTGGGTTTGCTTACGTTTGGTTAGGTTAGGTTAGGTTAGGTTAGGTAAGGTTAGGTTAGGTAAGGTTAGGTTAGGTAACATTAGGTTAGGTTTGGTTGGGTAAGGTTAGATTAAAATTCTTAGCCTGGTGATAGAAAATAATTATAATTTTCTTGTGTATTAAATTTTGATATAAAAAGAGAAAGAATGGAGTGACAACTGTACTAAAGAGAGGAAAGATAATGTCTCGGGGTCCAGAGGGACGCCCAAACCCTTAATTAAAGTAGATATTGACTAAGTCTCATTATAACACGAACCCTTTACTTCTATATTCACTTTAACAAATGAACCCTTAACACGAATTACTTTAATTAACACGAACATTTTATTACGTAATTTGAACACGAATGAATCTTTTACTACATGAATCTTTAATATTAACCATTTATCATACCCAATTTCACTTTAACATGAATATTTTCTACACGAATTACTGAAAAAATTACCGGTACCTTATTTTAACACGAACGAATCTTTTACTACCACATGAATGAACCTTTAATAACTACATGAACCTTAAACGTGAACCACTTGATGACCATACTCACTTTAACATGAATCTTTTCTAGTCAAGTTACACGAATTACTTTGAATAAATTACCGGTACCTTATTTTAACACGAACGAACTTTTACTACCACATGAATGAACCTTTAACTAACTACATGAACCATTTGATGACCATACTCACTTTAACATGAACTTTTTACATTCGTTTTGGTGGTCTATTGGGAAGCTTCCTTTCTGTGGAGGTGAGGGCGTGAAGGACTTTTGCCCAAACGTCATGGAAGCCATTATTATTTATTATCATTTATCCTTTAATTTATCTTTATTTAACCCTCCTCACTCTTGTTAAGCCTACCCACTGCCTTCATTCGTCTATCCCACTCTTCATTCCCCTCGTATGGCTCGCCAAAATGGGTAAAAAAGGTAAAAAAAAAATAATGATAATATCTCGCTGGCACAACACTCACTAGTCCGCATACGTCGGTTACATCACTAAGCTAAAAAGCCTAAAATAACTCGATCCACAAATAAATATTACTAATTTTAACTATTGCTTATTTTATTTATTATTAAACCTTATCTATATTATATTATTTGTTTATCATTGTGTGCAAAAGAATATGTGCATAATAGTGTTGTTATTACTAATTTTATAAAACACTAAAATATATCTAATATCGTATGCAAGAAAAAAACACTTGTGTAGAATAATTAAATGGTGTTGTTTTCTCAGTTCACTTCATGCCAAGTCTTTTATTTACGTTTTTCTGGGGTTATTTAATTAGGTTATGTGGTACTGTTACGTCCCCAACCCCGAGCCGACTGAGGCATGCAACAGATTAATCACAAGAAGAAGAACAAACTCAAGTTACTCCAACTCCAACACCTGTAAAGTTTTAGTTTATTCTTCCTTTCTCCAAATCCTATCTCTCTACCTCAACTTTAATCTTAGCTACAAAAGTTAATCTCCAAATCTTAGCCCAAAAGCTTACACCAATCTTAATTACCTCGAATCCTACTAGCCACCCAAAACACCACCTTTACAATGTCTTTCTTAAACTCTATATGCTATTTTGTAGACAATCACTAGACATCCTAGAACTATATGATATTATCTTGTCGGCATTCTGGAATACAAAATAAAGTAGTGACATCTTAATTCTATCTAATCGTGAAGATGTCACCAAAAATAATGACGGTAGTGAAGATGTGTCACACCGTGTTTGAATCAAACTGGTGAAGAGTAATAATACTATATGGGAATAATCTCACTCTGGCTATAACTTGGAAGGAAAAGAGAAAGTATTGTACAGCCATAGCAACACAAATTTAACCAAGTCTAGCCAATATACCCATCGTTTTCTATAGTCATCCCATTTCTTTTCAGGGGAGGTTCTTTTGTAGGTGAACTGGAAGGCTACACTGATTCCTCCAAACTATGCCAATAAACAGACGACCCTCAATAGTACTAATAACCAGAAGGGGATCTGTTGTTTCGTGGCATAGTTTGGAGTAATGTGTTCTGTGGTTATGTGGTTATCATTCATACATGCAGTAGTCAAAAGCGGATCGAACCAATTTAAACGAACCCTATAAACCCCGATTCTTGGTTCGTGTTCATCGAGTCGTTCATTATCCTTCTGGCTGTGGTAGTGTACACACGGAAGATTATTTACTCATCATAAACTCGTCATTCTACTCGTTTTACCACGTAGAAATGTTGAACCGTAATTGTAATCTATAGTGTAAAATAACATGTGAACGTAAAGTTGAAAATAATAGAAATAAACAGTGAATGAAGAGTAAAGTGAGGTAGCAAAGTTAAAATTGAAGGAAAATAACAAATAATAATGATAGTAATTGTTGGTTCTTTCTACTCGTTATATGGATTATCTTACAACCACGGAGGACATTCCAACCATAATTCTAACCCAGTGTAAAATAATATGTGCACGTAATACTGAAAATAATATAAATAAACAAACCGTGTGCAAGGATTACGGTGAGGTTGCCAAGTTGGAGGAAAATAATACTAATAATAGAATATTTTTAGAAGTTGCCACAACTCAATTTCGAAAATTTTACTATTACCAGTGTAAAATTATAATTTATTATGTGCACGCAAAATTGAGATAGAAATAAAAAAACAGCGTACAAACAAGGATAAACATATATTAATAATTGGTGGTTATGAATGATCTAACCTGGGAGAATTAACCATCCAACCTTATTATTATTCTACCTCAGTGTAAAATTATGTGCACGTAAAAGTGAGATAGAAAAAAATAAATAAACGATAGATAGATGAGGATTACGTGTGTGAGGCTGTTAAGTGTATAATTACCGGTATATATTATATGATAGTCACAGAAGGACGCCATTTCTTCCCATCACAACAACAACAACCACCATCACAATCATAAACAACTAGAAGGTAAATATTTGTTGGTTCTAAACTTGTAATTGAATGAAGTACGAGTATATCATTATTGATGTAGAGAGAGAGAGAGAGAGAGAGAGAGAGAGAATGGTATGTGTACCCCCCTACCCACCCACCTTCTTATTCTCGTCTCTCACCTCTCTTCCTCCCCTCCTCCACTCCCTCCTCACCCCACTTCCCCCCTTTCCCTACTCCCCCCCTTTCCCTACTCCCCCCCTTTCCCTACTCCCCCCTCTCCCTACTCCCCCCTCTCCCTACTCCCCCCGTAACACACACACACACACACAATTATATTAACCACAACCACGAGTAAGGTTAATTTTAGCGTAAGATGAAAAGTGATACAAGTGTACAGTATTATTATTATCGCCTCTACAACATCTGTATCCAAGGGTCAAAATGACAGGAAATTGATTGATATATAAAGCACGTTGTCACTCCCCTCTCCTCCCTACTCCTATCACCCCTCCCCCATCCCTCCTTTCTCCTTCCCCCCTCCCCTTCACGTCTCCTCAACCACTTCTCGCCCTCATCCCCCCACTCCCTCCCCCTACTCCACCCACCACTCCCACCCACATACTTCACCCCCCACCACCACCACTCCCACCCCTCTCCAAATCCATGCCCCTCCCATCTCTCCTCCCTCCAATCCCCCCTCTCCCTCTTAGGAACACACAGCTCCATGTAGGCACCCCCTTCCACTCCATTCCCCCTCCCCCTTCTTCACCCTCTCCCCCACCCCCTTCTTCACCCTCTCCCCCACCCCCTTCTTCACCCTCTCCCCCTCCCCCTTCTTCACCCTCTCCCCCTCCCCCTCCCAACCAGTCCAAATATTGACCAAACCCTTGTGAGACCAACATTTACCCTTAAGTATTGGATGAGAGAAAGCAGCTCAGGCTATACAGAAAACACAAGGAACCATATTATTATTATTATCATTATTATTATTATTATTATTATTATTATTATTATTATTAAACAGGATACCATTATTATTCTTCATTTGGGTCTGCTGTTTCCTGGCATATATACTCTGTAGGAATCGAGGAGCTCCAATCTATCAAAAGTAGCCTATAGGCCTATCCCCTTTAACTACCTTCTTCTCTTTATAACATTACACTATAAGGATAACCAATAAAATAATCAGATTCATTTACGTAATAATATAATATGTATTTGAATGACACAGGATCCCATAATGATTTAATTAACTATAGCGGTATACATCAGTTAATTAAAATAGTATTATTCATCTTGAAGAGCCTGTAAACAAAGGGAAAGTGGAAAAAATATCTAATAAATTATGCTATATTTTATATATATATATTATGTATTAGTATTCTTTTTTATTTAATCACACACACACACACACACACTCACGTTGTTGTTTTATTTACACATCAACACAGAATATTTTTTTTATTTTCTCGCCAAAATGTTCGGTTCTCACTTTCTCACCGACATTGTTTACATTTTCTGTTTACGCTACCTTTTTTTTATTAAAGTAGTTTATTTTGTATACATACTGTAAATACATTTTCAGTGGTAAATAAATACTAGCAGAGTCTGTTCATTTTATAGTTTTTACATTTTCAGTAGTAAATAAGACCATAGTAGGTTTGTTTTGGTAGTTTATACATTCTCACTGGTAAATAAGTACCATAAGTAGGTTTGTATTGGTAATTTATACATTCTCAGTGGAAAATAAGTACCATATATTATACTGGGTTTGTATTGGTAGTTTATAAATATTCAGTGGTAAATAAGTACCATATAAGTTATACTGGGTTTGTTTTGGTGTGGTGGGCTGCGCGAGTCGTTGATGTGTCACCTGCGCAGTACTTATATCACTATATAGCTGTCAACCCCCGCTGGCTATATATCTGTCTGTCTGTCTGTGTATCTGTCTGTTATTTATAAACATAGATAGTTATACAGATCTAAAACTATTTCATTGGTCATCATTTTTATAGGGAAAAGTCACAGCAAAATATTGTTCTAATAAATTCGACTCTGCGTTCACGATTTACTAGAGGCAAACATTCCTGCTTACTTTTATCTCTCTCTCTCTCTCTCTCTCTCATTCTTTTTACGTCTCTTTTTCCCTCGTTTCCCTCTCTTTTTATTTCTCCACTTTCTCTCTCTCTGTTTTTAGCTCCGGCCTAAGCCGAGAGCTCTAGGTTTTATCCGAATTATTGTTCTTGTTCTTGTTGTTCTTCTTGGGGCGACCACTTCTTAAAAGGGGTTCAACTCACTCACTCACTCATTCTTCTTGGGGTGACCATTTCTTAAGAGGGGTTCAACCAATATTTAAGAGGTTCAACCGAGAGGGGGTTCAACCGAGGGGTTCACCCTCAATAAAATGGTTCATTTTCAAAATTTCAATATGAATACGAAAATCCAGATAAAACATAATTAATATGTTTGAGACCTTTACATATGGATATTTTATTATTTCACTTGAATCATTAAGAGCCGGAGCTTTTGAAGGGTTTTCCTTCATGTTACCTCTCTCCTTCCCTCACACCCCCTTTTTACTTTTAGCTCCTCTCTCTCTCTCTCTCTCTCTCTCTCTCTCTCTCTCTCTCTCCAGGGGTGTTGCTGCGCTGCGAGCTATGATGTTCAGCCAAGGGTGTGAAATTTCTCTCTGTTATTACCTCCGTCTCCCGCCACTTTTTCCCCGCCAAAAAAACCCACACAATTTCAACGGCACCTAATATTTTATACATCCATAACTTTTACGGTCCAACCTTTTTTCTTTTTTTTCCATATCTGGTTGACGATGCGTTACTAATTTTGTTTTTAGTACCACATTTTCCATCACAATACGTTTGATTATTATTATCATCATCATTATTGTTATTATTATTATTATTATTATTATTATTTTTTTTATTTTTTTTTCTCCGTTCTGCCATTTTCAGATTGTAAGTTTTGCATTTCATGGCTGAACATTTTATTTTTGATATTTTTTTTTTCTGTTCGTTTTCTGTACATTTGGGTTTTGTTCTAACTTAGAGAGAGAGAGAGAGAGGAGGGGGGGGGGTAATTCTGCATAAGAGGTCCACTTGGGTTGTTCCCACATTTTATACATTTTCATGCATATTTTTACTTGTTTTATTGATTGTTGTCCATAATATTTAGATGAGATAACTTTTTTTACCCATACTTGACCTAACCTAACCTAACCAGGACCAAGGCAGACTACCGGGACCTAACCTGGGCAGACTACCGGGACCTAACCTGGGCAGACTACCGGGACCTAACCTGGGCAGACTACCGGGACCTAACCTGGGCAGACTACCGGGACCTAACCTGGGCAGACTACCGGGACCTAACCTGGGCAGACTACCGGGACCTAACCTGGGCAGACTACCGGGACCTAACCTGGGCAGACTACCGGGACCTAACCTGGGCAGACTACCGGGACCTAACCTGGGCAGACTACCGGGACCTAACCTGGGCAGACTACCGGGACCTAACCTGGGCAGACTACCGGGACCTAACCTGGGCAGACTACCGGGACCTAACCTGGGCAGACTACCGGGACCTAACCTGGGCAGACTACCGGGACCTAACCTGGGCAGACTACCGGGACCTAACCTGGGCAGACTACCGGGACCTAACCTGGGCAGACTACCGGGACCTAACCTGGGCAAACTACTGGGACCTAACATAGGCAGACTACCGGGACTGTCCAATGTTTACAATGGCAGGAAAACTTAGGCTCTGGACAGCTGAAATTTCGATATGCTATTATACCAAAAATAAGTGCAACCTCCTCTTAAATGCATTACACATGAACATATTACAATGTCCCCTTGTGAAATATACACAAATTGTAAATGTTTGCCACGTGGACCTTTTATGCAAAAATATCCCGCAGTCTTTTGTGTTAATTTTTGCGTGTAATAAAGGTATGAAGGTGGTAAGTTGTGCTGAGTGTATTTATGCACTTCCATTTCTCCAGGTTAAGAGGCAGCTCACCAATATTTATGTCTAGTGTTCTCACCCTATTCTCACTCTCTTTCTGTGTGAGTGTGTGTTTATATCTCTCTGTATATGTGTGTGTGTGTTTCTCTCTCTCTGTATATGTGTGTGTGTTTCTCTCTCTATGTGTAGGCCTATGTGTGTGTTTTTCTCTATCTCTGTGTGTGTAGGCCTATGTGTGTGTTTTTCTCTATCTCTGTGTGTGTTTCTCTTTCTCGCTGTGTATGTGTGTTTTTTTAGCTCCGGCCTAAGCCGAGAGCTCAAGGTCTTATCGTAATTATTGTTCTTGTTCTTCTTGGGGCGACAACTTCTTAAAAGAGCTTCAACTGACTCACTCACTCACTCACTCACTCATTCATTCTTCTTGGGGCGACCATTTCTTAAAAGGGGTTCAACTCACTCACTCATTTCACTTGAATCATTAAGAGCCGGAGCTTTTGAAGGGTTTTCCTTCATGTTCTTGTTTTTCTCTCATTCTCTCTCGTGTTGTTAGTAAGAGGTGGTGAGTTTCGGAATGTTAAACAGAATTACACACTTTCCCCATTTGTCAAGTGTGTAGCCAACAAGGAACTAAACCACTCCAACTGTCTCTCAGCAGTATTCATAGATTTCCAAAGATTATTATTATTATTTTTTTAATTATTTTAATTATTATTTTCATTATTATTTTCATTATTATTTTTTCATTATTATTTTTATTATTATTTTTTTATTATTATTATCATTATTATTATTTTTCAAGTAAAATCGACACTGCTGTTTGTGGTCTTGGGCAATTTATCTTTTCTTTCAGTATTCAGATATAATTTGAATAGTTATTCATGTTTTGTTTTAAGTAATATTCATACTGACTGACGCTTGTTGATGTCAGCAGGATTCAGGTATATGATACGTCATATGTTTTTTTTTCTTTTTTCAATTATTATCTACGCTGATGCTTATTGTTGTTGTGGGCAATGTAGGCCTATTTTTTCCTTCAACATGTGTTTGTTCACTTACACTGACATGGCATATCCCACTCAGTATTTAGCAATCTGGTACGTCTTTAATATTTGTGTTTTGTTTTTTCCAGTAGTATTTATAAATATGGTATATATATATATATATATATATATATATATATATATTGGCAATGTATATATTCCTTCAACACGTATACGTTGGTTGGTTCATTCACACTGGGGTCTCTCGTTCTGGAATACGGTGTATCTCGTTGATGACTCTGTAGTTGGCAACCCCAGACAGTAGTGGTGCTGACTCCTCGTTCTCACCGGAGTTGGTGTCACTCTTGGTGCAGAACCTTAGCCTGGCTGTTCTGCCGTCCTCACTGGTTGTTACACCCCCAGAGCCTCCTCCTGCCCCTGTCGTCGCTCCACCCTCACTATCAGCACCACTGCCCCGCCTTACCCCTGTTTGTGGTAACCACCTACTTCCCCCAGCACCACTACTAGACACACCTAACCACTGACGACCCTGGCTAGTAGTAGTAGTAGTGGTTCCAGCACTCCCACGCCGCCCATTGGTAGACACTGTTAGCACCAGATCTGTGGGCAGGGTGTGTGTGTTGGTGTGTGTAACGTCGTGAGGGTTGTGTGTTGGAGCAGCAGCAGCAACAGACCGTGAGTTGGTGTTGGTTGTTGTGGTGGGTAAGCCAACCTCACCACCTACACTCTCTATGAAACTGGAGGGACGAGAGGCCATCACTTCACTGACGGAGGTGCGTCTACTGGTGGCACCCTCATCCTCGACCCCTGAGCCACACTGGGAGGAGGGGTATGAGGGCACTGGGGAGGGGGGCGGCAGGAGTGGCAGGAGGGGTGTATCTTGTGCCAAGGGGGTCATGGTACGGCTGCGTCGAGGCTGTGACCGCTGTTCCTTAATGCACGGACACGAGTTACGCTTGAGCTGGAGTGGTGCACGGCGAAATGTACAGTCATCAGAGACTGGTGAGGCCGGGGGAGGTAAACTATCCTCATCATCACCTCCAACACCAGAGTCTGTTATCTGTCCAGCCAGGTCCTCGGATACGGCGAACCGAAGGCGTTTGGGGGATTCTAGGCTGAGGGTGCGGGGTATCTGCGCCCCCTTGCAACTACCCCCACCTCGCACACACCGCAGGGAGCCCGGTAATGCGCCCCCTCCCCCTCCTCCTCCCCCTCCCCCAGCACACCCGTTCTTGGCCAGTAGGGCGCATTGGAGTCCTCGCTGACGTCGCCACCGCTCACGCCGTCGTCGCCACTCTGGGTCCTCTCCTGAAGGGGTATAGTAGGTTAGCTTTGGTTTCATACACACACACACTTTATATCGACATTCTCTCTCTCTCTCTCTCGCATTAAAATAGAAAATAGTTTTAACGACATTCATTAATTTTTTCTCTCACGCACACACACACACAATCCCCCTTCCCGCATGCACACACAAACACCCACAAACACCCTCTCCCCAACTTGTAAACACAGAGCCTTACCAACAAGCCAGTAGGTAACCATTTCTCCTTTGCCCTTCACCTTGACCTGACCCCTCTCCTCCAACACGTAGCCACCCACTTTGTTGAGGATATTACGACACGACACGGAGCAGTGGATTCGCAGGGCTGGTGGAGGGGGACAGAACCAATTAGTGGGTATGGGAGGGTGAGACGTGAGTGAGTTTTGTTGGTTTGTTGAGGATAGATAGTGAGTTTGTTAGTAGGTTTGGGATAGGTAGTGAGTGGGTTATAGTTGGTTTGTTAGGGTTGTGGGTTAGTTGGTTTGTTTTAGTTAGTATGATTCCTCCAAATTCTTCCTCACCATTATTATTTTAAATCTGGTCCTGTTTCCTGGTATACTTTGAAGGAATCAAGGCGCTCCAGTGTAGCCAAAGCATATTACCCTATAAATACCTTCATGATATTATGTATATGGCACACAAAACCTATTTATGGGAAATGTATCTCTTGTTTGGTAAGAATATTCTAATGTTACTCCTTCAATCTCTTCCTGTTTATTAATTTCATACACAATCTATAGGGGTTGTATTTATTTATCCTGTTAGTGGTAATATTCATGGACCTAACTAACTTTCTAATATTACTCCTTCATTCCCTTCCTGTTTATTTAATCATGACACACACAATCTATAAGACAGTAATGTATGTATTTATCCTGTTTAGTGGTATAGTATTCATGGCCCCACCTTGCCCCGTTGACTCCATACGTGATGCGGTGTTGACAGTGTCTCCAAAGAGGCAGTAACGAGGCATCTTGAGGCCCACTACACCAGCACACACCGGACCTGTGTATATACAGTACAATAGTCATACACTACCCTACACTAACAATCCAAAATATTCATCCAGGTCTTGTTGAAGTTTCGAATAATTTGACAACCTTGTGAACCAATTACAACGCATGTCCTGTTTCATATTTGCTTAATACTCGTTCAGGCTATTCGAAGCAAGCTCGGATACATACTTGTTATTGGATTGCGAGTGTACTATCAAAGACAAAACTTGTGTCGTGAAATCTGGTGAAAATATATGGTAGAGGGCGAAACATAATGGGCATGAACGTTACTGTGCTGGGGTTTTCATTATGTTTCACAAGTTATATTAAATCATTGGACAGGACAATGACACGAGTTTTGTCTTTGAGTGTACATGCCAACACTGAATTATTGCTCAAGCCGGATACATAAATACAATATCAAAATGCACGGGTGGAAAACTTAAGCACATCGTTCACATCAAAATCTCTCTTTGATTTATACAGTGACAAAAATTCCAGCGTAAAAAAAAATATTAATAATAATCACCTCGAGTTAAATGTGAGGGAGGGAGGAGTCTTTTATTCACCTCGAGTGGAATGTAAGGGAGGGAAGGAGGGAAGGAGGGAAGGTGGAGTCTTTTATTTACCTGAGTGGAATGTGAGGGAGGGAAGGAGGGAGGGAGGGAGGAGTGTTTTATTTATCTGAGTGGAATGTGAGGGAGGGAGGGAGGGAGAGAGAGAGGAGTCTTTTATTTACCTGAGTGGAATGTGAGGGAGGGAGAGAGGAGTGTTTTATTTACCTGAGTGGAGACCGATGCGTAGTTTGAGCGTTTGGGTGGGTCGGTGTCTGATCTTGAAACGTTTGATGGCGTCCAGGAGGTGAAGCGACATTGAAGCCACCTCACCGGCATGTTGGTCCTCGTTCCTGATGGGCAGACCGCTTACCTGACACACACACACACACAGAAAACAAAATTGTGTGTGTGAGAGAGAGGGAGATAGAGAGATTGTAAACAACTGATAATGATGGTGGTAGTTCATATGCAGACAAAGCAAGAACACACACACACACACACACACACACACACACACACACACACACACACACACACACACACACACACACAATCCCCCCTCCAACACACACAATCCCCCCTCCAACACACACAATCCCCCCTCCAACACACACACACACACACAATCCCCCCTCCAACACACACACACACACACAATCTCCCCTCCAACACACACACACACACACAATCCCCCCTCCAACACACACAATCCCCCCTCCAACACACACAATTCACCCCATCCTACATCACCACACACACAACACAACCTCCCCTCATCACGACACACACACACACACACACTCACTGCCCCCTATCATACATATACTCCCCTCCACACACACACAACCCCCCCCCCTCCCACACACACAACCCCCCCCCCCCCCTCCCACACACACAAACCCCCCTTCATCACCCCCTCACACACACGTACTTACCACCATATAAGCGTCTCCAATGGTTTCCACTTTATATACATCGTAGTGACCAATGATGGAGTCGAAGCACGTGTACAGATCATTCAGAAAGTTGACCACCTGTGAGAGAGAGAGAGAGAGAGGTGGTTAGTGATGTTGCCGTTTTAGATTTGTTTTGTATTAATGTTATTGTTATTATTATTATTGTTATTATTGTTATTGTTATCATTATCGTTATCATTATCGTTATTATTACTATTATTATCGTTAGTATTACTATTATCGTTATTATTACTATTATTATTATTACTATTATTATTATTACTATTATTATTATCATTACTATTATCATTATTATAATTATTATAATTATTATAATTATTATTATTATTATTATTATTATTATTATTATTATTATTATTATTATTATTATTATTATTATTATTATTATTATTATTATTATTATTATTATTATTATTATTATTAATATTATTATTATTATTATTAATATTATTAATATTATTATTATTATTATTATTATTATGTGAGGATAAGTTTACATCCATTCTTCTTCTCCGGCCGAGTAATTAAATGTAGAGAGGTAATGTGATAGTTTTTTAAGTAGGAGACACTTTGAAAGGTTAGATTACGGTTGTATGAATGCCCAAGGCTGTGGAGGATTGTATTATCCTGTAAACCAGTATTTCTGTGCACAAAATAGGACATTGGTTGGAATAAATAATAAATAAATTAAATAGTGTCTTGATGGACTTTTCGTTCAAAACCCTCTGAGTATCTGTCAAGTCACCCTAGACACCACACAGCAAACAGTACATGTATTCCCATTATATACTGCTTCCTCCAAACTGTGCCTAGGAAACAGACGAGCTCGGTGTTGCTAATGACTGAGTTTGGTGGAAGCAGTAGTTTATACTAGACCATAAGCAAGTGAAGTAGCCTATGCCCCTTAAGGTAAAAGAAAGGTACGATATTTTTCCTTCCCAGCGGTGGCAGCCAGACAGCGTGGAATGTAAACAAACCGAGTGGATTGCCAGGCGTACAATAAAAGTGAAGTATGTGTAATTAAGTAATTAGTGGGGTGTTTTTGTGACGAAAATGTCCTCTGTCCACCCTTACTGTCACACACTTTCCGTGTGTGAATTCCTGGCACTGTAGGTGGTAACATGACAATTTGTATAGCATGACAGACAAACAGAGTCTCATCATTTAGATATATAGATATATACACACACACACTTGTATATATTCAGACACACCCTCACCCTCTCTCTCTTTTCTCGCTCTCTCTTTCTCTCTCTCACACACACACACCTACCTGTAGAGGGGTGGACTCAGCTGACATCTCTGTGAATCCAACAATATCACTGAAGTAGATGGTGACACAATCAAAACTCTCAGCCTCAACTTTGTGTCCTCTCTTGAGTTGATCTGCCACGTATCTTGGTAACATCTCGTATAGCAGTGCCTCTGTTGGTGGTGGGAGAAGGTGAGGTAGTGAAGGAGGGAGAGGGGTGTTTGAGTGAGGGAATGAAGAGGTGAGATAATGAGTGAGTGAGGAATGGGTGAGAGTGAAGGTGGGAGTGGGATGTTTGAGTGAGGGAATGAAATGGGTGAGATAGTGAGTGAGGAAGGGGTGAGAGTTAAGGTGGGAGATGGGGTGTTTGAGTGAGGGAATGAAGGGGTGAGATAATGAGTGAGGGAGGGAGGGGTGAGATAGTAAGTGAGGTAGGGAGGGAGGGAGGGGTGAGTGAGAAGGTGAGTGTGGGAGAGAGGGAGGGTATAAGGAGGGAGTTGGGTGTATGAGTGAGGAATGAAGGGGTGAGATAGTGAGTGAGGGAGGGAGGGAGGGTATAAGGAACGAGGGAGTGGCGTGTATGATTGAGGGAAAGAAGGGGTGAATGAGTAGGTGTGTGAGGGAGGAAGGAAGGAAGGGGTAAATGAAGGAGGGAGTGGGGTGTATGAGTGAGTGAGTGAGTGAGTAGATGGGGTATATTTACAGTACAGTAGTGAAGAGAGGGGAGGTATGAATGAATGAGTGAGTGTGAGTAAGTGTAGTGTAAGGAGCATGAGTGGATGAGTAAAGCATAGTATACTTAATATATAATTACAGTATTATATATATATATATATATATGCTCATATTTGCTACATGTGTATACTAACTATATATTATATGAGTATGGTTACAATAATACTATCCTATTCAATATTTTTCAGGTATGTTGATGAAAGCAAATGAAGTGAGGACAAGCCATTCATTACTCCTATACCTTCCTTTGTTATCTCATTGTAAGTACACATTTCAACTGATATATATATATACAGACACACACATAAACTTTCTATGCCATTTAGAAACTTTACAGAGCGCTGATTTGATTAGTTTTGTATTTAGTTGATATAATAATTACCCGACATTAGTCATCGTTAATATTTCCTTCAATATGTGCAGCGAATTATATACATCTCATATACATTCTCTTTTAAATCGAACAACGCTAGTCTCAGTTTGTGCTTTTTTTTTCTTTTTTTTTTTTACAACGTTCCACTAATTTTTTTTTCCACTAATGCGTTTTGAATATGACCGTCTGGGCTTGGGACTATGTATGTATGTATGTATGTATGTATGTATGTATGTATGTATGTATGTGTGGGTGTATGGGGTGTCTGTGTATTTCTGGGGGATGGGAAGGAACACGCTACTCTTATAATGTATCACCATAATAACTTTCTTTCTGGGTATTACTGGGGTCTGGGAAGAAGGTACATGACGTTACTTTTATATCCACATAATAATTATTTTGTCTTTTTCCCGTCACTCCTGTCCCACTCCGCTTAAGGGGGTGTGGGAGTAGGGGGCAGGCTTGGGGGGGGGGAACTGGGGGGGGGGGGGTGCGGGAATAGGGGGAAAGGCTTGGGGTGAGTAGAAAGCCTGTCCCCCTATTCTCACACACCCCTAACCACCCCAATCCCCCCCCCCAAGCCTGTCCCCCTACTCCTGCACCCCCCAAACCCCCTCCCAAGCCTGTCCCCCTATTCCCACACCCCTTTAACCCCTCTCCCTCACCTTGTCCCCCCACTAATCCCTCTTACCCTCATTCACCACCCATCCCTCTCCCCCTTCTCTTTACCCCTTCCTCTCTATCCCTCTCTCTCTCCAAC
Source organism: Petrolisthes manimaculis (assembly GCA_034508575.1). Taxonomy (NCBI): domain Eukaryota; kingdom Metazoa; phylum Arthropoda; class Malacostraca; order Decapoda; family Porcellanidae; genus Petrolisthes; species Petrolisthes manimaculis. The sequence continues at coordinate 9,842 of JAWZYT010002916.1, read as the reverse complement.
CTTTCCTATTTCCCTCATTAAAACCTTCTCTTATCTCATCTCCACCCCCCTTTCCTCCCCCTCATCCTGTACACTCCTCCCTCTAATTCCTTTCTCCTTTTTTCCACTTCCCTCCCCCTTTCTTCTCACTCACCCTGTTCTCCTTCCCCTTCCTTCACCCTGTTCCCCTACTTCCCCTTCCTTCCTTCCATCTCACCCTGTTCCCCTTCCCTCTCTCTCCCCTTCTCACCCTGTTCCCCTTCCCTCTCTCTCCCCTTCTCACCCTATTCCCTCCCCCTTTCTTCCTCCCTCATCCTGTACCACTTCTCCTTCCTTCCTCTATCTCACCCTGTTCCACTTCCTTCCCTCCCCTACTTCTTCAACTGTCCCTCTTTTCTTTTTATTTCCTATCTGCTTGCTTGCTCTCACACCTCTCTATATAGTTATTACCTTTTTCTGGCTCTATAGGACCTCGATGTTGCGACGCCTATATATGCATCAATCAATCAATCCATCAATTCCCTTCCCTACTCACCTGTCTTCTTTTTCTCCTCGATCAACAAGTCAGTCCGTTCGTCCACCAGGGCTTCGAGGTTATTGGCGTACTTCTCCATCATGGCCAGCATGTTGTCGAAAATGTTGGGCTTCCTGAGACGAGACACATAGAGAGATAAATAGATAAGTAAACCGATATATAGATAAACTGACACACATACACATAATTATAGGCTACACAAGATTGATAGATTGATAGAGAGACATATAGACAGAGAGATAAATAGATAAGTAAACAGATATATAGATAAACTGACACACATACACATATAGGCGACACAAGATTGATAGATAGATAGATAGACATATAGACAGAGAGATAAATAGACAAGTAAACAGATAGATAGATAGATGGACTGCCACACACACACATAAGATAGATATAAAATAGATAGATGGATAGAGAGACAGATAGATAAGTAAACAGATATATAGATAAACTGACACATACACATATAGGCTATATAAGATAAGATTGATAGATAGATAGATAGATAGATAGACTGACACACACACGTACACACAAGATTGATAAATAGATAGATAGAAAATAGATAGAATAATAGAGAGACGGATGGACAAATAAACAGATAGATAGATAGATAAACTGACACACACACATACACGAGATTGATAGATAGATAGATAGAAAATAGATAGAAATAGAATGATAGAGACAGATGGACAAATAAACAGATAGATAAATAGACAAATAGATAGAGAGATACACACACAAACACACACACACAATAAATTCTAAGTACTATCCTATTTGCAGTGTGTTCCTGAGTGGTCCGAGTTTAATCTTCTCCCTCCCTACCTTTCTTTCTTTCTTTCTTTCTTTCTTTCTTTCTTTCTTTCTTTCTTTCACACACACACAATAAATTTAAAGTGGGCTACTCACAGTTCTTTTCTGAGCCTTATGAATTTAATTCTCTCTCTCTCTCTCTGTATGTGTGTGTGTGTCTCTCTCTCTCTCTCACACACACACACACACACACACACACACACACACACAAAATTCCAATACTCACAATCCCTTCCAAAGACATATGAAAAAAAAAATTCTCTCTCTCACATACAAAAAAAAAAAAAAAAAAATTGCTAGTACTCACAGTCCTTTCCTGAGCGGTCTGAGTTTGGTCCTGATGGTCCTGAAGTCTGGCCTCTCCTCGGGAATCTCGGACCAACACTCTCCCAGGACCGTTCTTACACAACCCTCACTCGACTCCATGGCTCCCAGCGGTGGTCTGTGTGTGTGTGTGTGTGTAGGGAAGGGAGGAGAATAGGTTTGGTAAGTGGTTAGTGGTTGTTGATGTGTGTGTGTGTGTGTGTGTGTGTGTGTGTGTGTGTGTGAGTGAGGAGAGAATAGGTTTGGTAAGTGGTTAGTGGTTATTGGAGTGTGTGTGTGTGTGTGTGTGTGTGTGTGTGTGTAGGGACGGGAGGAGAATAGGTTAGTTAGTGGTTAATGGGAGAAGGCAAGTTAGTGAGAGGAGGAGAAGAGGTGTATGTGGGTGAACGTCTGAGTTTAGCCTAGTGGGAGAACGAGGGAGGAGGAGGAGGAGGAGGAGGGAGTAACTGAGGGGAATAATTAATTGTAAGCAGAGCGAGAACATAATTAACACGAGTCACGGGATGAATAGTGTATAAACAGTGTAATGAAGGAAGATTAAACACTTGAGACGCGAATATATTACATGAATTGGATGGGTATTAACGAGAGAGACTGGAAGACCCAAGATGAAGACGTACCGATGTAGGTAAACAAATTATGATATCGAAATGGATGGGGGTCGAGAGGGAAGGATATGAAGATGATAAATCGTAGAGTAAACATTGAAGACACGAAAATATTACATGAGTATATGATGGGTATTAACGAGTGAGATGAGAAAACTTAAAAGATGAATATGTAGGTAAAGAAAGAATGATATAGATATGGATGTGGGTTTTGAGGGAAAGATGCGAGGGTGGTAAATGGTGGAGTAAACATTATAGACACGAAAACATTACATTAGTTGTATGGGTATTAACGAGAAAGATGGGTAGCCTGTACTGATGAAGATGTGGGTAAAGAAAGAATGATATAGATATGGATGAGGGACTGCCTAGAGGGAAGCATATGAGGGTGATAAAGGGGTTCTCTAATCTCGTGGTGGTTGCCATGGTGATATCTGGTGGTTGGTGGAGGGAGGGGAGGGATGGAGGTAGGGAGAGAGGGAGGGAAGGGATGGAGATACGGGATGGATTGGGAGAGGGACAGAGGTAGGGGATGGATTGAGAGGGAGAGGGAAGTAGGATAGGGAGGGAGGGATGGAAGTAGAGGAGGGAGGGAGGAAAAGAATAAGGAGAGAAGAATGGGTTCGTAATAAAAGGCAGCAAGGGAACTAGCTTACTAGAGAGAAAGAGGGAGGTAGTAAGCGAGGAAGGAGTTTAAGTGACAAACTTAAAGAATTATGAAAATTGGAAACAGTGGGGAAGGAAGGAAGGAAGAAAGGAAGGAAGGAAGGATAAGGGAGAGAAATGATGGAGGCACAGGGGAAGAAAAAGGAGAGGGAAGGAGAGAATTTTAAAGTGAAATAATAATAGAGGACAGAAATACACCTGTACAGTACTGCGAGTAGTGTATACTGTATATATATAATCCTAACTCGAGTATAATGTTAATAGTAGGCCTAGGCACCTCACACATCAAATTATCCTTAGATCATAAAAAGTTATATTAACAGTGCTGTAATAATAGTGTGTGTCTCAACTAGCTCGCTCTCTTACTTTCCCTCTCTTATCTACAGCAAAACACATACACACACACACACACACACACACACACACACACACACACACACACACACACACACACACACACACACACACACACACACACACACACACACACACACACACACACACACACACACACACACACACACACACACACACACACACACACACACACACACACACAACACACACACCACACACACACACACTCAAAATTGAAGATAAATACACACACATACACACTCACTCAAAGTTGACGAGAAACACACTCACACAACACACACACACCACACACACACACACACACACACACACATACACACATACATAGAGTGAAGTGGAAGGGGTTGGTCCTATACCTCTGGGAGGTCACCTCAGACATCTGGTAACCCTGTCACTTCTCCCTGTCAGTCTGGCTCTTCGAAATGTATTCTCGTGTGTATGTGTATGGTGGGGGGGGGGGGAGGGGGGAGTTGTGTGTGTGTGTGTGAGCGTGTGTGTGGAGGGGTGGGAGTTGTGTGTGTGTGTGTGTGTGGTGTGTGTGCGTGTGCGTGTGTGTGGAGGGGTGGGAGTTGTGTGTGTATGTGTGTGTGTGTGTGTGTGTGTTTCTCGTCAGATTTTTGAGAGTGTGTATGTGTGTGTTGTATGTGTATATTTGTGTGTGTCGTGCCAAGTGAGGGATATAATTACGAAATCTTACCCATCCCATCCCATCACATCCTCATTAAAGGTTTCTTTCCAATTAAGCAATTACGATTCAGAGATGAAGTTGATTCTCCGAGTTTGAGGTAATCCAAGGAAGTGATAATTAACCCTCGTCTTACCTGTGGCGGGGAGAAGTGACTCAGAGTTTAGACTGAATCTCCTGAAATCGTGGAGGAGACTGGGGAAGGTGGGAAGGGGGAGAAGAGGTAGTAGGAGAGCTGGGGAAAGTTTGAGGAGGAGACTGGGGAATGGGGGAGAAGAGGAAGGTAGGAGAAGCTGGGGAAAGTTTGGAGAGGAGGGAAAGGGGTGGGGAAAGGGGAATGGCAGAGAGAGACAGAGAAAGAGGAGGAAGGGGTGAAGGAAGAGGAGGAGGAGGAGGAGGAGGAGAAGGAGGATGATGATGCATGAGGAGGAAGGGGTGAAGGAAGGAGGGGAATGTCAAGGAGGAGGAGGAGGAGGAGGAGGGGGGAGACGGAGACGGAGGAGGAGGATGAGGAGAAGGATGAGGAGGATGAGGAGGAGGAAGGGGTGAAGGAAGGAGAGGAATGTCAAGGATGAGGAGGAGGAGGAGGAGGAGGAGGAGGAGCAGGTGGAGGAGAAGGAGGAGGAGGAGGAGGAGGAGGGGAGGAGGAGGAGGGAGGAGGAGGAGGAGGAGGAGGAGGAGGAGGAGGAGGAGGAGGAGGAGGAGGAGGAGGAGGAGGAGGAGGAGGAGGAGGAGAAGGAGGAAGATGAGGATGAGGATGAGAAGGAGGAGGATGAGGATGAGGAGGATGGTAGGGTAAATGGATGGAAGGGACATGATACAATAGAGAAGTAGGAGGAGGAGGAGGACAGGGAAAGGATAATGGAAGGGAGGAGGAGGAAGAGGACGATGAGGAAAGGACGGGGTGGAGGAGAGGGATACCAGAGAGAGAAAGAGAATAAAAAAGAAGGGATTACTCTCTCTCTCTTTCTCTCTTTCTCTCTCTCTTTCTCTCTTTCTCCTCTTTCTTTCTCTCTTTCTCTCTTTCTTCTCTCTTCTCTCTCTCCCTCTCCCACACTCTCTTTCTCTCTCTTTCTCTCTCTTTCTCTCTCTCTCTCTCTCTCTCTCTCTCTCTCTCTCTCTCTCTTTCTTTCTCTCTTTCCTCTCTTTCTCTCTTTCTCTCTCTCTTCTTTCTCTCTTTCTTACCTAACAGGGGGACAGCCTGGTTGAGGTCCGGCCATAACCTGTCGTATTATGGAGACGGGACTCTGCTCAGTGGCTCCCCATGGCCCGTGACGCCCTTGTACCTGTGGGGGGTGATATGTGTAGAGGAGAGGGTGAGTAGAGGCAGGTGGTGGTGTATAGGAGAGTGTGAGTGTGAGTGTGAGTGTGAGTGGAGTCGAGGCAGGTGGTGGTGTGGTGGTGGTGGTCGTGGTGGTGCAATGAGGCAGGGAGAAGCTAGAGGGAGAATGGGAGTGAATGGGCGAGTGATAGATAGACGTTGAGAGGAAAGAACTAGAGAGAATGAGAGTGGATGGGCGAGAGATGGATTGAAATGGAGAGGAAAGAGGTAGAGAGAATGAGAGTGGATGGTGAGTGATAGATTGACGTTGAGAGGGAAAGAGGTAGAGGGTAAAATGAATGGGAGTGGATGGGCGAGAGAATATATTGAAATGGAGAGGGAAAGACAAAGTGAGTGAGTGGTAGAAAAAATGGAAAAAGGAGAGATTGGAGAAGGAGGAAAGACGGAGGAAGCATCTAGAAGGGAGAATGGGAGTGGATGGGCGAGTGATAGATTGATGTTGAGAGGGAAAGATATAGAGGTAGAGAGAATGGGAGTGGAGGAACGAGACACAGACAGTGGACACAAAGAGTATGAGGGAAGGTGAAGGTGTGAAGGGAAACAGACATACACACAGAGAAAGGGAAGGGAGAGTAAGACACAGAACGAAACAATAGGAGGGAGGAATACACACACACATACACACACACACACACACACACACACACACACACACACACACACACACACACACACACACACACACACACACACACACACACACACACACACACACACACACACACACACCACACACACACACACACACACACACACACACACACACACACACACACACACACACACACACACACACACACACACACACACACACACACACCACACACTAATTTGACACGCCTTGAAGCCACTTGCGTCATTTTGTTCAAAGGGATTCTATTCAAGACTGACGACTCCTTTCACTTCCACACTCCTTACTCTTACTCTCCTTCCTCTCACTCTCCTTACTCTCACTCACTGTTACTCACTCTCACTCACTGTACTCACTCTCACTCTCCTTACTCTCACTCGCTGTCATCCACTCTCACTCGCTGTCATCACTCACAAACTCCTTCCTTCTCCTCACTCACCCACACACACACTCCTCACTCTCACTCTCTCCTTCCTCCTTCTCACTCACCCACACACACTCTCCTTCCTCCTCCTCACTCACCCACACACACTCTCCTCACTCAACGCTCACCTTTCTCTCACTCTCTGTCACCCACCCACACTCTAATTCTCTTCACCATCTGCCAACCAATTACACTTTCTTTTCCTCTCTCAACTCCACATCTTCGCACCCCACACGTAGGCTATACACTCACTCCTTCATCTCACTCTCACAACTCCACTCTCACTCCTTTATCTCACTCTCACAACTGCACTCCTTCACACCACAAGTACACTCACTCCTTTCATTCATCTCGCACTCCAGCCTCACCTCGTACAGAACAATAGCAAAGGAATAGACATCCCCCTTCTGCGTGCCTGCCGGGGCGCAGACGGATCCCTCATCAACTCGGGAGCTCTGTACAGCAAGTCTGAAACGAAAGTATAACATCAAGCTATAGAGGCTGAACTCAACTCTCGCATTTGGTTAATTAATGAAATGCGTTACTGTGTTCTGTGCTAACCACCTGTACAATAATAAGTTTCAGAGGGGAACAGTTACATTTTTATAGTATTGTGTGTGTACTGTGTATATTTGCACGTATAAGATGTATGTATATTTTAATTTGGTTCTGTGTATGTACCGTATGAATATTTGTGTATAATATCATATTGTATGTATAATTTTATGGGACTGTGTATGTACGGTACTGTATGTATGTTTATGTATGATATTGTATATATGGGATGTACTGTACGTATGTTAATGTATGGAAATATATGTATGGGATATACTGTATGTATTTTTAATGTATGGTACTGTATGTATAGGATGTACTGTATGTATAGGATGTACTGTATATATTATAATGTATGGTACTGCATGTATGGGAAGTACTGTGTGAATTTTAATGTATGGTTATATAATCTCTCTGACCTGTACACCTGCGTTGGGTATCACTGGCGTCGGTGAGTGAGGTGGTCTCGGTGCCTGACTTAAGTTGGTGGAGTCCAAAGTCTGAGATCTTCACCACCCACCGGGAATCCACCAGACAGTTGGATGTTTTGAGGTTACCGTGGACTTGACGGGTGAGTCGTGGAGGTATACCCATGCCTGGAGAAATGGAGGGTTTGATGGTGAACTGGATACATGAACGGGATGGATAGGATAGATGATATTAAGGACCCTGTAATCATGTATGGGAATTTGATACCGCTCATTACTCCTGACTATGCTGCATAACAGCTCCTTCCATATAGGTGTGTGTGTATAGTGGCAATATTTGAAAGGACTCGTCTACCTACAATTTTCTGACTACATCACATGCAGAGTCCCTTAAGAAGTGGATGGGGTATATGTCTGAGAGAGAGGAGAGAGTACAAAAGAATATACAAGTGACAGAAAGCATCATTATGCATCACCTTTAACCAGTAAATGGAAGGATAAAGGTGGTGGAGGGAAGAGGTGGTGTAGTAGTGGTAGTGGTAGAGATGGTGGTGGAGGGAAGAGATGGTGGTAGTAGTGGTAGTGGTAGAGATGGTGGTGGAGGGAAGAGGTGGTGGTGGTAGTGGTAGGGGGAGGGAAGAGGTGGTAGTGGAAGAAAGAGGTAGTGGTAGAGGTGGGTGGTGGTGGTGGTAGTAGTTGAGGTGGTGGTGGTGGTAGTAGTAGAGGTGGTGGTGGAGGGAAGAGGTGGTGGTAGAGTAATGGTAGAGTTGGTAGTGGTAGGCTAGTGGTATTGTGGTGGTGGTAGGTGAGGGAACAAGTTGAAGGAGATAGTGAATTGAAATGTCGGAGATGTTGGATGTCTGACGTGAAACTAACTGATGTGTTTCTGGCTCCTACAAACTATGCCGAGAACAGGCTATGACGTCAGGGTATAAATAGTGGATCTGTTTTGTAGCATAGTTTGAAGGAACCAGCAACCTTCTCAATTCACTCACACCATTATACAGTAAACTAGGTGTCCATAAAATAATAATAATAACAAAATCAATCCCATTTAATAAACATATACAAGTGTTTTTCATTATTTCTAGACACTCTGTTCCACCCCTTCAAAGATGCAAAGTGACAGAGAGACAAAGGGGTTCTCTCGCTAGGCTATCTCTCCTTGACAATAGAATAGAGGAAAGGAAGGAAATTGGGGAATGGAGGTGATGTGGGGGTGGCTTCTAATTAGCTCTCTGGGAAAGGTTGTTGTGGTGGAAGGAGATATTCATTACTTCACACATGATGCTGGCGTCAAGATTAATTATTACTCGTGTGGCGTTTCAGCCCAGTTACCTTGTCAACATTATCAATATCATTTTCGTCGTCATTAAATTTTCATCATTATCATCATCGTCATTATTATTTCATCATTATTATTATTATTATTACACCATCATTATCATCATCGTCATCTTCATCATCATTATCAACACCATCATTATCACCATCATCACAATTATCATATTTATTATCATCAACTTTCACCACCACTACCACCACAAATTATTTTTTTTGTTATGATGCTCCCCAACCAACCACACTTGTCAGTCTTAATCATATCCAACAACAAACCAATATCCATATCCACAAAATCAGTCGGGTAGTTCCAGTATTTTTTTTTTTACCATAGTTTCATAGTGGAGTCTTCAAATGCATCAAATAATTCACTCAGGAGTCCATTACATTGCAAACCAAAACACATCTTACCACTACTCCAGATCTGCTCTTATAACCACAGCCACCACCACCACCACCAAAACAACTACAACCACCACAACCACCACCAAAACAACCACCACCACCACAACCACCACCAAAACAACTACAACTACAACCACAACCAAACCAACTATAACCACAACCACCACCAAAACCACCACCACCACCACCACCACCACCACCACCAAAACAACTACAACCACAACCACAACCACCACCAAAACACCACCACCACCACCAAAACAACTACAACCACAACCACAACCACCACCACCACCACCACCAAAACAACTACAACCACAACCACAACCACCTTCACATTTCCACTTTTAGGTTCGCAGTGCTCATACCAACAGTAAACTCAGAAAAACAAGTTTGACAGAAAATACATATATGCAAACACGAGTAAGTAGTCTAACATTTCCGCTTGACATTACAAGTTTAATCACTTCCCAGAAGCAATAAATATGACGCGCTCAGACACACACACGCGCACACACATACACACACATACACACACACACACACACACACACACACACACACACACACACACACACACACACACACACACACACACACACACACACACACACACACACACACACACACACACACACACACCACACACACACACACACACACACACACACACACACACACGTTCCTATTATTCGGCTTATGAATCCCTTGCT